>JACCIB010000253.1:0-217033 GCA_018906965.1 Philotrypesis tridentata
GAAATCCCATAGCTATTGCTGCTTCTTTGTAAGAATTGTAAGTTATATTTGCATAAGTTTTAAGATCTGAAAAACTGGTTGCACCTGTAACTCTATTTAGTATTAATTTTAAAAGAATCGTTCACTATCTTTGGTGACACTATACGTAATCTTCCTATTGCATAATTTTCTTTTTCTTGTAATCGTTTTAACCCATGATTTAGTTTGTAAGTCAAATCGATAGTATCTGGGTATATTAACATATCTAATATTTCTAGCAAAATTGTCAATTTTATTTAAACTGAACCATGCTGTGAGAGAGTGGTACTCTATGCTTAGAAATTGCTTCAGTTTCTTTGTTTTTCTTCAAAAACGATGTTTTGTTGATTTTCTGTATGAACAGCTAAAGGTATAACTGTACGATTTCTACCGCATAAAGGATATTCTTGTAGTCGCCATGCTGCTTCCATAGGACTCAAGTATCTACCATTAACAAATTGTGTAATTTCGTCATATATCAAATGCTCTTTTTCTTCATCTACTTTCTTTAATTTACAATAAGCCATATCTCCCCCTTTATGAATATAGTCGAAAATATATTTTACACTTTGAATGGAATAGCAGTACTCTACATTTATATGACATTTATACTTTTTCAGTAAAAATTTATTGTACGGTACAACCATTGAATTGTCAACAGGAATTTTTATATTACTATTTTTGTTACGATACACGTGATTTGCTGAAATGTTATTATCTCTTTTATATAATGGATAACCGCTTTTCTGAAAGATAGTTGTTGTCTGAAAGTTTTTAGGAAATTTGCTTTTACATTTTTATTTTTGTCCATGCAAGTAGATTTTTCTGTGTGAGGACCGTGCAACATGTGCTTAATTACCAATTTACGTAATGTATCGTCTTCACTCGGAATTTCTGCTGATATGTGTTTATCAATAGCTGCAGGTGTTAGCAATTTATCTTTAGGATGCAATGTTATGACTACATGCGCATGAGGTAAACCTCTTTTTTGAAATTCAATTGTATAAATCCAAGCAATAACTTCACCAAATAATTTATTTTTCGTAACATCATTTAAAATAGAATTAAATTTAGCAAAAAATAAACGGACTGTAATATTTGGAATGTCGTTGGGTGTAGTATTAGGTGGAAAATTTTTAAGAACTTGTTTAAGTTCTTTCCATTTTGGATTACACGTTATTGTCATAAATATGTCAATTTTCGAATCAACACTTCTGCATATAGCCATTGCATCCTGATAATGCTGTTGCATATATCTTGGACTACCAATGTATGTCGATGGTAAAATAAAAATATTTCCTATTCTCTCTTTATCAAAATTACTTGATATGTTTGATGCACTACGCATAACGTGATCAACTAAACCTTGATAACATTCAATCCTTAACTGTTTCTGATTGTTTCTAAAAAAATTCATTCTATTACTTTCAACCATTACATATGCATGTATAAAAAACTGTTGAGTTAATCTTCCACTATATAAGAGGGGACTAAAATCTGAATTTGGTCTGTATGCTAATCTGTATGAATAATATTGTAACATTGTAAGCTTTTCTGAAGAATTTGGATTTTTTGTATAACCTATACTCCATCCTAAATCACCATTTGGAAATAACAATGGAAAAACCATAGGGTCAACATGATGTGATAATTTATTCAAATACGTCATTTCAATTTCATGATCTTTCGATTTACATTTCGGATAAATACATAAATCATAATCGTGAGGTATTCCAGATTTAGAGACGATAATTGCGCCACATTCAGCTGTTAATGGTTTATTATACCTATGTCTATGTTTATCGTTTTTTTGAATAAAGTAAAGCCTATAATTTGGTAGCTGTTTAATATTTGCTAACTGATTCAAATACTTGTACTTTTCAGCATATGGATTTTTATTTAATACTTCAGTTAATGTCTGTAAATGTTCTTTACAGATGTTTTTGTTTTTTTGTAATCGTTTTTCAATTGCAATATCATTATCGTAGATATACAACTGGCCACAGGATTCGTTTTTACTTTTTGAATTTATGAGAAAGGTTGGTGTTGAGTGACTTACTTGACCTTGAATTTTAAGGTTGTATATAGCTTTTTGATTTTTTTTGAACTGAACATTAGCATTGAAAGTTACAAAACAAAATGCATTATTATAGTATCTAATAAACAATCTATATAATTTATCAGTCATAAGCAAATCCTGTAACTTATGATTGTATATCATTGGAGATAAACAAATTTTGCCTTTGTGACAACATGTTGATTTTTTCTTTTCCTCTTTCCAGTAAATAGCTGAACAGTTGTCACAAACGAAATTCATTTCACCAAAAAACGATACATCACTTATGTTGTAAACTTTTGGTTTTTTCCTCAAAATTTTGTTTTCGCTATCTTCTAATATACGTTTCTTGTTTCCAATGTATTTATTTATTATTTTCATATTCGTGTTATAGTAAGATATAATGTCGTAATGGTTGAAAACATTTCTAATGCTGCTTACTAAATTTAACTTGAAAACATTCAAATTATTTCCAAATTTAGAAATTTTACTTGAATTTAAATCATTAACTGATACAAATACATTATACATATTTGCAAAACTGTGAATTTCTGCTTCTCCGCCATAAACTTTATTTTGTGACATATATCTAAAATATTCTTTAGCATTTGTCACGCATTTGTAATAACTTTTCTTAATAATAAAACATTTGTAGTCTTCCCAATTAGTTACAATGTTATTTACTAAGTTTTGCTTTACGGCATAATAAAATCTTTCCTTATTGTTCAAAACAAGGAAAAACAGCGAAATAAACTATTTTCATCGTCTAGAATTTTAATTTTTGTAATTTCTTTTTCTTTATCACATTCATTTGAATTAATTGATAATTGACTGTTGATTGATCGATTTGACTTATCTTTAGAATTCATGCAGCTAATTATATCATAGTGACCTGAATTTAGTTTACCAGACAGCAATAAATTTAATTTAGAATTATTGGATTTATTTCCAAATTTGATAACTGATTTTGTATTAACGTCATTAATAGATACGTCAACGTTATAAAGATCTGTAAAACTACGAATTTCTATTCCAGTTCCATAAATGCCAACGCAAGACATGTATTGAAAATATTGATCACTATTGTCAATGTCTTTGTAGTAACTGTTACCGATTACAAACCATTTATATACATCCCATTGGTTAATAACGTTTTTTATTACCTGTTGTCTTAGTTGAACATGAAAATCTGGATTATTATATAAATAATAAGAAAAACATCGAAATAAACAATTTCCATCGCCTTTAATTTTAACTTGTAGATTAAATTCATTTGAAGAATTAAGTGATGATTGTTTGTTATTTATTTGATTTGACTGTTTATTAGAATTAACACAGCTAATTACATCATAATGACCTGAATCTTGATTACCAGATAACAATAAATTTAATTTAGATTTACTGAATTTGTTTCCAAATTTGATAACTGATTTTGTATTAACATCATTAATAGATACGTCAACGTTATAAAGGTCTGTAAAACTACGAATTTCTATTCCAGTTCCATAAATGCCAACGCAAGACATGTATTGAAAATATTGATCACTATTGTCAATGTCTTTGTAGTAACTGTTACCTATTACGAACCATTTATATACATCCCATTGGTTAATAACGTTTTTTACTACCTGTTGTCTTAGTTGAACATGAAAATCTGGATTATTATATAAATAATAAGAAAAACATCGAAATAAACAATTTCCATCGCCTTTAATTTTAACTTGAGAACTACTTTTCATTTTAATAAATGTAATATTGTTACCAAATTATGTATATTTTATATACTAAAAAATTAAAAAAGTGATAATTATTGATATCAGACCTGTTGCTGCTGTTCCTCTTTTTATATGATACTGAAGTAAAATATTGGAGTTACTACGGTAATACTTGAGTCAGTGTGAATAGTTACTGCGTTATCAGTTGTAGCACCATGATAACCATGCATCAACGAGAATATAAGCGTATCTGCAAATATATTTATGTAAGCAAATGGTTGGAGGTGGGGTAGATAGGAACACTTATGTATAGTTACAGTGTAACAGTAAAAGAATAGTGAAATTACTATTTTACTGAAACAAAGAAAGCTTAAGTAAATATTTCCGCCAGTTTTGGAGCAATAATTGCCCTAAAACTGTAGCATTTTTACCTAAATTGGAGTAACTGTTGCAGTATACCTCTACTCTACATTCGGTTGGATTTTTTTATTTTCTTCGTCATTCTGTAAATTGTTATTTACAATGAAAACTTCGAAAATATACATGATGATACATCTAAGTATTAATTTCTACAAACCGAATTTAGAAATATTTCACAGGCACTTATTAATGTATTTAAATCCATTAACGGTTCTTCTAAAATTGTGATATTGTTTAACTGTTTTACTCTCAGAAGAAAAGTTTTTCCTGTACATTATTGTTAGTTAATATATTTTAGTATGATATTATTATAAACAAATATAAATTTACTGAAAAAATGTTTTAACCATTTTCTTGTAAATCTCCAATAATTTTTAATTTTTTTCCACGTTCAATGTGTACTTTTTCTGAATGAATTAATAAAACGTCTAATTTATAAGTTCCATCAGTAATGCATCCGAAATATTCTGATTTTGTTCTACTGTTTTTGATCACAAACATATTTCGCAAATATCCAGAAATTTCTATACAATATTAAGACATTAAATAATGTATATATTACATTTTATTATACCCCAAAACTAAAATTTTTACTTATCAATCCTTTGTGCTGTGGTATATTTTGAAATTGACATTCTTTGATAGTAGTATTATTATTTGAAACTGTAAAAGGTCCAAGCATTGTTATAGAACTATAATTTTGAAGAGTTAATTCAAACGAAACATTTCCTTTTGTATATTTCTTAGCTTTTCCGACTAACAAATTTTCCAATAAAAATTTCTAGAAATGTATTCAAAAACTTTTTATCGTGTAAATATTACTAAAATGTAATTAAATGTAGATCCAACTTTATAAGATTACACTTACATGATTTAATTTTATTTCAGAAGCAAAAGACTCAATATTTTCACCGTAAATATTACATTGGATAGATAAACCATCATTATTGTTAGCTACAAACTTAAACAATTTAAATTCTTTCTGAGTCATACTATTAACAAATGTTTCTTCTGCTATAATCTCATCTACATATGCTACAATACATCTAAAAAACAAATTTAAAGAGATGTAAAATCTATATTACAAAAAGTCTGTATAAAAACTTGTAGTCAAATTAATTCACTCACGCAGACTTATCTCCTACGATAAATTTTTTCATATTTTCAGAACTTGTAAATGGAATAATTTTTCTTTTTTTAGTGAGTGTTTCTGATTCAAAAGTATTCTGTCTTTTTTCACTCATTTTGCTGTAAACAAATTTTAAGATGATTCTGTAGTTTATAAATTTACATATATTGATATAAACATATTTACTTTTTGATGTAGTTGTTCATGTCGTTTCAAATTGTCTAATCTATTTATTTCTTTGCCACAAAAACTACAGATATGATGTTCTATATGTGAATGACACAGAGCGTGTCTTTTTAAATGATATATTCTTTTAAACGCGCTATCACAAATATTGCATTTGAACAATTTTTCTAATGCATGTTCTCTAAGATGTCGTTGAAAGTGCCTTTTATTTTTTATAGTACAGCCACAAATGTGGCATAATATATTATTAATGTGAGCCGTTGATAGATGATGCTCAAACATTATGTAACAGTTGAATAATCGTTTACATTTTGTACATTTCATTGTTTTAAAATGGAATTTTCAATTTCGAACTAAACCAGCCACGGAGTATGTAAATATAGGTCTCTATGCCACACTACATAAGAAAAAAAATGTCTTCCTCGCTGAATTTTCACTTGATCTCATATGTGCGAGTATAATTATAGACATGCAAGCGTTAGCCGACGCGACAGTTACACATGAGAGACAGAGGCTGCAGAAAAAGAGGAAGAGTACTCCCCGAGGTTTACCTTGTATGATGCTATGTATCCTTGCATTCCTTAAATGCATTGGCGAGTATACTATTACTATACATGAATTAAAAAACGCTTACTTACCTGTAGGTTGTACTTGTAGATTGTAAGATGAAAAGTTATATAGTGACAGTCGACGATTGAGTATTATTGCAGGTTGATAGGGACAGAGGGATACGGCGAATGGAAAGCGATGGAGTGCGGAAGAAATTGCACGCAGGCAGTTGCTGTAAAGAATGTTAATTAATTAAGGTAGTAGTGTTAATATGTTAAGTAATTAGAAATGTTAATTAATTAAGTTCTGCGTCACGTTCGTACATAAAATCAAAGCGAAAAAATAAAATCAAAACAAACCATGATTCGCTGGCTGGTAAGACGATGACTCACAGATCATATAATATAATGTTTAGGTGCATTTTTTTTCCCTGAAATTCGACATATATTCACGAACTAAGAGAATCAGAGTGAAATACGTTCCGATACACGTACACTTACGTACGTATCGCGCGCGCGTCGACGCGTCCGATATAATAAATCGCTCGCGGTCCATTCGATCTTTCCCACCGCGATTCACACCGCGTCGAGGGGAAAAAGCGCGCGAAGGCGCGAGTTTCGGGCTTATAGCAGCGAGTGAAATCCAAATTTATACGCGTCCGCGCATGTCTATACGTAGCCGCGTACACCTATAGACATATACATGTGTAGACAGACACACGTATACACATGCACACATGCACGTGAATGCAGGCACGCGTTTATACGCGCGAAAGGTGAAATCTGCATCAGGGGGAAGTGTCCGCGGTCGTATCTTCCGCTGAATAAATTCCACGGCTCGAAAAAAAAAAGCTTCAGTAGGAGCTTTTATTCAAAGCGCCTCTGCCCACCCACTAAAATACTTTGACAGAGTATTAGTGAGAGTGAGAGTGACAGAGAGAGAGAGAGAGAGAGAGAGAGAGAGAGAGAGAGAAGGGGGAGGGGCGTCTAGAACATTAAAGAGACGCGGAAATATCCGCGTCTTATTCGAGCGCAGTAGTGATCGACTCACCGACACAGGTGAGGAGAATAGTATAGGAAGCGATGCTGGCAGCGGCAACGTCCCCCGAAAAGTCTCTTTCCAATGCACTTAGGGAGTCGTCCGCGTCCTCTTCGAGCACTTGTTGACAATTTTTACCGTAAATATTAATTTTAATGTTAATACGCGATACGTCCGCACATCTGAGCTGCGAGCAAAAAACTAAAATCAAAATAAACAACCATAACCATGAAGTTGCGGTTGGTCCATATGCTCAATTCACGATGTTCGAATTGTGGCGGAACAGAACACATATATACGCATATATCTAAAGGTTGTAAAGCTTCTAACAGTATATAAGATTTTTTCACTATGAATTTTCATTACGAATATAATTTGAAAGAAACTTGTAATAAATCTCTACATCTACGCTCGAAATAACATTATTAACCCAAAAATTTTATGCAAAAATCTTACAAGAAGCGCTTCTTGATTTAGTAAAATGATACAATGCAATTATGTACTGTATTACCATAATAAACGCCAGTCCTGGACTAAGTTATAACATGAAATCCATACTTTATTCTTATCCAACTTCTTATACAATTCTTCAATTACAAATCATATTAAAAATACAGTTGGAGATGAAAGAGCGTAGCAAGCGGTGGGGTAATACTTCCCTTGAGAGGAGGCAGAGGGGGGGCAGAGGGGGGGCAGAGGGGGGGCGCTTTTCAAGATTGTGAGGGGGGCCAAGTGAGGGGGGGCCGATTAAAAAATAACAAAAAAATGACACGTTTTTAGGTTATTTTGAGGGGGGGCTAGTGAGGGGGGACTGAGGGGGTTCAGGCCAGCCCTTTCACTTTCAACTATATAATATATAGAAGATATATATGGGTGGTTCTCTGACAAATCGAGCGGTCCATTTTTTGACCCTAACCAAAAATATTTTTAAAATGTTCCTAAGAGACATGTGAGTATCCCAGAATTTTTTCCGATTTTTTCCATCAAATATCTTCGAGTTACAGAGGGTCAAAGTTGATGAAATCAGGTTTTTTGCTTTTTCTGACTACTTTCATTAATTTGTAAGGCCTCAGGGAAACATTTTTCACTATAAAGACATATAACATTTTTTTCTGGAAACTTTCTGAATTTTTCAAAAAAAAATATTTTTGAAGTCATATATATATATATATATATATATATATATATATATATGATTGAAATTATTATAAACGAACTTATTTAATTGATAAGATTGGTTAAATGCTTCGATAGAGCAATATAACTAAATTTTTTTCAAATATGAACTGTTATAAGGATTTTTTACAGAGAAACCAAGGCCTCTGACATTATGGGTCTTTCGCAGACTTTTTTATATTGAAATAAGGTATCTTCATGAATTTTTTGGTTTTGATCCGGATGATCGAACTTTCCTAAAACTTGATTTTAAGGCTTAAATGACTTATAAGTTTCTTAAAACATATATATATATATATGACTTCAAAAATATTTTTTTTGAAAAATTTAGAAAGTTTCCAGAAAAAAATGTTATATGTCTTTATAGTGAAAAATGTTTCCCTGAGGCCTTACAAATTAATGAAAGTAGTCAGAAAAAGCAACAAAACCTGATTTCATCAAAGAATAAAATGACTCTATCGCTCTACTCCAGTAAACTTGATTTTAGAATACAGGCTCTGCACTGCATATTCTCACACTGGAGATCTGTATGCAGGCAGGCCTCAAAAAAATATAAAAGAGAGAAATATAAATTTCTCTCTGTTGGCGTTTCGTCCCAGCTATCAGAGTGGACTCCTCAGTAAGGCTCTGACAGCTTCCTTAGACGCCCGCCACTTCGAAGAGAAGCGGCATTTATGTGGTCTCGGCCTGCGTTTTTCTCTTGCAAGAGAGAACTCTAGCATAGAGAAAAAGGCAGGTCGCCACCTATCGGACACTTATAAGAGCCAGTGTCAAAGTTTAGATGGTATGCGACTCTATCACTCGAAAGCATAGTACATAGAATAAAATGACTCTATCGCTCTACTCGAGTAAACTTGATTTTAGAATACAGGCTCTGCACTGCATATTCTCACACTGGAGATCTGTATGCAGGCAGGCCTCAAAAAAATATAAAAGAGAGAAATATAAATTTCGTTGTTGGCGTTTCGTCCCAGCTGTCAGAGTGGACTCCTCAGTAAGGCTCTGACAGCTTCCTTTTCTCTATGCTAGAGTTCTCTCTTGCAAGAGAAAAACGCAGGCCGAGACCACATAAATGCCGCTTCGCTTCGAAGTGGCGGGCGTCTAAGGAAGCTGTCAGAGCCTTACTGAGGAGTCCACTCTGATAGCTGGGACGAAACGCCAACAGAGAGAAATTTATATTTCTCTCTTTTATATTTTTTTGAGGCCTGCCTGCATACAGATCTCCAGCGTGAGAATATGCAGTGCAGAACCTGTATTCTAAAATCAAGTTTACTCGAGTAGAGCGATAGAGTCATTTTATTCTATGTACTATACTTTCGAGTGATAGAGTCGCATACCATCTGATTTCATCAACTTTGACCCTCTGTAACTCGAAGATATTTGATGGAAAAAATCTGAAAAATTTCTGGGATACTCACATGTTTCTTAGGAACATTTTAAAAATATTTTTGGTTAGGGTCAAAAAATTGACCGCTCGATTTGTCACAGAACCACCCATATATATATATATATATATGTGTGTGTGTGTGTGTGTGTGTGTGTGTGTGTGTGTGTGTGTGTGTGTGTGTGTGTATCAATATTCAATATTCAATATTCGTTCAATCAACTGTTTATTTCTGTTAGTGTGTAATTGCGTGTATGTACGGGAGCTGCAAAGAATTTACTGCGTTTTTCGCGAGGATCCAAGCTAGAAAGCGATGCATCGTTCGCAAAGATATTGCGTTAGATTTCTTGCATCCCCAGTATACACGTACGTACTGATTAAGGGTCGCAGTATACGGGCCGGAGAGTGTAAGAGAGAGAGAGGGGGGGGGGAGAGAGAGACGTTCGTTTGACTCAATTCAGTTCGGCTGTGTACTGTGCGTATACTCGGAGAGGCTTATTGGTGGGGGCCGCCTCTCGCTCTCACAACAGATTGGTCCACCTTTCCCTCCTTTCCTGGTCAGAAATTTTATACAGACCCCTCATATATTTTTCGAATGTTCAAATATCCCAAGAGATATATTTACATCAATAATCCAGTAATAATTTAAAAACAAATAGAAGTGCATATACAGTACACATGTAACACTTTATACATATACATATTGTTTAAATTAATAAATTTGTGTGTACGTATTGTAACGGGGCAAATGGCTTTAGCACGGCGACTACGGATCGTCGCCGCGTCACCGAGTCTTACCTGCGTACGAGCTCTTAGGCTCCCCTGCGTAGCTTCTCGGCGAACGACTATGGGCGTCTATCTGGCCACTTACTCAGTGTACAAATGTGTGATGTGCCCGAGCATCACACTTCTCCGTAAATAACGAGTTCTTATTCGAGAGGACGAAGTGAGGAAAAGAGAATAAACTTCACGATTATTTCGTTATGAAAAGTGAGTCGTAGACTCGTCTATTGAATAATAATTGAATATAAAAGAAATCCGCACTCTATGGTGGTATGCACGACAGCGGAGAGAATTTGCGCACGCACTCAATTAAGAAAGAGACGAGTGTTCTGTGGCAGAGAATACCCGTCATCAGCGATCTTAATGAGAAAAACGATTCTTAATGAAATTCGAATTACAGTCGGTACGAGGTACGCGTTGCTTCCTTTGTACACTTTCTCAAGCCGCTATCACCTCTACAGGATCCTTGTCTAGGTCGATTCGGACGGCACGGAGAAGGCGTCCCTTCTCCAGCACGCAGATGATGAGTATCCTTGATCACCTCTAGATCGTCTCCATACTGGCTATAACGCAACTCGGGCCCGATGGTGGCTTTGCAAAAGGTCGAATATAACGCGCGAAGCACACATCGGCGTGGTCAAATCGAATCTGGCTTGAGCGACACGCGTGCCTTTTCCCACTCTTCCTCGCGTGTCTCTCGCCACCGTACATCAACATAGCTTGCCGCTACCTTCGCATCGTGCGACCTAACGAGCGCGCGCTGTTCAAATAGTACGCCTAACCTCTCGTTACAGTATATAAGTGAATCCACTAAAAAGCCCTGTTAACTAGAGCAACAATTAAGAATAAAATTTTATGGTCCTAGTCAAAACCCAAGTCAAAACCCCATGCCAATAAAGAGCTACAAGCTAAAACCCGAAAAAAAATAACGCGATTATCAAAAATACTGCATTATCAGTTATTGTGCTCCGGTTATTGTGTTTAAAGAGAATGGCGATGTTCGTTTCTGCATTGATTTCAGAGGTGTTAATAAGCTGACTAAAAAAGATGCTTATCCGTTGCCATCAATTGACGGGATTCCGGATAAATTACGGCATGCTAGATACATTTCGAAAATTGATTTGAAGAAGGCATATTTTCAAATTCCAATGGAGAAGAGTGGCAAACGTTATACGGCTTTCGCAATGCCTGGTAGTGGATTGTGGCAATTTACCCGTGTACCTTTTGGGCTTTCTAATACACCGGCCACATTTGAGCGTTTGGTTGACTCCTTGTTTGGGCCCGAATTTGAACCGCATATTTTTGGTTATCTGGATGATGTCATAGTGGTAGCGGATGATTTTGAGGAACATCTTAAATCGCTGGAATTAGTGTTGAGGAAGATTACTGATGCTGGATTGACGGTGAACAGAAAGAAATGTGTGTTTGGTTGTTCTAGAGTCCGTTATTTGGTACTATGAATTAGTGTATTAATATAGAGATGGTCTCACACCAGATCCGGAGAGAATAGCTCCAATTATAAATTATCCGCCTCTTAATGACAAGACTCAGTTGAAGAGATTCTTGGGGATGATTGGCTAGTATAGTCGATTTTTGGAGCACGATGCGGAGATGAAAGTACCATTATCGAAGAAAATGTGAAAAACTTAAAAGAGTGGACTTGGAGTGATGAACAGCAACAGGCATTTGAGGAATTGAAATTGGCATTAACCAATGCTCCTGTGTTGGCTCGTCCAGATTTCTCTAAACCATTCACAATCCAGTGTGATGCCTCGAATTTTGCTATTGAAGCTGTTTTGATTCAAGAATTGGAGGGTGAGGAGTACCCAATAGTGTATCTCAGTAGAGTGTTGTGATCTGCAGAGAGGAATTATACTACCATCGATAAAGAATGATTATCTATGGTATGGGTGATAAAGAAATTGAGGCCGTATATAGAGGGTTATATATTTAAGGTAGTGACAGATCACAGTGCTGTAAGATGGTTGCAAAATTTAAAAGATCCGACTGGCAGGTTGGCTAGATGGGCTTTGGAATTGCAACAATGGGATTTTGAGATAATCTATAAGAAAGGAGCTCTTCATCATGTTCCCGATACATTTGTTGAAATTATAAATTTATGCTTTGCACAGCAGTGCAACGAACTTAGGAAAATGCGGACAATGCTGAATTGTCAAATCAGCCTTTTATAACCGAGCGATTGACCGCTGAGAGTTAGTTGGTAAGGTGATTCTATGTCGGGCTGTCGTAGTGCTAAGATGCACTGTATAAGATATTATAAATAAATGTAATAAATAATTATTAAATCTCTTCTCCTATACTTAATTTTTCACCATATTTTAACATGGTAGCAGAGCGTGGTTCGTGGTTCCAAATAGTGATTAACTAGTTTTTTTTGAACAATTAAATTTTGTGTTAAACTATCCATGGAAGAATTCATGGTTGAAGGAAAACTCAGATAAGTACATAGGAAAGCTTATTGATGAGCAGTCAAGATAAATATTGGTATTTGAAAGGAAAAAACCCAGGTTGGGTATATACAGTTCCAAAAGAAGAATTAGTTGAATTTTTGTGTTTAATCGAAAAGAGTTTAGTGTTAAAATTTGTACCTTTAGATGAGGTAAGGAAATTAGTCACGCAAACTCCAGAAAAAGAATATGCAGCTTCAGCATCAAAACAAAAATTAATTGAAATTTTGGATAAATACGCTACCAAAAAGATATATGATCTTTTGAAGTTAGATGATCTAAGAAAGGCAGCCAAAACAGTACTAGAAATACAACTTGAAGATCAATCGAAAGAAAACCAACTCAAACTAAGGAAACAAATAGAAGAAATGGCAAATAACGAAGAAATTAAAATCCAGGTATTTGACGGTAAAAATTATAGTATATGGAAGAAGAGAATATTACTATTATTAAAGTGGAAAAAATGTGATGAACCTGCTACTAGAGAGAAACAAAGTACTGAAGAATTGGAAATTTGGACCGAGAAAAATCTGAAAGCAATGAACTATATTTACGGCAGTATTTCAAATGACCAACTAGAATTCGTGAGTGAAAAAGATACAGCGTTAGAAATTATGAAGAAATTTGACGAGTTATATTCGAAAGAATCATCGGCTTTGCAGATATGCATAAGAAATAGATTGGATAAAATAAAGCTAAAAGATTTTGACAACTGCAGTTTATTTTTCACAGAATTTGAGAAAACGATAAATGAATTGAAAAATGCAGGTGGAAAAGTTGATGAACGAGAAAAGTTAAATTATATGCTGAGAACATTACCCGATTCACTAAGCTATTTTGGAGATTTAGTAGATGCAATGCAAGAAAATGATAGAAACTGTGAATTTTTAAAGAATAAAATAAACATGTGGGAAAGCCGAAATACAGAAAAGGATAGCGGAAAGAAAAAAACGAGTGTTTTTCAAGCTGAACAAAACAAAGATAAAAACTGTTTTGGATGTGGACAATTTGGACATATTATGAATGAATGCCGAAACTCATGGACCAGAGGAAGAGGCAGCAGAGGTATAACGCACTGGCGAGGAGGTGCGCATAATCAACATCAGCAGCAACAACAGACACAGCAGTTTCGAGGTCGCGGAAGCAGAGGTGTACAACGAGGTTACTATCGCGGAAGCAGAGGTGGACAACGAGGCTACTATGGTAGAGGCAGAGGAAATCAGAGACACGATGCGAGGTATAGTGAAAACGTCAGCGATCAAGTGACACCAGAGTCATTTTCAGTAGAGGTAAAGCGCGATGATGAGTATGACGCGAAAATTTATGCTTGCGATACAAATAAAATAGATTGGATATTAGATAGTGGCTGCTCAGACCACATAATAAATGACGAATCTTATTTTCATGAATCAATCACTTTAGAGAAGCCAATAAGTGTAAAAGTTGGTGATGGTAGAATTTTGAAAGGTACAAAAGTTGGTAAAATCTTAACTAATTTTAGTGCAAATAGAATGACAAATAATGTAGAAATATCCAATGTATTTTACGTTAAAGAAATGGATAAAAATCTGTTAAGTTTTGCGAAAGTAACGGATAAAAATAAAATTATTTCTGTTGAAAATACATCGAAAATATATAACAAACAAAACAATTTAATTGCGGTAGCTTACAAAGAACATGGATTGTATAAAATCAGTAGTTTTATTGATAGTAAAGAGTGTTATATCGCAGGAAAAAATGAAAAAATTGAAACACAGAAAGAAAGATATCATAGACTGTTAGGTCATGTTAATTTTAAATATTTAGAAAATATGTGTAAAAATAAATTAGTGGATGGTATGCCAGAAAAATTGGAATCAGTAATTTTGAAATGCGGTACATGTATTCAAAATAAAATGCATAATTTGCCTTTTGCAAACAATAGAACAAGAGCAACTGATATTTTAGAACTTATACATACAGACTTGAATGGGCCACATAAAACTACGGGATTTGATGGTTCACAATATTTTCTAACATTTATTGATGATTATAGTAAATGCGCGTTAGTTTATACGATAAAGTCAAAATCAGAAGTTTGTGAATGTTTCATTGACTATATTAATAAAGTTGAAAATATTACCGGGAAAAAAAAAAAGATTGAGATGCGACAATGGAAAAGAATATTTAAATCGAGATTTTTATAATGTTATAAGTGAAAAAGGAATTTTGTTAGAACCTTGTCCTCCATATATACACGAATTAAATGGAACAGCCGAAAGATATAATAGAACAATAATGAATACAGCAAGATGCTTGTTATATGAAGCTAATGTAAATCGTAAATATTGGCCAGAGGTAGTGAAAGCGGCAGTTTATTTAAAAAATAGAACAATTGCGAATACTATTGAAAATAAAACTCCTTTTGAAATTTTCTTTAAAAAGAAACCGGATATTAGTCATTTGCGATTATATGGCAGTAAAGTTTTTGTCAGAGTACCAGAAATTAAAAGAGATACGAAATGGGATAGAAAAGCTGATGTAGGAATTTTATTAGGATATGATCACGTTGGATATAGAATTTTAGTCAATAATAAAATAGTCAGAAGTAGACATGTTGATATAATTGAAAATGATAAAGATTTAATTGGTTTTCGTGGAAGTGAAAATAGTGACGATGATAATTACGCTGAAAATGATAATTTTGAAAATGATGAAGATTCTAGATCAAGCGATATCAATGAAATAGTTAAGGATAATGCAAGTAAACTTCTAAGAAGATCTGAAAGGGAAAAAAGGAAACCTGACAGATATAATGCAAATTTCGCTAACTCAAATTATATTTATGTAAATGTTGTAAGCGTAGATAGTCCTTCAACTTATGAAGAAGCTATAAATAGTAGCGATAACGATTTATGGAATGAAGCAATGACTAGAGAAATGAATTGTTTAATTAAGAATAAAACATGGAATTTAGTTGAAAGACCTAAAAATAAGAAAATTTTAGATTTGAAATGGGTATTCACAAACAAATCTGATAATAGAAAAAAAGCCAGGCTTGTTGTAAGAGGTTTTCAACAAACTGAAGTACTTGAAGATCTATATTCACCAGTAGCTAGAATTCAAACTTTAAAATTACTACTGTCTTATTGTTGCAAAAATAAATTAATGATTAATCAAATGGATGTAGAAACAGCTTTCTTAAATGGTTATGTAAAATCAGAAGTATTTGTGAAACAACCTAAAGGCTTTGATGATGGAACAGATAAAGTTTGTAAACTAGAAAAAGCATTGTATGGTTTGAGAGAAAGTCCGAGAGCATGGTATGAATGTTTTGATGATTATTTAAAGAAAATGAAATTTCAAAGAAGCGAAAGCGATTATTGTCTATACGTCAAACAAGAAAAAGAAGACATAATTTATTTAATTTTATATGTAGACGATTTATTAATTTGTGGAAAAAACAAAAAAATAATTGATGAAGTTAAGCGAGAATTATCAAATAGATTTGCTATGAAAGATATAGGGGAAGTAAAGACTTATTTAGGGATAAATATTAAATATAATTGTGAAAAAGGTCAAATGACATTAGATCAGAGTGATTATATAGACTCATTAGCCATAAAATATAATATTATAAATGCGAAACTGTATAATACGCCAATGGAACAAAATTTGAGTTTAGAACCCGCACAGGCAGCATCAAATGATTTAAAATATAGAAATTTAATCGGAGCATTATTGTACATTAGTACAGGAACAAGACTAGATGTAAGTTATAGCGTCAATTATTTAAGTAGATTTCAAAATAGTTATGATGAATCTCACTATAAATATGCATTAAGAATTTTAAAATATTTGTATTTAACAAAAGATCTTAAATTAACCTATAAAAGAAATGAAAATGCTGAAATAATGGATTGCTTTGTTGATGCTGACTGGGCTGGAGACAAAAATGATAGAAAATCAACGACTGGATATGTTATAAGAATTTTCGGAAATGTTGTATATTGAAAGTCAAGAAAACAAGGTAGTGTTACAAAATCATCAACAGCAGCAGAATATGTAGCTTTATCAGAATTAGTGAGCGAAGTCAAAGTAATACAAAATCTATTAAAAGACTTTAAAATTAATATCGAAAAGCCAATTAATATTTATGAAGATAATTCCGGAGCAATTGCAATAGCAAAATTTGGAAATTTGACAAAAAATTCAAAGTATATAGAAATTCATTATCATTTTGTAAATGAAAGTTATGAACAAGGAATTATAAAAATTATAAAAGTCGATTCAGAAAATAATATTGCAGACATTTTAACAAAAGCCTTAGGTCGTAATAAATTTGAAAAATTTCGAAATATACTAAGAATTGTTTGAAATAGTTCTATCACATAAATTTAAGGAGGTGTGTTGAAATTATAAATTTATGCTTTGCACAGCAGTGCAACGAACTTAGGAAAATGCGGACAATGCTGAATTGTCAAATCAGCCTTTTATAACCGAGCGATTGACCGCTGAGAGTTAGTTGGTAAGGTGATTCTATGTCGGGCTGTCGTAGTGCTAAGATGCACTGTATAAGATATTATAAATAAATGTAATAAATAATTATTAAATCTCTTCTCCTATACTTAATTTTTCACCATATTTTAACAACATTATCTAAAGGTTTCGAACTAGAGGGAATGAAATTGGTGATAGAAGATGTTAAAGATTAATGGTATATTCAGAGATTGAGGAAAGTACAGGATACTGCAATTAAGTTTTCTGCCTGAAAAGTGGATAATGGACTTCTGTATAAGTATAGGAATGATCCATTACTAGATCCTATCCTTTCCTGAAGAAGGTTGGAGATTGGTGGTACCCTGTGATTTTAAGCAGGATGTTCTGATGGAGGCACATTCTAATTTTACTTCTGGGCATTTGGCTTTTGAAAAGACCTACGATAGAGTGGCCAGAGAATATTATTGGCCGCGGATGTGGTATGAAATCCGGCGATTTGTGAACGAATGCGTAGTCTGTCAGAAATATAAATCGGTTCAATCTGGGCCTATTGGTCTTATGAGTAATAGGATAGTGAAACGCCCATGAGCGGTGGTAGCGACAGACTTAATGGAATTTCCTTTGAGCAGAAGTCAGAATAAATATCTTATAGTGTTCCAGGATCTGTTTACCGGCGGATAGAGGGTAAACCTGTGCGTAAGGCTACTGGTCAGGCGGTAGCAAAAGTATTTGAGGAATTGATTTTATTACGGTGGGAAACACCGGACTACTTGTTAATAGATAATGTCAAAGAATTTATTAACAAGACTCTGAAGGATACATTTGAAGAGTTTGGAGTTAAGCATGGTACGACGCCACCGTATCATCCACAGGGGAATCCAGTCGAAAGGAGTAATAGAACTTTGAAGACCATGATTTCTTCGTATGTTGGTAAAAACCATAGATTGTGGGATCAACATATAGCGGAATTGAGGCATGCGTTTAACACGGCGATTCAGGCAACGACGAGAGTATCTCCGACGTTTCTTAATTATGGGAGACAGCCTCAGTTAATGAAATCATGGCGGAGTAAGGTAGAGGATAAAGGAGATGTAATGCTGTTAGATCCGGATTTCTGGAGAAGAAATCACCTCTGGTGTATATTTTGGAAACGTTGGATAAACGAAAAAACGCTAAGGCTTACGTCAACGAGTTAAAAAGATATACAGCTCCCCGGGGTAGAGGTTTTCAGGTTTCAGATAGCGGTATGGCGGATGTAGGAGCGTAGTGGTTTTGTCTGGAATGGTGGTGGTGTATATTGTATTGTCCAGTAAGTAGAAGTTGGGGTTTGTTTCGTCTGTGACGTTATATTTAGGGAGAGGGAAGGTGGAAATTATGTATAATAATTTCTATGTGTTTATAGGATGGAGGAAAATGGCAGCTTATACGCCTTTTGGTTGGATGGCCCCTGGGCCACGCTAGTTTTTTTCGTTTTTTTAATAAATTGGTTGTTCATTGAATGATTTGGTTTGGTTTCTGTTACCCTTTTGGGAGTTTATTAGTGGAATTGGGTTATTTTGTTGGTTGTTTCAGGTTTTTGGAGGAAGTTCGAGATATGGAGGATATTTTTTTTTATTATGTAGGTTTTGGAGGAAAACTTGGATATTCAGGTATATCCAAGGTTTTGTGGGGGGTATTGCGACTTAGCAATAATTATTGCTGCGTCGTGAGTATTGTTGCACGCCAGCTGATTCACTCTCGGCGAGCTGACAGCTCCTGGAGCGGAGCCAGCGCTCCCTGGCGCTTGCAGGAGGTGCCTCTTACCGACCGCGTGCGGAGCGCAGGATGTAACTTATCAAGACACACCTGCGCGGCTTGTCGGCGCTCGGGAGAGACGGTGCAGGAAGCGAAGTAGTAGCGCGCGCACGCGGTCACATGCATGGGATATGTGTGGAAGAGGGAGCGAGAGAGGGGACTGGCGAGACGAGCGGCGAGAAAGAGAGTGTCAAGTGTGTGAGAGCGAGAGAGAGAGAGAGAGGGAATGATTGCTCGGCTGATAGGATGAATAAGAGAGAGAGGGAACGAGCGGTTGATCGAGCGCGTGAGTCCGAGAGAGAGAGAGAGAGAGAGAGAGAGAGAGAGAGAGAGGGTGATACAGCCGAACTGTACAGTACTAATATAGTGGTTTTTTCCTTATAGGTATAGCGGCATGGCGGCTGCCAACTAATGGATACTAGCTGGTATTCAAGGTTCGTCTACAGCGATTGGAATATTTAAATGAAGGATTTTGAATGTCGTGCGCTCATTTGGTTATCTATAGGGGGAGCCACCGGATGGCTATCAATATTGATTGATCAATATCGATCAAGGGGGCGCGGATTTACATATTAATGAATGTTGTAGAGGGGGATAATTGATTTCTCAACCAATGAGAAAATTGGAAATAGAAAAAGAGGGCGCTGGGAAATTCATGGACATGTAATGATTTAGTAGTGATATTTAAATAGGCTAATTGCGGATTTTGGGGGTTTTCAGGACCAATGGAAATTTGCCAGCCAGAACGACGCTTTCGTAAAGAAAGAGGCTGGGTGGGAAAATCGTGGCTCCTTCCTCGAGCGGAGCGTCGGCCTCGGCCACTCTGTTCCTGGATCTGGTCGTAATAGCAGTTCTAATTTCTTTTGTGATATAGAATATTTTCCTTACAGTGGTGTTGAAGCTCTTGTGGCGTTTCCCATTTTCCGTTGGGATCTGATTGGAATTTGATTGGAGTTATTAGATTTTTGGCAGAGAGATTTGGCGGTGTTCTTTCGTATTTTGGAGGAATAAGTACTGGTGAGGAAATAACATAAATTTTGACATGTGGTTTATTTCTCGGTGGATTTTGAATCGGAAGCTTGGTAGAGGCGAGTTTTTTCCCTTTACAGGTCTGATTTTCGATTCCGCGTTTATAGGACGAGCGAACAACGGAGTTTCCCTTTGTATTTGTTCTTTTCGCTTAGAAGCATCTGTAGAGGAATTTTCGCGGCCCCGTTTCTGTCATTAGGACACCTCTATGTTTAAATACACCTGTATGTATATACTTAAGTGTCTAATAACGTCGAAGCTCCAGTGGTTCGGATCCCCCACTGTACACAATCTACGGAATCATTGTGTAGCTAAACTGTAAATCCCGTCGAGATGCACGCGGACTACATTCTGATGTGGTGCACATGCATCCTGATTATAGGGAACCTCACTGGCCGATACCATTGTATGGTATCGGGTAGTGGGAAGAGCCGTATCAGACTCATAAAGAGGACTTGGGTAGGCTATAATAGAAAAAACAAAAGGATCATATAGATATCTATGGAAATCCACCAAAAAGTGGCACTCAACTCGGTCCAAAAGTTATATATATATCGTACCACGCTAGTTTTGTTTGGTAGCTCATTTCACACAATAATCCAGTATATACTTAGTCGAAATCCAACCCTATGCCAATAAAGAGCTACAGGCGAAAACCGAAAAAAGTGACCGCGATTTTTGCTCTAAAAATTGAAAAGAGCGTATTATTTACAGTATTATAATTTTTTGGATTTTTTTTCATATACACAGACTTAAAGTACACTGAAAGATCTTTAATTTGCATATAAATTAATCTGGATCGTATGCACTCATCAAAAAATACTCACATTTGAAGACAACGAACAATGTTTAAGGCGCTAGCGAAAATAGCCAATTATACACTTTTTTCTTTAAATTTTTTTAACTTTTGATCCAGGCATTCGTTTTTAATGATTAATAGCTTAAATTAAAGCTCTTTTCTTCGACTTTTTTGCAATAAGTTTAAATTAGATTGCTTGCTCCTAGAGGAAGTTTTGTGATAGTGATTTTTACAAGTTTGCTTTAAAACACTCGAAACAGGATTCTAAGATGTTTGGAAGTGAAATCAAGCATTTTTAGAAAATTTCCGGATGGATGTATGTACGTATGAACGTATGTATACTACTAGATCTCAGCTTCTGCTCATCGGATTTCATTACAAGTAAGTTTTTTGGATACGTTTTTCCTGTCCAAAAGCGGCCAAAGAAAACGTTTTTCATTTCACCAATCCATCTTTAAATTATTTTCATTAAAAAGAACTGTTTAGCAGGAAGTTAAGTGCCAGGGACTTGGCAGCGGTTTTTTTTAATGTAGTGAGCTGTATATATCTTTTTCAAGCAGATCATTTTTTGAAAGCATATATATAGCAGTCTACATATTATATAAAAATTTAGACCAAATAGCAGAAAAGCAGAAGAAAAGAGCTGTAATTTGAGCTACTAAATATTGAAAACGCACAGCTGGATCAAAAGTTCCAAGCATTTTAAAAAAGGGAAAAATCTATAGACTTACCAAAATCGAGTGATTTTATGGAAAAAAGCTAAATTTGTCTTTTTTCAAATCCTCGTGCCATCAGATCCAATCGACCAATTTTAAAGTTTAATAGCTCAAATCAAAGCTCGGTATCCTCTGCCGGTGTCGCAACACCATCTGGCGACACCGGCACTGTTTATTCTTTATCGGTTCTGACAAAAACTGATTTTCCTGCTTTCTAGTGTGTCTAATGTAGATGTATAAGATGAATTGACGTTTTTTTAAGTCTTAATGAGGAACTCTAGTTAGCTCGAAACTTCGGCTAAAAATAAATACGTTTGTTCGAAGGAATGCATAATTTTGATCCTTACACATCAAATCGAAGCTCTTATCTTTTAATTTTTTCTAGTTTATTTGAAGTATGAGTTTCTCATGCGGTACGCTATATGCTTCTCAAAGCCAGTAAGAAAACGATCAACTTGAGAAGCATATATATTGTTCATCACATAAGAAAATTTTCAATCTGACAAACTACAATGAAAGTGAAAAAAGAGCTATAATTTAAGATATTAAACTTAGAAAACTATTGATTGAATCGCTAACCATGAAATTTGAAATAAAAAAAGAAAAACAATTGTTTTAACGCGTTTTTTCATGTAAGTACTCGACAAAACCCATAGATTTTTCCGTTTCTTGAAATTCTCCTCAATTTTGATCCAGTCATACGTTTTTAACGGTTAATACCTTGAATTAAGGCACTTTTCTTCCACTTTAATTTTAGTTTATCAGAATCAAAATTTTTTATGTGATTATTTATATTTGTACTTCTCAAATTGATCGATTTTTACTGATTTTGAGAAGCATATATACAGCATATCGCATGAGAAACTTTCATTTCAGATAATCTACAAAAATTAGAAGGTGCGAGCTTATATTTGAGCTATTAAACTTCGGTCGGTGTGATTTAAAAGTACGAGGATTTGAAAAAAAAGCAAATTTCGCTGTTTTTCATGAAATCAGTGAATTTTGGATAATCCAGAGATTTTTCCCATTTTTCAAATGCTTGAAACTTTGGATACAGTTGTGCGTTTTCAATGTTTAATAGCTCAAATTACAGCTCTTTTCTTCTACTTATTTGTTAGATGGTCCAAATATTTATATAACATATAGTGTGCTATACATACACTCATAGGTTTTAAGAGCGAATCAGTCAGACTAAGTTAATGTGAATCCGTGTTAGTATTGATTGCACTATAAGTATGAGCCTCAGATACTGTTAGTTAAATTTTTCTGCACGATTCACTTTGAGTGGATGGTTTCACACTTAGTGCAAGTGTGAGTCTTACACTAATATCACTAATTCGTGTGAAAATATAATTTCTATCGAAATTTCAAGTATTGCAATAAATTTGTACCCTATCCTCGTAAATCCAAAACGCTCTATACCCCTAATCCTCATAAGCCCCTTACTTCCAAACTCTAAAAATACCTTCAATATCCTATACCCATAACCACACCTACACAATATGTTATAACTGCTTTAGCACCCTGATAGAAAATAAACCAACTAAAATGGTATGCTCACCAATGGTGGGCCAATGACGTTGACCAACAATTACACTCACCGTTGGGTAACGAGAACACTTATTTGACTCAGCATTGGCCAATGATAACTCATGTATTAATGAATTTAAATTTGAAGGTTATATTTAAAGAAACATGGATATGAAATTTAGATTGAAAAATCGAAAACAATATTTCTTACTATATGTCTTACTTCAATATGCAGTACAAAATATTGAATCATACCTTATCACATACTCCAAATTCACAATTTTTATTTACTGTGTGTGTGCGCGTATGTGTGTATATATATAGATCTTCCTATATTATATAGTTCTTTTGAGCTGAAGTGAAACTTGCCCCCCCCCCTCTCACTTCCCCTCACTCCCCCGTCAAAATAACCAAAAAACGTTTCAAAAGTTTTGTTATTTTTATTAATCCCCCCCCCCCGCCTCACCTCCTCCTCACCCCCCTCATTGTTCCCCCCTCTTAAAGTAGTGACTTTAAGTAATAGGTGGATGTCGGAGATCATGGTTGGAGATGATAGGTAGAATCTCAAAGTCATAAGTGAAGGTGTAGGGTTACATATATATATATGTGTGTGTGTGTAATTGTGTGTATATATTTATTTATAACGTGTTCATCATATATATATATATATATATATATATATATATATGTATTGTAACGGCACGATTGCCGTTCTCAAGCAATCGGCCGAACAACCGTGATTTGCGGATCACGTATATTATCTGATTCTCGCTGTCGGGCATGCAGATGCACAGCTCGGCCGACTCGGTTGTCCGTGAGCAACTCGGAATTGCGGAGGCGGCAGAGAATAGGTCTACGCAAAATAATTATAGTCGTGAATTAAAAATGAGAACACAAATATATAAGGTATATTGTAAGGTAAAGATGTACAGTCGCTCGAGTGAGCGGATGGTGCATACCCGCACACGACGCGAGGAAGAGAGAGAGAGAGAGGGGCTCAATCGCCCGGACACCGAGAGTGAAGAGAGAGATAGTACTTCCAATCGCACGAGGTGCCGGGTCATCCTGGAGGCAGTCGCTCATACGAGAGGTGATGGTCGCACGAAGAGGAGCGCAAACAGGAGTTACCACGCGTGTAAACGGTCGAAGAATATCTCGATAAACGCAACTGCCTAAGTGCGTGCGATAATGAAGGACGCTCCAGTCCTTCACACGATGTTGTTACATTTGGCAACTTGTGATTGATGAACTGGCAACGTCGCAGGCGGGCGTACACGCATTCTCTCTCTCTATAAACCAGCCTATATTAGGCATACTCTCGCTCTCTCTCTCTCCCTCTCTCTCTCTCTCTCTCTCTCTCTCTCTCTTTTTTAAATGTTACTTAAATTGTTACCGGCGCTATTTTTGTTCGTATCACTTGATCTATTTGTTCTATTATTTATGTTTATTTATATGATTGTGTGCAGTTCATCGAATATTATAAAATGTTAGCAAAACGTATAGCACCTTACTTATTGTATACTTGTATTAAATAATTTATTGTAAAATTACAGCTCCTGACTGGCATACGGTTAAATATGGCCTTGCCAGTAATAAAATAAGTTGTCAAGTCAAGTCAAGTCTCTCTCTCTCTCTCTCTCTCTCTCTCTCCCTTGTCGCGTCCGATGGTCCGCTGTAACAAATTAAATGTTAATATTACATTCGTTATAGCATACGCCCGGAGAAGCGATAACGTGCATATATGCAACCGTTATAATGTGTGTGTGTGTGTGTGTGTGTGTGTATGTGTGTGCGTGTGTGTGTGTATATATATATATATAATCAACATGTTGTAATATTTATCTTAATTATACAATATTATTTGCACAAGAAAGCATAAGTTTGACTTCAATCTGCAGTACAAAATAATAAATCATACCCTATCCTAACATATAACCTCAAAATTTAAATTCATTATTGGATGATTTACAGCAATCATTGGCCAACGGTGACTGAAATCGTTGGTCAACGACGAGCGAAAAAGCATGACGAAATAATCAGTCCTATTGGCCAACGAAGGGTGGAATCGTTGGCAAACTGCACTAAAATTAGCCCACAGTTGGCCAATGGTTACTAAACGTTTCTACCTGGGCAATTAAGGAATTATAACAAGCTTTCTATATATAGCGAGTATGCAAAAAGAATCGTTAATTTACAATATTTTTTTCGAGTTTCGATAATTTACAATAAATAACATAAACAAAAAATGTTGTTAAAATTGCTTCTATCGCCCGACTGGTGATTAGGAATAACTGAATATATGCATCTCTTCGAGCCAAAAGTTTTTTATTTGAGTCAACGTTTCGACCGTGTGACGGTCCTCTTCAAGGCTGTGCAAAACAAATTCGTAACCATACAATTCAAAATAATACAAAACTAAAGATTTTTTAACAAAAAAACTAAAATATAATAATACAAATTACCTCAATAATTAAAACTCAATGCCTATATGGCATGAAAGAAACGGCCATGCGACCAAATGCCGACACTAAAGTAAAATATATGACAAAAATAAAATACATTAAGAAATTTCGTAAAAACACTATTAAATCTAACACAAATAATTTAAAATAAAATAATTAAAGTAGCCTATCTCTCACACGTTATGGCAACGACTCGAATTCTGCAGAGTGACCGGTGCCGCCAGATGGTGATGCGACACCGGTGGAGATCAACGAACAACGGACTCCCAAAATTCGCAAAATGCTATATACCCCTTACAAGAAAACAACGCATACATATACAAAAATACTTATACGCTGTACAAGATCCAGAGCCCCAACACAACGGCATAGCATACCCGGCTTACATATGAAACGAGAAGGTGGCACGAATAATGTGCCATGTAGTATGTCCAAGAGCCCGCGCCGCGAGTTCAAACGTCCCTTCCATGACCTCATTGACGACCAATACAGTATGGCCGGAGCGTCGCCTAGCAACTTAATTCAACATTAAAATTTTTGATGGCACACTGAATAGGGCTGAGGATACGTGCCACCTCAAAAACAGTTATAAAAATGTTATTTCTAGTCTTAAGTTAAGTCCACGTGATTTTAATAGATAGTATTCTAAATTATTTGTTGTCATTTACGAGAGAACGGAGGCCGAGCGATGATGGTGAGTTATGCGGGCAGCATCGGGATTGCGGAGATGGCACACTGCTCCGCGCTCTCTTGCGTATAGCCAACATGTACTCAATAGTGATTGGCTGGCGAGGCGGAGCGGCACATCGTAGTGGAAGGTCGGAGAGCCCGAGTTGCTAGGCGACGCTCCGGCCATACTGTATTGATCGCCAATGCGGTCATGGAAGGGACGTTTGAACTCGCGGCGCGGGCTCTTGAACTTACTACATGGTACATTATTCGTGCCACCTTCTCGTTTCATATGTGAGCCGGGTATGCTATGCCGTTGTGTTGAGGCTCTGGATCTTATACAGCGTATAAATGTTTTTGTATATATATGCGTTGTTTTCTTGTAAGGGGTATATAGCATTTTGCGAATTTTGGAAGTCAGTTGTTCGTTGATCTCTACCGGTGTCGCATTACCATCTGGCGGCACCGGTCACTCTGCAGAATTCGAGTCGTTGCCATAACGTGTGAGAGATAGGCTACTTTACTTATTTTATTTTAAATTATTTGTGTTAGTTTTAATAGTGTTTTTACGAAATTTCTTAATGTATTTTATTTTTGTAATATATTTTACTTTAGTGCCGGCATTTGGACCACGGCCGTTTCTTTCATGCCATATAGGCATTGAGTTTTAATTATTGAGGTAATTTGTATTATTGTATTTTAGTTTTTTTGTTAAAAAATCTTTAGTTTTGTATTATTTTGAATTGTATGGTTACGAAGATTAATTTGTTTTACATAGCCCTGAAGCGGACCGTCACACGGTCGAAATGTTAGCTCAAATAAAAAACCTTTGGCTCGAAGAGATGCATAGATTCATTTATTCATGAACAAAAAATATTTACATCTAAAAATATTTGAATATCTTACTTTAATGTTCTATGTTTTTAAAAATACGTGAATGTTATTTTGATATTAAGTCTCTTATGTTCAATTTCATTAAGTAATGAGTAATAAGTATTGTTTATTTAATGTAAATCAATTTGTTCGAAACAAAAAACTGTAAATATTTTTGAAATAAAGGTTGTTAACTTTTATTTATTTTCCTCTTTATTACAAAATTAATTCTTTTTTTTAAATCTATTTGTTTCTTCTGCA
Source organism: Philotrypesis tridentata (assembly GCA_018906965.1). Classification (NCBI taxonomy): domain Eukaryota; kingdom Metazoa; phylum Arthropoda; class Insecta; order Hymenoptera; family Pteromalidae; genus Philotrypesis; species Philotrypesis tridentata. The sequence goes on from JACCIB010000253.1 coordinate 27,535, forward strand.
GTAAGTAATCGTCAATAAAGGAGTACATTTAAATTAACGAATCTTATTGGATACTCGCAGTATATAGAAAGTTTGTTATAATTGTTTAATTTTTAAGTAGCTATAACATACTGTGTATGTGCATATATGCGTGTGGTATATTTTTGGGAGTATGAGGCTTTTGGGGTTTAGGCGTATGCGGCTTTCGGGGTTTGGAAGAATGGAGCTTTTGGGGATTAGTGGTATAAGGCGTTTTGGATTTAGGAGTACAGGGCATTTGGAGGTTTATCTTTTTTTGATTGTTATTATTTATAATGAAATTTCACTTTTGTGTTTAAATCCACACTAGTGATGTAATGACTACATTAGTTTACAGTGAAGTTTCTAACTACATTTGGTAGTCAAATTGTTTCCTCAGGTTAGAGTAAAAATTCACTAATTTGGTATGAATTTCACACTAAAAATTTAAGTGTGTATGTTTTCAAAAAATGATCTACTTGAGAAGCATACGTATATCTCGCTACATTAAAAAATTTTAATTTAGACATATTCGTAGAAAGTAGAAGAAAAGAGCTTTAATTTAAGCTATTAATCATTAAAAACGAATCCCTGGATCAAAAGTTCAAAGGATGTAAAGATGTCCAACAGGTGTGCCCTCAAAAATGAAAAGACGCAACTGTTGGAACAAGTTGTGTGCCACTTTTTGGTGTATTTCCGCGTATAAGAAAATCTTCGGAGAGTTGGACATTTTTCGGTCAAAAAGCAGGAAATGAGTGATTTTGAGAGCACACTAACCAGACTAGGTTTCTTACACTCGTTAGGGCATATAAAAACAGAAAACTGACCGAAATACATCGGCGCTCTATGCCAATAAAAAGTTACGGGCCGAAAACTGAAAAAAAAAATGAATTAAGGAATTAAAAAAAATACTTGAAAAGACTTTCTATTTGGACATAAATTTGTTTAAATCGGATGCATTGGTCAAAAGTTTCGCACATTTGAAGACGACACACTTGGATTCAGGCTTTTATGAAAATAGTCGACTTTACCTTTTCTTCTTAAAATCCTTCTAAACTTTCATCCAAGCATCCATTTGCAACATTCAATACTTCAAATTAAAGGCCTTTTTCTGTATTTTTCAGCTACTTGAATCGTTTTTTTCTTTTCACTTATGATGAGCTATACATATACTTTAGAAATAGATGGTTTTTTGAAAGCATATATATAGCACACTGTATAATAAATTTTAAACTTGGAGTCATAAGCACAAAAGTAGAAGAAAAGAGCTTTAATTTTAGCTATTAAACTTTACAAACGTACGACTGGATCAAAAGTTACTACCCTTTGAATAATGGGAAAAATCTCTGGAGTGTCCATAATCCAGTGGTTTAATGGAAAAAAGCGAAATTCGCTTTTTTCAAATCCTCGAATTTTCCCATCCAACCGAATATTTTAAAGTGTAATAGCTCAAATTAAAGCTCTTATCTTCTACTTTTTTGTAATGTATCTGAATCTTAAGGTTCTTATATGCGATAAGCTATGTATATACTTCGCAAAATCAATAAAAAACGATTAACTTGACAAGCATATATAAGTAATTCTTCCAGAAGTGGTGTTTTTTATCTTAACTAGCGCGCCACCTTGCATCGCTTTGCGATTTTGCATTTAAGGCACCAGCGGCTGACGCTTGTGCTTCGCGCTCGCCTGATCTACTAATGCTCACTCTTCACGTTCATCTGATCTACCGATGCTTACATTTTATGCAGGTTTGAAAGGCAAACCTGCATAAAATGTATAGTACAATGTGAATAGTATATTATTGTATCGTGAAATTAGCGAAATTACCGTGAACAGATTTATGCCTATTTTTCATGAAAATGCTTAATAAATTCATTCACTGAATAAATTTGAGCTTGATCTGATGTATCTATAAAAGATGCTTGAAAAAAATTCTATTTTTTAAAGTTCTACGACATTTCTATTTAAATTTTTTATGTAAAATGTTTAGAATTTGAGTTATGGCCAAAAAACCGTTTTTCAAAAATGTAAAAAAAATTTATTCTGTTGCGATATTAACACAGGAAGAGTTTATAAAAAAAAATTTGGATAAATTGGAACTCATTTCGCAGAGATAATCGTGGCCAACTGAAATTTTTCTTTAAATAGTCAGTTTTTTAAGCTTTCAAAAATTATATTTTTAAAATATCTACTATTTTTATGTTTAATATTTTTATGTAAAACGTATATCTGAAAAGTTTTATTATGAAAAACGAATTATTTTCATATTAAAATTCGATTTTAGATTGTTAACTTGAATTCTAAGCATTTACGACTGTTCATGTCAACAGGAAAAAGTTGAGATCTACATTATTCCTATTTAACTTTTCTGTATAAAATACTTAGAATTAGAGCTGTGGGTAAAAAACCGTTTTTCGAAAATCTAAGAAATGTCCGTGTATTGTTTGTATATACTGTCACTTCCTTAACATAGGTTGAACTTACAAAAAAAAAATTGAATCGATTGGGACTTATTTGACTGAGATAAGCTTATTACAACACACTTTAGTTAAAAATACATGTAAAATTAAGCATAAAGAGCTCCCACTTAAACAATTGGCCGGTAATCGCAAAAGTAAAGAAAAAGCATTTTATTTTATATATAAGCGCTGCACTCTCTAAAGTTTTCAGCCCGTTTGGTCGAAAATTGGCCGAGATATCGCAGGTTACAATTTTTGCGATGAAAAACTATAAGGCATTCCCGCGTTGCGGTCGTGCCTAAAAAATGGACGACATAGAAAAAGTAACCGATGGTGGCTTTTTGTTATTTAAGGAATAAGAAAATATAGTTAATTAGGAAAACACTACAGTTGTAATTAATTTTTATCCATAAGATTAACATAGGCAAACTTTTTTACTTTCACGCGCTAGCCTGCGTTACGGTTATGACAATTTTTTTCTACCTCATCAAATAAGTCTACATAAAAACTGTTCATACAACACTGTGAAAAAAGTAGTTACGCAAAATATGCCTTAAGTTAAAACGTTCCATTTCGCGATGAAGGACGACAAGGCTGATGGGAAGTGGGCGCGTAATTAAAAAACGTAATATTAACTTTTTAAGTTTGTACGGTTACAAGAATGCATAAAATCATATATACAGGGTGTCCAAAAAGTATCGAAACACGCCTATAAAGTTTTCAGAGAACATATTTTTGACCTGGGTCAAGGTCATTTCCGTAGTAACTTTTGACGCTCGATCTAATGGTGACCTTGGATTTGACCGTGGACCTTGCCATCAATGTCATTTCAAGGTCACTATGATTTTTTTAAATGGGAACACCCTATTTTGACATCGGCAATCGAAAGAGCGGAAAATTTTACGTTCAGATATGTATTAAGGTCCAAGGTCAAGGTCACCTGTGAAGGTCGTAGCAAGGTCAAAGGCCCTAAAAACCCACTTTATGAACTAAAACTTTTTTTTGTTACATTTAAATGAATTGTGTATTTTGACCTTAACCGGGCTTTATTAAGTCCTTCATTGTGCCAAACTGAAATTCGATCCAAAACTCTTACTCCGCGACCCCGAAAACCCCCCTAAATAAATTAAAACTTATTTTTTTGATGCATTGAAAAAAATTATTTATTTGAGCCTTAACCGGGCCTCATGAAGTCCTTTATAGTGCTAAACTAAAAACCAACTCAAAATCCGTACTTAGCGACCCTGAAAAGCCCTTGAACAAATTAAGACTCATTTTTTGTTACATTTAAATAAATTGTTTATTTGGGCGTTAACCAGTCTTCATTAAGTTTTTAATAATACCCAATCTAAATGTGAACTCTTAATTAGTTCTCAGCGACCCCATAATCGTTTGAATAAACAGAAACATACATATTTTATGGTAATGTTCAAAAAGTTTTAAAACTTAACGCCAACGTTGCAGTACTGAACCAGACCTCTAGATGGCTACATTCGGTAAATCGCGATCTCACACTAAAAAAAGCACCTTAAAAACATAAGTTACCAAGCAAATTATATTGCCCACTTATTTTAAAACTACAAATGTTTACCTCGAAATCTTAAATAAGTATAGTGGTTGTAAAATCTATTTCTTTAAATTGATATTTAAGTATTCATAGTTTGATCAACAATAAAATCTGTTCATACCTAATTGAAAATGCAACATCTTACGAAAAGAGAAAGGATTACACTTCTCATGATGAGAGGCTGGGGTGCCGCAGTGCAACCTTACCGCACAGTGATTAATCTTTTTAATGAGACTTTTAGAGCTGATAGAACTGGGATTGTCATTTCAACTGCAAGGAACCTTGTTACAAAGTTTGAACAAACCGGCACAATCGACGATAGGCCAAAATCAGGAAAAACAAAGTCAGCAACAAACGATGATACTTCCCTGGATGTTTTGTTATCATTCATTGAGGATCCACATAGTTCCACCCGTAGAATTTCACAACAACACAATATAAGTAAGTCATCTGTTCATAACATACTAAAATATGCTAACTTTCATCCATTCAAAGTCACACTGATTCACAAACTTAATGAAGATGACTTTGATCGTCGCGTTGAATTTTGTGATGACATGATGACACGTATAGTGCAAAATCCTAACTTCCCATCAAATATTGTTTTTTCAGATGAGGCGACATTTCAACTTGACGGAACCTGCAATAGACACAATTGTAGATATTGGGCAGAAACAAACCCACATTGGGCACGAGAAGATAAATCACAATACCCAGAAAAATTAAACGTATGGGAGGCATATTCAATAACAGAATCGTAGGTCCGTTTTTTATTGATGGCAACTTAAATGCTGAAAACTATGAAGAAATGCTACGCAATCAAATCGTGCCTGCGATAAGAAGAATAGCAGGAGACAACTTTATGAACACATGGTTCCAACAAGACGGCGCACCAGCTCATTATGCACGTGATGTTCGCAATCTTTTAGATGCAGTGTTTGTTAATCGGTGGATAGGACGAAGGGGCACAATTGAATGGCCAGCCAGATCACCTGATTTGACACCTCTTGATTATTTTTACTGGGGCTATTTAAAAGATCGAGTATACAAAACAAAGCCCACAAATTTAGTCGAGCTACGAGAGAGGATTGAATTAGAATCAGCAAATATTAGTCCTGAAGCGATAGAAAATGTTGTTAATGCTTTTTACCATCGATTAGCTTACTGTCAAGAAGTGAATGGTGAACAATTCGAGCATTTACGCTAAATATTTAAAGTGAGAGGCAAGGGGACTCACGTAAAACAAGCACCCCATCGTGAGAGGCAAGGGGACTTACGTAAAACAAGCACCCCATCGTGAGAGGCAAGGGGACTCACGTTAATCAAGCACCCCAAAGGGAACATTATCCTATTACGTCCACGTCGTTGTTCCTGGGTAACGCTAAACATAGGTCATCTACCTTTCTTCTGACTGCTAATTCTGCAAGAATTCCCTGCAAATACAATTTGACCTTGCTACGACCTTCACAGGTGACCTTGACCTTGGACCTTAATACATATCTGAACGTAAAATTTTCCGCTCTTTCGTTTGCCGATGTCAAAATAGGGTGTTCCCATTTAAACAAATCATAGTGACTTTGAAATGACCTTGATGGCAAGGTCCAAGGTCAAATCCAAGGTCACCATTAGATCGACCGTCAAAAGTTACTACGGAAATGACCTTGACCCAGGTCAAAAATATGTTCTCTGAAAACTTTTTAGGCGTGTTTCGATACTTTTTGGACACCCTGTATAAGAAACTAAACTAGAGAAACTTTTTTATAATATCTTCCTTTTGAAAACCCAATGCCTTGGCGGCGAGTGTTTATTTACATATTCAAAGTCTAGCATTATTGTTATTAACGTAACTCTCTTTGGAGACATGCTACCGTAATGACATGAACTACTCTTCACTGCAAATTATGAACTGCACTAGTCTTCGCTGCAAAAATGGGGGAGATAGAAATAAGAGGGTCGATTGAATTGCACTACTTTTCGCTGAACATTTTAAATGGGATACTTTTTCGCTGGGAATTGTGAAATAAATTACTTTTCGCTGCAAAAATCTGGTATACACTATTTTTCGCTGCAAATATGAAGTGAATTGGTCTTCTTAAGGGGACTCACCACTTTTAAAATCTGAAATAAAAAAAATTTTCAAATAATTTTTAAATTGTTATAGTCAATTAGAATTGAACTAAAACATTTTTAATCTAAAAGTATATACAAAATATAGTAAGACTAAATTTTTATTGTCCTACTTTGAGCCTAATACACATTCATGACAGCGTAGACACTGTTCGATGACTTTTGGCACTGTCCGTAAGATTCCAAGTGTACGCATGGATGAAATGGGCTCAAATTTTTTTTACAAGCTTATTATAGTATTAGTTTCCGTATGAACAGAGGGATTTCAATGAGTAGAAGATTTGAAAAAAAAAATATGTTAAAAAATATTTTCAAAACAATTAGATTTTAAATTTATTGACATATTTTTTTTTTCAAGTCTTCTACTCATTCAAATTGATTCAAATTGATCAACTGATTTTGGCATTGTTAGCGAGTGGCGAGCTAGTGCTGACTTACGCGTCAGCAATCCTCGCGACCAACTGATCTGAAGTCGGGCTGTACTATTTCTGGTGGCGAATGATGATAGGTGGGTAGTTAGGACGTCATTTCCCACGAGTAATCGTGTAACTTAAGATAGTAATACAGGTGTAATTGTGGAAGCTTAGCAAACTTCTGTAGACGACCATAGTAACCTGTGCGTCTTTATTTAAATACCTGTAAATGCGGTCCTTACAGTGGCAATAAATAGTGTCGAATAAATCATTATTTTTGGAAAATGACTGTATATTCACATTTTTTCAATTTTTTCTTCATATCTTTGCAAAAAAAGGATCAGCGGGACATTTTTCCGAACTTTCTTGAACTGCATTATTTTATATGAAAGCAAAAACAATTGAGACAAGTCATCATCGATGTTGAATTGTCCAAATTTTCGATTGGCGCAGTCAGTATTTTAAAAAAAATTCTTTTTGCAAAAATTATACTTGTTTATTTAACAAAAAACACGGATTTTGAAAAAAATTTTCTCTTTTCGATGTTATCGTACCAAATACACTTTTTGATTTCTTTAATTTGTGGATATTTTGCGTCGATTACATTACATTTTATTTTTATTTTTTTACGTTTATTATTACTGTGATGTAGGTGAGTCGTGGCTTGGAGTAAGACGGCCGAGTTATAGAGATGTATCTTTTATTGAAGAAGGAGAGCTCTGCTCTGTCTTGCAGTCGCCGGTGTTCTGCCTGCGAAGCCTCCGATGCGACATGTCGGAGGCTGCAGTCTCCAGCACAAAGTGCAAGCTTGCACTTTGTGCGGGAGAACGCTCTGGCTCACGCGCTCCCACGCGAGGTGCTACCTCAGCTTCGCCGGCGGTCACCTGAGCCCAAAAGCTCGTACGTAACACGTCCAGCGCCGCGAGGGCAGCGTCCTCGCACCCCAAAAAAATGGGTGGAGTGGGGAGGCGCGCGGCCGAGGCGCGCAGGTGTATGAATGTTTGTGAGTGTGTGTCCAGGATGCCAGCAAGCGTAGCTCGCGCGCGTATTTCGCGCTATTGGATTTCTATTTATTTCTTTTTTGTTTATGTATTTTTACTAGTTGTGTGCGTATATGTGTATGCGTGTGTGTGTGTGTGTGTGTGTGTGTGTGTGTGTGTGTGTGAGTGTGCGTGTGTATGTGTGTATAGGCGTGTCCCTATTAAGCAGCTGCTGCTACTTTTACAAATGGTGCAGAGCAGGCTATACAAGATTTTTTTTACTTAAAATTATTTTACAATCTACTGTTATTTACGTCTAAACGCCTTGCGACGTTGCACATTATTTTGTCTTAATTTACTTTGTTTTTTTTCCAAGTATTTTGATTGCTTTTTTCCATAATTTGTGTTGAAAATCACAATTACATTTTCAGATTTTTTCTTTTAGTAGTTTGCTGAAAGTAGAAAAATTTGTTAGTTGTTTATTTTTACTATTACTACACTTATTCCTAGGTTAGTTATTTATTCGCACATGCGTATTGTATTTTACGCATTTATAGCATTAATTTGCTGAAAGAAAGTACAATGTAGGTTAACAATAGATATCTTATAACTATGCTATTATATTTATAATCTATTTGTTTGCGTGAGTACGTTGGATTACTCACGCGACTTGGCATTAATTCTAATTTTCATTCGGTCACTGTGTGATCAATTTTGAAATAAAATTTCTTGTGTGCGGATATATGGGCACTTTCTACAAAAAATTTTGCGTTATGTATATGCACATATCCGTGGAAAAAATTTGAAAAATTTCGCTCGGTCGTATTCTCATTTATCTTGCTGTTTTTTGATTTCGCGGTACGTCCAGCGCCACGAAAAAAACGGTAAAAAAACAGCGCTCCCTAAGGGTCTCCTGTTTCGGACTCTGCGTGCCTGGCTAACTCGCTAGTGCGCTCGAGCTTGTTTGCGTGCACTACCTTAGTTGTCGCTTCGTTAGCAATCGTGACATTGTTCGTCTTCCTGTTAATACTGACGACCTCGAATGGCCCTACATATTCAATCGCAAATTTTTTATTCTTTGGTTCTTGCAGAAGGAAAACTAATTCGCCCTCTCGAAAGTGCTTTGTGTTTATCTTCCGGTCATAATAATACTTCGACCTGTATTTCGATTGGACTAAATTGAGCGCGGCCGTCGTTTGTAGTTCCGTCAAATTATTCGACATCTCATCGATATATTGATTGTACGTCATTGTCTCGTCTATTCGCGGAAAGCTCGAGGGCGTACGCGGTTTTATACCGAACACGAGTTCCTGAGGCATATAGCGTGTGCTTTCGTGCACCGTACAGTTATATGCGTGCTGACATACGGCCGTCCACTCGTCCCAACGGTCGATCTTTTTCACGTATTTTCTTAGATATTCGGTTAACGTGTGATACATACGTTCGATTGATCCGTTGGGTTCTGGGTGGTAGGCCGTTGTCGCAAACTTCTCGATATTAAAGATTCGCGCAAGCTCTTCCAGCGTTCGGTTCTGGAAGTGCTTTCCCTGATCCGTCACGATCTTTTCCGGCGGACCGAAAACACATATAACCTTTTCGATTAATGCTCGCGCTACTTCCTCCACGTTCGCATATTCTGTCGATGTAAGTACGATGTATTTCGTCAGCATATCCTGAATTGATAAGATGTACCTGTTGCTTCGCCCTGTCGTTTCTAGTCGATCATAGAAATCTAGCGCCACGTGTTCGAAAGGAAACGCCGGCGTGTTGCTTATTAGCATCGGCAAACGGGTTTTAACTCGAATGAATTTATTTGTTTGACATGTTTTACATCGCGCCACGAATTGTTGCACCTCCGGCCGCATATTACGCCAATAGAAATCATGCGCGATTTTTGCGTACGTTTTCGACATACCGCGGTGGCCCCCCATCGTCGACTCGTGATATTCTTTCAGTATTCTATATCGGTCCGACGCAAATGGCACAGGTATGTTACTCGTTATCAGTACCGCGCTGATCGTCCTGTTTGCGAAGCATGAGTCGAATAACTCAAAGAACGACGACCATTCTGACAATTTCAAAATTGCGAGATCGCGGATGACGGCAAAACTCTTAATTTCTAATCTGGCTACGACCTTCTTTAATGTATTTAAGCATTTGCATAAATTCGCGCGCAGAGGTTTCTCGTTGGCGTGATTTTTGGCGTATACGTCGATAACCTTGAAGCCTCTGTGCTCGGTTACGTTTACTTCGCCTAGATTGAATTCCTGGTCATTGAGCACCTCTGGACCTACGTATCCGCGCTCTGCGAGAGCTTATTGGATTTCGGTCGAGAATGACTTATCTGTTGTTGCTAAATAAACCAAGTTTTCGTGGTATCTGAATGGATGCTCTAAGGTGATCAAAGGCCGGAGCGTCTTGGGCCTCCTGCACAGCCCACGGCGGCTTTTCGTGCGGTGGCTTTGCTCGAGCAGTTACGTATTTGCTCAGCTTAGCGTCTTTCAGTGCGGACGTTACCGCTGGCCGCTGGCTCGCTGAGCTGGTCGCTGCTGTCGCCGTCGTCCACCCCGTGCCAGCTGAGTGCAGCGACCGGTGCCCCCGACCCTGCGTCTGCCGCGATAGATAGGGCCTCCTGCTGTATTAGCACTTTAGTGTTTGATGCGCCGGGCTCGTGCTCTTCGCAGTTCTCGTCGATCGCGGCATTATCGCCCTTTTTTCGCTGCGGTGGCGGTTGCGTTTCTATTTTCTTTCGTTTCGCGGGTTTGTTTCTCCCAAATACCGGTGATTGCGACCCGTCGGGACCGTCGTGGTGCGGAGGTCCATTACGCTTTGCAGCTGCGCGAGCTCTCGGTTCTCCTATCTCTTTTACTTTATAAGGCGTGAAGTGCTGACCGCGTAGATTTAGATGGATTACGTCGCCTGCTTCTTCCACGACGATGTGGCAGAAAATGCGTTTGTCGTCGGATAGGTCATAGTGCACGCAAACTGTTGAACGCGTGCGCGAACAGAAATGCGCAGTCAATGCTACCGAACTTCGTGTCCGAGCGCAAAATTCTCGCGGTGTCATCCGGCTCCCCGCATGACGGCATTAACGCGGATGTTGCTAGTAGCCGCCTCAGCTGTGTTGCTGATATGTTTAGATCTGCGGCTTTGATTAGCGAAAAAAACAAGCAATTGCCGGGTGGCTGATTTGGAATGTTGGGATCGCGTTCGAGTCGTGCCAACGGTTCCATATATTTGTTTTTTCGGATGTATGTTTGGACCAGAATATTGCCCGAAGATGCCGATGAGTTTAGATCCGACTCCTCGCGTCGACGGCCGTAATTACGCGGTACATTCGCGAAGTCGACCTTCGGCCCCCCTCCTTCTGGTTCCGAATTCAATTTAGGATCGTTCTCGTGCGCTTGCTTTGCTTGCGATGTATGCTTTTCGCGCGAGCGCGCGTCAGCGGTGATGCAGCTGGCCTTCGGTGGCGACTTGGTACTATCGGCCGGAGTCGCATTACTTTCGGCGTTCGCCGCGCTTGTCTGCGCTGGCTCGGCATCTCGTCTGCCTACGGAGCTACTCTCCTGCGACGTCGACTTCGCTTGCTCGACTAGCTCAATGCATAGCTCCTTTTGCTTATCATTTTGACGACTCGCGAGATGCACGCCTATCTTTTTTGACTGTACGCCATTTTCCCACGGCCACGGTATGACTAGCTTGGCTGTGTCATTTCGCGGCTTTGTTCTAATTGGCTCGGGCGTTGGCTGAGGCGGCAGCTGGGGTGTTGGTGATGGTGGTGACGCAACTACCTCGCTCTCTGAACTCGCATCGACGATACATAGTTGCGACTCAACGAATTTGCCCGGGCCTTTCATTGGCAGTAGGAATGACTGCAGTGGCTCATGTTCAGCTGCTATTTGCCCTGACGGTGGAGGTCTTTCGCCATCGGAGCTCTCGCTACTTGTGGCGGGTGTGTAGACTTTTGGCAGCTTTCGCCTACGCAGAGACCGATCTGAACTCCTGCCTAAGGGGTCTATATCCCGCATGAACCGCCATGCGCCCGGGGATAACGCGATGTCCGTAGGCTCTGACCCGGTGGTCCTTGCCATAAGCTCTCGCTCTATCGCTGTTGTGGTGCCTTCGGTTCTCGACGATCCTTTTGCGGGTTCGGCTACCAGCGCGTATGCCTCTATAGACCGCGCGAGTATTTCTCTGATACGCGTTTCTTCGCTGAGACTCAACTGATAGCGATACTATTCAACGCTTTGGAGTGCCGTGTTCGTAAGAATGCATCGCGTGTTGAGCGAGTCAGCATAGTCGAGTCTGTATATGCGGTTACATTTCTCGACTTTCGAGTACCAACGAATGCGGATCCTTTCGTCCCCGTCGTAGACGTCTTGCATGGCTCGACATAGATAGAAGCTATCGCGTTCGTTTCGAACGGCTAAGATCTCGTTTTTCGCGTACAGTCGCGCTCGGCTCGCGTGTCTTTTTTGCAACGGTTGCGCTCTTTTCGTTGATTCGGAGTCAGACGATATTTGTCTTATCTTTTTGGCTCTACTTATTCCGCGTCTTTTTACTGCGCGTACTCGGAATATTCTTCCCGGCGGCGCTCCGGCATCTTCGTCGGGGCTTGCATTAATCTGCTCGTCAGCTAATTGGTATAGTTTTTCTCGCGGCAGATTCGAATCTACTTCGCCCGGACTGATTACCGGGTTACGTGAGAGTACGTCCGCGTTGACGTTTTTCTTGCCGGGACGATATACTATGTTGAAATCGTACCCGATAAGTGCCGCTTTTAACCGGTTGAAACGCACGTCGGGTTTTCTCGTGGTGTGAATATGTTTGAGCGCTTCGTGATCCGTGACTACCGTGAATCGCCTGCCTTGTAAGTAGCAGCGAAACTGCTCTTTCGCGAATACGATGGCTAACAGTTCTTTATCGTACGCTGGATATTTGAATTCGCTACCTTTGAGACAGCGAGAGGTGAACGCGCATGGTTGGTCTTCACCCAACTTGCCCTGACTCAAGATGGCGCCCAACGTAAAATCTCTACTATCCGTTATCACGATAAATGGTTTGCTTAGATCGGGGGCTTTTAACACGGGTTCGGTTGATAAAATTCGTTTCAAGTCCCGGAACGCTGACTCTTGTTTCTCCGACCATTCAAACGTCTCATTGGTTTTCGCTACGTCGTATAGTGGTTTCGCTATTTTTGCGAAGTTGTTCACGAATCGGCGGTAGTAGCTAAATTAACCCATGGCTTGTTTTACCTTATCTGCGTTCGTCGGCACCGGATAATTCACCATCGCGTGTATTTTTGCTGGGTCCGTTTTCACGAACCCGCCGCCGACGATGTGCCCAAGCACGTGAGCCTCTCTCTTTAAAAATTGGCATTTTTTAGGCTCTACGGTTAAGTTCGTTTCGAGCAGGCGGTCCAGCACGCAGCGTACGCGCTCGCGGTGTTCGTCGAGCGTTTCGCTAAACACCATCAAATCATCGAGATAAATTTCTACCTCGATCCCCTGTAAACCGCGTATCGCGAACGACATGGCACGGGTGAATATGATCGTTGCCTCCTTAAGGCCCATGGCCATACGATTGAATTGGAGGAGCTGATTTCCCGATTTCCCGTCGGGCGCGTAAAATGCGGTCAGGTGCGCGGATGCGGGATCCATCTCGATCTAATGGTAACCCTGCTTTAGATCCATGACCGTGATGTAATTCGCGGAAGCAAGATTCTCTAGTATGTCGCTCATGAATGGGAGAGGGTGACAGCTTCCCTCGGTCTCCTCATTTAATCGCCGAAAATTAGTCACTAACCGAAACCACTTGTTCCCCTATGCGTCAGGTTTTTTTGGAACAATCCATAGAGCCGAGGAGTAGTTGGAATTTGACGGCTCCACGATTCCCTGCTCGCGTAGCTTCTGTAGCTCTATTGCCATCTGCTCTTTTATTATGGGCGGGAATCGAAAGCGGCCGCCATGTATTGGCTTGTTCGATCGCACTTTATAAGTTCCACCGTTGGAACCGGAATTGTAACCGCGTCGTTACCCATGTTCATACACACCACGTAGATACGGCCGCCTCTATTTTCGGCGATGAAATTCCCGAATAAAAGGTCGGGGTGCAGGTCCATTAGTGGTACCATGCCTACGCTCGCGTCTTTATCTTGCGCGTGCGCGATTATGACCATTTTCATGCGTGGCGGTATCGTTACGCTTTCTATCGCGTCGAACGGGACTTTTGTGCCCTTGACTTCGAGATACCTCGCGTTGGTGAACAAATTGCATTCCAACGCCTCCATCGCGTCGATACCTAGGATGCCGTCGGTATCTATCGGGAAATCATCTGGGGTGACATGCATTTCGCATAACACCCCGTGTAAAAACACGGTCGCGACGCCCAACGTTTGCACCTTTCCCGCTGTCACGCCGCGAATTATTATTTTTCTATCTCAGTTAAACGGGTAGCACGTTGCTAGCTTTCCTACTTTTATCGTAGAAATATCCGCACCTGAATCTACGTACAGTCTGCATTTACCCTCCTTGAACTGTTGGGAGTTCAGCGTAACTATTGGCGGCTGCCTCCCCGCGGTCAGAAATTTTATACTCGCGCCAGTTTCTTTTTCACCCGACGCTTCTTTGTCGGCCGCGAGACTCTGAGGATCCTTTGATTCCAACGCTACCTCTTTTGCGTCGATAACCCGTGATGGTGAATCATCCGCGGCGGAACCCTGACGCGCACACTCGCCACTCTCCCTATTAGCGGGAGGTGGTTGTACGTGTGACTCTGAATTCTGAGAATCCAGAGTTTTCGCTTTGGCTGGGGGCTCGATTGGAATCAATTGCTCCTCAGGTGAGGCGTCGCTCGAGTCCGATTTTGGACTTATTTCGAGGGCTTGCACCTTATCTATTAACTTACCTAATTTATTGCTATTTTCGGAAAGACGCCCGTCGTTTGGGGAACGCGGCGAGCGCCTCTCTAGTTTTTTGCGCTGCTATTGTCATTGCTTGTGCTCTGGCCGCTGGCGGGTTTTGTTTCGCCATTTCCGGCGCTATTACTGTTATCGCCGCCTGAGTTGCTCTGGCCTTACTTTTCGTTTTAGCCTCTGCCGCCTTGACCTTTGCCGCCGCAATAATTTTTGTTACTATTCGGGAATCTGCCTTGCGCATCCCTTTCGCCACGGGGGTTTTTGATTTTTTTGTTTTGCACGTCATTTGCGATCGTGCGGCATGTACTTAAAGTGTGCCCGCGCTTATCGCAATATGGGCAGTAATCGCTGTTATCGCCGCTTATTTGCGTTTGCGCACTCGTTGAATTTCCGCTTCCGCGGTTCTGCACGTTTGCGGGACTTATCTCCTCCGCGGTCGTGAGGCGTACTTGCGCTGATTGTTTTGGCGGCGGCGCTATGCTCACAATGCCTGTTCTGGAGCTTCGTTTAGCCTCATGCTCCATCGCTTTTGTGAAGGCCTCCTGCCACGTTTTCGCGTTTGAGCGACAGGTCAGGTGGTCCAACGGAGCGCGTAAGCCGTATAAGAACTGATCTAAAATTTCGCTATTCGCCTGACGGGCGCGCGAATCTCTGTTCGGAGCCGATTGAATAATCGTGAGCAGACGGTTGTAAAGTTTTTCCACGCGAAAGCCGTACGATCATACGCTCTCCGTTGCGCCCTGCTCGATCACTCTCAGCTCTGCGTTGATTTGCTCCGCGACACCGATATTCGCGTAGTGAAATGTGAGATCGCGCAAGAGCAACTCCACCGACGAATATGTCGCGGTTCTCGCTCTGAACCCGTCGGTGATCTTGCCCCTGAGTCGATTCGCGATGTGCCTCAATAAGCATCTTTCGTAGGCCGGCCCGAACATTGTCAAAATGTCCTGTATGGCCGTCACGAAACCCGTCAGCGAATCCGGATCGCCCTCGAAATATGGTATCAAATATAAGGCTTGTGTGAACTGTGTGAATCTGCACGGCACTAAAGAGCCGTCCCGATTCGCCTGATCCCAATAATTAGCCGACGGTTGGGCTCGATTGACCGGCACTAGCGCCATAGTTTGGCTTGGCGATGTTGGTGGAGCATATTGGTACGGGAGCGGTGATGGTGGGGGCGAGGGTGAAGGTGGAGGCCCCTGTTGGGGTAGCTCTCTCCGACGTACCTGTAGCTGCTCGCGCGATGCCCATTTACGGCGATCACGGCTGCCGCTCTTTGCTGTCGGCGACCACGCTTCCCGCGGCTATCGCTTCGCTCGCGCCGGCGCCTGCTGTCACGGTTCTCGTCGCGCCTTCCGCGACGATTATCTCTGTCGCCGCTGCTTCGCCTGCGTTGACCATCTTGACTACCCTCGCGTCCCTCGTGTCCTGACCGGCGATTTTCTCGGTTGTCGTCCCGTCCTTCACGCCGACTCTCTCGGCTGCCGTCGCGTCTTTCCCGGCGGTTTTCTCGGCTATCGTCACCTCTCTTGCACTGTTCGCGACGACTTTCCTGGCTGCCGTTATGTTTTTCGTGCCGGCTTTCTCGGCGTGGCTGCCTATAGCGTACTGTTCTGCAAGCTTGCACTTTGTGCGTGAGAACGCTCCGGCTCACGCGCTCCCGCGCGAGGTGCTACCTCGGCTTCGCCGGCGGTCACCTGAGCCCAAAAGCTCGTACGTGACAATTACAATATGTAATTTTTGAATTTAGTAAATAACTTTTTCTGATACCTCCAGGTCCATCGATAAAGAAATATTTGTTATACAAATTTGTGTTATTTGTACCGTCAATTACAGCAGTAAACATTGTGCGTTGCATATTTGACAGAAAATTAGCGTCATATAAATTTGTTTGAAATTTGTTGTGAGGTACATAGATGTGATGTTTTGTGTAAGTTCCATGTAAATCGTTATTAATCATTAGTAAACCAAATTCATTTAATGTGTAATCATTTTGTAATAAAATCTCGTTAATTTTTCCCAATGACATATTTTTGCCGACATCCTTTGAAAATCGGGGATAATAAAAATGTTCTTTGTATGTATCGAACAATAATTTTGCATTTGGTGGATTATCAAAATGCATATATAAGCAAATCAATTATATAATGCTTTAGGAAACTGATTTTCTACGGCTTCTTGTAAAAACTTATTCCATTCTTCATCACTTAATTCTCATTTTCTGGCTAAAGCTGTTTAAAAATAAATTGAATATGTTGTGTTATTGTATGCTAATTTGAAATTCTGTTTTATCTTTAAATTGTTATGGAAATTTGTAGTGCATTTTTTAGTTTCTTTATTCTTGCAAGTTGAATTCATGTTTATTGTCCACATGGTCTATGTATTATTAATTGATAAACGATATTATATTTTTAGAGATTTAATTTAAATAAATAAATAACAAATAATAAAAAATGCTTTAAGCTCGCGACATTCCATAATTATTATAAAAAATATTAATATAAATGTTTAAAATATTGCAGATAAAAAACCAAATACTGTTTTCAACAGATTATGGCAACAAACAAGTAAGATTATTATCGATTAAAATTGAAGGAAAACGATCTGTCATATATTGTACATTGAAAAGTTTCCAGATTACAGAGGAAAGAAAGGCGGAAGAAAACACAACAACAACAACAACAATAATCCTTCACCCATATCCTCCATCCATCCTTGAAGCCATTCACGCAACCCTTTACCTAGCCTTAAAATCTCCCATGCAAATCTCCACACGTCATTAAAGCCACCCATGCACTACTTTACCCATATATGAAGCCGTCTACGCAACCCTCCACTCATCCTAGAAGTGATCTACACAACCCTTCATTCATCCATGATACCACTCACGACATAGTTCGGGATTGTTGGCACCGTATGCCAATAAAAAGTTACAGGCCAAAAACTGAAAAAATGCGTTAATTTTTGCGCTTTTTTTCATTCTCTCACAGGCGCATAGTCCGCGGAGCCTCGGACTCTATCCGAGGCGCATGGTTCCCAACGTGCCACGCGTCCCTGAACTCCAAAGTGCTGCGTTGCACTTTAGAGCACGGCACGGATGATCGACAGGTCACAGCGATCGAGGCGAGCAGAAATACGGTGACCCTGCGAGCCGACAGATCTCCGCGCGCGCGCGTGCCACAAATATTGCACAATAAAGATACAAGTGAATAATAAATCGCTAATTCTGGGCGTTCTTGTGTTGCTCATCATTTATCCCCGTTAAATAAAATTTCCAATCAATAAAAATAAAGTACTTGAAAAGACTTTCCATTTAGTTACCAACTTTCACTCCGTGTAACTCAGAGATAATCGATGTAAAAAATCTCAAAAAATTCCGAGTGGTAATTTCATCAAGTAGAAGAGATTTAATATGATTAGAAAAAAAATTAAATTTTGACCTCTCTATTTCACAGAGAGTACCCATATATGTATATATATCTGTGTACGTGCGTGCGTGAATGTGTGTGTATGTGTGTGTGAATGTGTGTGCGTGTGTGTGTCTGTTAGAGTACTATATATGTAAAAATTAGAATCGAAAAATGGTAAAAAATAAAAAGCTTTTGTTTTTCGCTTGTTCTATCATTCAAAAAAAATTAAAGATATAGCAGTTCGATGAATTTTTTGGCGAGGAATAGGATGGTGTTAGTAAAAACTTTGTCATTTGAATAATGAGTATAGGAATAATCAAAAACTATACTGATTTTCAGTTTTTGATTCTTAAAACGACCTTGTGATGAGGCAAGGAACTAAAAAAATTTTTTTATAGTTTTCGATGTGATACGTATCTCAGAATTTTTTCAAGTTAATAGGTTACGAAGTGGGTGAATGGAGAATCAAAGAAGTTTAATTAAAATAGTTACTGTAGCAACCCCTGTGGACTTTCTTAGCTGGAAATTTGAGAAAAAGATTTGTTTTTATGTTAAAACTATCGATCTATTTCCAAATCGATTTTGTTTTGGGGCAGATATCCATACTTATTCAGCTGTACCCTTTATCAATAATTTCTCTGACAATCTGCGAAAAAATGATGACATAGTCAGACATTATGTACATTGTAAAATAAGAGTTAATGATGTGTTCATCGCAACGGTGGTTATATTGTCAGATGTTTGCAAAAATGTTATACATCTAAAATGTCGCTGCTATAAGGTTAAAAATAACAACATACGATCATTTTCCTTTTTAGAATGTTTAGTCAGTGTTTTCCTTTCTGCACTGTTTGTTTCGACCACCTCCAAAATTGTATATAAAGCCCCTCTCCTACTTTTCTCCTAATGTAATAAAACAGTCTGATACCGTGTGATGAAGGCTCAGTCGGAAAGTGAACACTTGCGAGATAAACTGCTAAAATAGATTAATATTAGAATTCATCAGACCAACGTTAACCGTTATAGCTGTTTTGTGCATTATATTCACTAGACAGCTGTTACTCAAAGATGATCATTATTCGCTTGGAATAAGAGTCTTTGGAGGTTGGAGATTATAAACAAACAATGTGATTACTCACCTTAAATTTTAGTGGTATTTCCTTGGCGTACGGTAGTTGGGATTATTATAAGTCTATTTTTTCCGACATTTGAAAATTTGTTCCGGAAACGAAAATTATCGAATGAATTATACATATAGCGGTGATGGTTGGACGGTTGAATTTTTCAATGATAGTTTAACAAAAACCATTGTAAGCAAGGAGAGTGCAGTTCAGTGTAGTACGGAGATGTCTAATAAAATTCAGGGATCTATTATATTGAATGGATATTCATTTCATTGTTTAAAAAATTATACCTCACACTGTATGGATTTACGTCTCAATTGTCTGGAATCGACAGAAGATAGTCTTAGTAATGTTGTCAAAAGAATCGCAGAATTTATTGTAATCAAAAGTGAAACTGAAAATTCTGAGATACTGTATTCTACACCAAGTACTGCAAGGAAATATATTAATTTAATCGATGATAATATAATAACCGATTTATAAAATTAAAAGTTATAAATTAGATTTTTTTATGAAGATCACAATTTCTAAGGAATCTAATTTGTCTTAAGAGAAATTGAATAAAACTAGATTCAAAATAGAAATTAGTCATTTAATAATTTTTTACAATACATAACGAAAATAATCATCTGCAATATATTAATACTTTTTAATAGTTTAAAAATAATATAGAATTCTTACAAAACTATATATATTATACTTTTAGAAATTTTTCAACAAGTATACTCTAAATTTAATTGGTATTTTATCACAATTCTGAAATGTCACGCTGACGAAATATATGGCCAATTAAAACTACTACCACTCAAGAGCATATCTCTGATTAGTGTTTCAATTGGCGTTTTTCCCACCAGACGCACAAAAAATAATTGTTCAATCACTTGGGATGAAACAGTTCGTAATGAAGGTAGCCTTAACAGTAATTTTCCAAATCTTGTTGGTTGATTAGGATATTGTGTGCGACAATATTCTTCAAGTGCGCATTGAGATTTTTCTTGAAGAGATTCTATATGTGTAACGTCAGATAGACCGCAGGCATCTGTAAGAAAAAATGATTGTGAAATTAAGAAACAGATGTTGTAATTACTTTTTTATTTAATCTAATTAATCTAATTAATCTAATTAATTTTATTTAATCTAAAAATAATATTATCTAATATATGTTAACTTCGTGCCTATTTCAATATTTATATTTGCATAACCCGATGGATCATACATTAAAATGTATTCAAATTATGTAAAATATTTAGTGGATTTGAAATATTCACAAATATAAGTGCAATGCAAAGCTATATCTGCAGTTGACAAGGCGTATGCATACTGTATTAAAGTGAAGTTTGTGACGGGGTAGAGATAGATGGAACTTTAACATATAAAAGTAAAGCGCGCCGACCAGCTTATACGGACGCATCGTCCATTACAGCCCCCCTCAAGAAGTGAACAAGTTCTTTCACGTTGAACTTCTTCACACATTCAGGAGGCACGTAACCCATTGATCACAGTAGCGACCTCCCAGAAATACTTTTCTTGCAATCACTCTAACTCCGGTCCAGCTCGGGCCCCAGACTAATGGAAACATTCAACGCAAGCTGCTGAGAATGCGATTACAGAAATCTGTTTGAGGACCGTTACCGATACTCAAACCATATGGGTCGTTGAGAATTGGGCGCGATTTGTAACGGGGTAGAGGAAGATGGAACTTTGACATATAAAAGTAAAGCGATGTGCCGGGATTCGATACCGCACAACTGAGATCTCTAGGGATGTGCTCTACCACTGAGCCAACAATGCAATGTTATATATCGCACACCGACTAGCTCATACGGGCGCACAGCCCGTTACAAGTCTCAGTTAACGAACCGTACATTTCTTTCATGTATAAATCCTAGCTTATCTGTTGGATTATCCGCCCCTACAAAAAACTAACGCACCACGCTCAGCCCTTCGGGTTTTGCATGTAACGCCCAGCCACAGACGTTTTGCTTTCACCCGATCATGTAACGCCCATACTTCGCATTCATTTGATCATCACATATTACAACGTACACAAGCTCTCTCGAGAATACTATGAGTAAAAATACCACTTATAAAATTCTAAATCAACATTCTTAAGTTCTATAAAGGTTTAGATGTGTTGTTAATATGCCCACCTTCTTTCAATGCACGGGAGATAGCGCTAATTAGTAATATAAATATCTCGTATTTATATAATTATTTCGTTAAAAGGAATGCACGAATAATGATAAAAGAATAGTATACAAGGCAAAAAGTTCGATCATCAAATATCAATTATAACATAAAAAAAGCGTTTCGCTCCGAACCACTTGCTAGGCTCATCAGTAAGACGGCGAGTGGTCCTATTTTATACGCGAAGATTTAAGCCGGTTATAGGATCTTTATATGGAGAAAAATGACAAATTCTGATAGTGGGCTAGAAAAATCGTAGGTCATTTATCGTACTGCAGGAGAAATAATATCAAACTTTTAGTTGGCAACGTCTTAACATTCTTTTTAAATACATAAATAATTCGACTAAAACTTTTATAGTGTCGTTGGTTATTGTAAAAACTGGTATTCTTGCTATCCGGCCTTGATTTTATTCAGATGTTTTTAAGTTTAAGATAATAAAGTTATGTTTGCTCGAAGAGATGCATAGTTTACAATTATACTTATTTACACCATTCGAGCGATAGAAGCAGCTTTTTTTATATCATTATACATATCTTACTATATTATATAGTTGTTTTTGGTTGAGGTGCAATTTGCCCCCCCCCTCCCGACCCCTCATACCCCCCTTCTACCCCCCCTCAAAATAACCAAGAAACGTTTCAAAAGTTTGGTTATTTTTACGGTTTCTCCCCCCTACCCCCTCCCGCCCCCTCACCCCCCCTCATTCCTTAGAATATTAACATTTATAATAATTTAATAGAACGTATTGATTATTATTCGAGAAGAAAGACATCATTGGAAATTGGGACAATCGTCAGAATGTTATTGATGTTGGAGATAGGTAGACATTTTGAAAAAGGTGCTAGGTGTGCATGAAAATCATGTGTGAAATTGTTGCTATAAATTATATCAAAACATTACCAAAATATAAAGTTAAAAACTGAAGCAATGGGGGTTGGTGAACAGAGCGAAGTGGAACCCCCCCTCTACCCCCCCCCCACCATATATATATAGGAATACATTGATGGAGATGATAGGTGGTGGCTCAAGGCCATATGTGAAGGTGATAGATAGAGTGCCACATAGAGGTTACAACATAAGAAGGAAATAATTATAAGTGAAGAGTTTTTATTGAAGGCTGTAAGTGCAAGTTGAAGGGATCATGATTGAAGGCAATAGGTGGAGGATGTAGGTGATAGGAGAAAGTTGGAAACGATAGTGGGAGGGTGAAGCTAATAGATGGAGGCTGGCGGCCATAAGGAGATTGGAGGATACAATAAAAACGATTTGTGAAGGCTGTATATTATTAGAAGCAATAGATAGAGGCTCGAGATCATGGATTGCGATGACAGGTCGAGGTTGTACGTGGAAGTTAAAGGACATAGGTATAGGGTAAAGGGCACGAATGGAAGCAATAGGTGGAGGGAGAAAGTGCTAAGTAAGTACTTATGGGTGTTGACAATATGCGGGGATAAAAGCTGTAGGATGAAGAGATAATGATTGAAGACGATAAGTGAAGGGTGATGGCATCATGATTGGAGGCGATAGATGGACAGTGAAGGGATTATGATTGAAGGTGGTAGGTGGTGGAGCTAAGCGATAGGAGAAGGGTGAAACCGATAGGTAAAGGGTGAAGAGAGGGAGGCTGAGGAATGCGATTGAAGATGATAGGTCAAGGGTGATAGGCGGATCATGACTTAATGTAATAGGTGGATGTTTGAGGTTATGGTTGAAGATGATACGCGGAAGCTCAAAGTCATAGGTGAAGGTGATAGGTAAAGGGTTATAAGCAGAGGTAATAGGTGGAAGTGAAACGGTTATGATCGGAAGTGATAGGTGGATTCTCCAGATCATTTGTGAAGGTGATAGGTAAAACGTGAAAATCGTAGGGGGAGGTTAAAGATAATAAGTTATGCAAGTGGTGAAGGGTGGAGGTTCTCGGGGCAAGATGAATGGATAGAAGGGGCATAAAAATATTACAATTGGAAATGATTACTTGAGGGTGTTGATAAAATGCGGAGATAAAAGCTGGACGGTGTAGGGATAATGGTTTAAGGCGATAAGTGAAGAGTGAAGGGATCATGGCTGGAGGCAGTAGATGGAGAGTGAAGGGAACATAATTGGAGGCGGTAAGTGGAGGGCGGAAACGATGGGTAATGGCTGGAGATGATCGATGAAGCCTGAGGTATATGATTGGAGGTGATAGGTCGAGGGTACAGGTGATAGGCGCATCATGACTTAATGCAATAGATTGATGTTGGAGGTTATGGTTGGAGATAATATGAGGAAGCTCAGTGTCATCAGTAAAGGTGTTGGGTAGAGGGTTATATAGGAATTACGACATAACTGGAGGGTGAAGGTCATGATAGAAAATATAGGAGGAGCGTGAAATCGTTATGGCAGGGGGGGGGGTTCAGCAGCTACCTTAGGGAGATTGGAGGACACAATTAAAAGCGATTTGTGAAGGCTCTACATTATTGGAAGCGATAGATAGAGGCTCCAGATCATGACTGGCGGTGATAGGTTGAAGTTATACGTGGAGGTTGAAGGTCAAATGTATAGGGTAAAGGACACGAATGGAAGAAATAGTTGGAGGGTGAAAGTGCTAAGTACACAGTCGACGGATAGGACGATAAAATCGTTAGGATTAGAAATGATAGTTTACTGTTGCCTAGAGGTAGAGGTAATAGGTGGAAGTGAAGAGGTCATGATTGGAAGTGATAGGTGGAAGCTGGTAAGTTGTAAAGGTGATAGGTAAAACATGATAATCATAGGTGGAGGTTGAAGGTAACAAGTAGATACAAGAGGTGAAGGTTGGAGGTTCTAAGGGCACTTATTTCTCTTATGGTTGAAGGGATAGAAGGAGCATAAAAATATTATGATTGGAAATGATTACTTGATGGTGTTGACAATATACGGGGATAATAACTGGAGGATGAAGGGATAATGATTGAAGGCGATAAGTGAAGGGTGAAGGCATCATGAGTGGAGGCGATACACAGACAGTGAAGGGATTATGACGGGATGCGGTAGGTGGTGGATCTGAGCGACAGGAGAAGGGTGGAAACGATAGGTAAAGGATGAAGACAACAGAGAGAGGCTGAGGGATTTGATTGAAGATGATAGGTCAAGGGTGATAGGCGGATAATGACTTAGTGTAATAGGTGGATATTTGAGGTTGTAGTTGGAGATGACAGGTGGAAGCTCAAAGTCATAGGTGAAGGTGATAGGTAGAGGATTGCATAGGGATTACATAGCTTTATGAAGGGTTGAAGAATGCATAAAAGGAGCATACAAATATTACGATTGAAAATGATTACTTGAGGGTATTGATAATATGCGGAGATAAAAGCTGGACGGTGATGGGATATGGATTTAAGGCGGTAAGTGAAAGATGAATGAATCATGGTTGGAGGCAATAAATGGAGAGTGAAGGGAACATAATTGGGTGCGGTAGGTGGAGGGCACAAACGATAGGTGAAGGGTGGAGATGATCGATGGAGCTTATGGTATGTGATTGGAGATAATAGGTCAAGGGTGATAGGCGCATCATGAGTTCATGCAATAGGTGGATGTTGGAGGTTATGTGGAGATTATGTGGAAGCTCAAAGTAACAGGTTCGATAGAGGGTTGTATAGGAATTACGTCATAGCTAGAAGGTGAAGGTGATGATTGGAAATATAGGATGAGCGTGAATTCGTTATGATTTGAAATGATGAAGTTGAAGGTCTGCGAAAAATTAGAAATTGAAGCTATGGAGGTTGGCTAGCGGAGCGAGCAGGGGGTACTCCCCAAGTATATATATACATTACATCCTAATGATGAAGACATAGCCAAATATGGACAATTATATATTACATATAATAATATTCCAAACACTTATAGATTAAATATACAGCAGATGAAAATGTAATAAATAATTTAAGTACATATTTTATAAAAGAGTCTATCGATCTCTCCGAGGCAAGTGTTGGGAAAAAAGTAAAAATTAATTTATACCATTTTTCCTTTTGTTTCAATGTTTCGGTGAACACTGTCACTTTCGAGCGGTCTGTTTACAAGTGACGTCAATGCTCGCGGCTCTCATGCATGTTTACAAAATTTAAAGTCGTCTATAATCCGTTTTGCTTTTCAATCGGTGTAATAAGTGTGTGTACACGTTATTGAGTTTTTGTGTATCTTCCATTTTATTGATACCATTATCCTGCATTTTTATGTATAACATTTCTGAAACAAGTCTTTTATTTAAATTGCTTTCTTTATCCTTAATATTTATTTTTTCAAAATTGAAACTATGATTGAATTTATTATTGTGTTCATGTATGACGTTAGTTTTAGATTTTTTATGTTCCTCAATACGTGTACACACACTTCTCTTGGTTTGGCCCACAGATGTAGCTGTACAATCATTACATTGCAACTTATATACAACATTCTTTTCTAATTGTTTTTCTCTTTTGTCTTTGCCTTGAACTATAATATTACACATATGATTGTGTATTTTCGGCACTGTCGTAATACATTTTTCTTTTAAAGAGTGTTGCATTTGTTCGTAAAACCCTTTGACATAGGGTAAAGTAACAATGTTTTTAAAATTTGTGTCGTTATTGCAACGTTGATATCGTGCATTTGAATTTATTTTGTCAATCCGTTTTTTTATATATCTATTGGTAAAGTTGACAGGATAATTATTGTGAGCTAGTCATTTTTTTATAATACTGATGTTTTTCTTATGAAAACATGTGTCTGACAATTTAACAGCTTCATCAATAAGATTGTACACCATGGCGATTTTTTGAAATTCAGGATGTTGTGACTGATAATTTAAAAATCTACCAGAGAAGGTGGATTTCGTGTACCAATCAGTCATTATTTTTCCTGTATTCTTTACCAACAGAATGTCTAAGAAACTTATGTAGTTATTTCTTTCAATTTTATGTGTAAATTGTAACCGGCTATTGTACGAATTAAATATATTAAGTGTTTCATTAATTTTTGTTTTCGGGATGCATGTAATAATATCATCCACGTAACGGTAAAAAAATATCAGTTTAAACGAAAGTTTCGAAATGCAGTCCGTCTCGAGATCATCCATGACTAAATCAGCGAATAATCCCGAGATCGGAGAGCCCATTGGAGTACCAAAAAGTTGTTTGTAAAATTTATTGTTAAATTGAAAAAACGTGTTCTCCATAAGTAACTCACATGCTGCTAATATCTCATCGAGTGGAATGTCAGAACCTCTAGCTATTCGCGTGTATCTCTTTTCGATACTACTTTTTACTCATGCTTTATTAATATTTGTGTATAGCGATTTTACGTCAAGACTTACAATACAGTGGTCCGCTGGAACATTCACATGTTTTATTTTTTCGATTAATTCATAACTATTTTTTACATAGGGTTTTGGCTTATCTAAATAGCTTTGTAGAATTTTGAATAATGCATCCCGAGAACAAAAATTAATGAAACACTTAATATATTTAATTCGTACAATAGCCGGTTACAATTTACACATGAAATTGAAATAAATGACTCCATAAGTTTCTTAGACGTTTTGTTGATAAAGAATATAGGCAACATAATGACTGATTGGTACACGAAACCCACCTTCTCTGATAGATATTTAAATTATCATTCACAACATCCTGAGTCTCAAAAAATCGCCATGGTGTACAATCTTATTGATAAAGCTATTAAATTATCGGACAAATGTTTTCATAAGAAAAACATCAATATTGTAAAAAAATTACTAGCTGAAAATAATTATCCTGTCAACTTTACCAACAAATATATAAAAAAACGGATTGACAAAATAAATTCAAATGCACAATATTAACGTTGGAATAACGACACAAATTTTAAAAACATTGTTAATTTACCCTATGTCAAAGGGTTTTACGAACAAATGCAACACTCTTTAAAAGAAAAATTTATTACGTCAGTGCCGAAAATACACAATCATATGTGTAATATTATAGTTAAAGGCAAAGACAAAAGAGAAAAACAATTAGAAAAGAATGTTGTATATAAGTTGCAATGTAATGATTGTACGGCTACATATGTGGGTCAAACTAAGAGAAGTGTGTGTACACGTATTGAGGAACATAAAAAATCTAAAAACAACGTCATACATGAACACAATAATAAATTCAATCATAGTTTCAATTTTGAAAAGATAAATATTAAGGATAAAGAAAGCAATTTAAATAAAAGACTTGTTTCAGAAATGTTACACATAAAAATGCAGCATAATGGTATCAATAAAATGCAAGATACACAGAAACTCAATAACGTGTACACACACTTATTACACCGATTGAAAAGCAAAACGGATTATAGAGGTCTTTAAATTTTGTAAACATTGACGTCACTTATAAACAGACCGCTCGAAAATTAGCGAGACTCCTCGCTGATATAAAAGCGTTGGCTACACCTATTGTTTCCTTATTATTGAAACAGTAGTCGAGGAAGCCGGAACAATAATAGTCCGTCTCCTTGCTTCTCGCTTCTCCTTCCCCCGCCTGAGATTGGCCGGGGAAGAAAAACACGTTCGATCTATAGGCTGTTGTGCTCCTCTATATGTAAGTCATAATTTGTCACATATTGTGATTGTATTGTGCTCATTTATTTATTGAAATAAAAATTAACAGTTTCCTGAAGAGGGTGACAGTGTTCACCGAAACGTTGAAACAAAAGGAAAAATGGTATCAATTAATTTTTACCTTTTTCCCAACACTTGCCTCGGAGAGATCTATAGACTCTTTTATAAAATATTAAAAAACACCGAGGGATAAAGTCTTTGAATATTGTGTTATACATATATTCACACATACTTAATTTAAGTACATTTATATAGAAAAATAATCCTAATGCTACTGCATATAAAATGATGTACGAAGTAGAAAAAAAAAGAAAATATAAAAACAGAAAAGAATAAATCTACACCAAAAGAAATAATAATGATATTAACTTGTGATAATAATGTAAAAAATAAATCATATTTTGCTACATGTAATGAAGTTGCTGTTGTATATGTAGGTAATGATGGTGATCAGCCAATAGTTCGTAACATTTATATATATATATATATATATATAT
Organism: Philotrypesis tridentata; assembly: GCA_018906965.1. Lineage (NCBI taxonomy): Eukaryota > Metazoa > Arthropoda > Insecta > Hymenoptera > Pteromalidae > Philotrypesis > Philotrypesis tridentata. The sequence goes on from JACCIB010000253.1 coordinate 55,801, forward strand.
ATATATATATATATATATCCTAAAGCAGATAAACTACTAAGAATAAATGTTCTTAATAAGCATCTTGATCCTATAATATATCCTTTAATGTTTTCTTATAGTGAAACAGGATGGCATCCAGAAATGAAAAGTTAATGAAAAGACATTAAAAGAGATAATATCAATACATTACAATATTATTCATATAAGTTAAGTATTCGTGATAATTTTAATCTCTGCTTAAATTTACAAAATCTGCCTCAATAATTTATTGTTGATGTATGAACTATAGAATTGATGGATGTTAACTATATTATCTTCGCAGTCGTCAAGCTCAACTATGTACAGAAATATACAAAGGTTTAATGGATTACATTTCTAATAAAAATAATAATGAGCATGAAAGAATTGGAAAAATGGTTATATTACTATCTTCTCACATTGGTAGTCCTCGAGCTATACAATAGAATTATTTAGATTCAATGAAACAATTCGATGGAGAACCAGATATATTTTTAACGCAAAGTGGAGAGAAATTGTAGAAAATTTATTTATTACCTTATACTACACTTGATCGCCCAGATTTAGTTTCTCGAGTTTTTCATAAAAGATGAAACTATTAATAGATGTACTTACAAAGAAATGTCTATTTGGTGAAATTAAAGGTTACATTTATGTAATAGAATTTCAAAAAACGCCATACATACACATGTTATTATGGTTATCTAAAAATGATAAGTTATGAAATACAGACGAAATTGATTCATTAATAAGTGCTGAGATACTTCATAAAAATAAATATCCTAAATTAAAAATAATAGTTTTGTTGTACCATATAATCGGTATTTATTACTATTGTTAGAATGCCATATTAATGTAGAAATATGTAGTACTATCAAAGCAATAGAGTATTTATCCAAATACTTTCATAAAGGTCCTGATGCTGCTCTAGTAAAATTTACAAACGAACCATATAATGATAATCAAAATTATCCAAATAATAAAAATGTTGAAAATAATGATAAGCAAGTAAATACATATGGTATTCATGAAATAACACAATATTTATCAACAGAATATGTTTGTGCACCAGAAGCTATTTATCGCAATTTGACTTTGAATTATATAAACAATTGTATACAATTTATAGATTACATATTCATGATGAATATGAAAATTATGTTTATTTTATAGTAGGCCAAAAACACGAAATGATTAATAAAAATATTGAAACTACATTAACAGCATGTTTTAAATTAAATATAGAAGATGAAAATTATGTTTTTAATTCAAAATTTAAAAAAGGACCAACAAACAAAAATTTCTAAAATCATTAATATCTCAAAAATATTTTGTAAATCCTAAAAAAAGAGAAACCTCTTTTAAGTTTATTACTACTACATGTTTGCGGTGCAAAATCCTTTACGGACATACGAACAGAAGATAACATAATCTGTGATAAATAAGAAGATGCTTGCTTGATGAAGAGCATAATTAGTAATGATAACGAGTGGGATACATGTTTAGAAGAAGCGTCAATATTTAAATTTCCTAAAGCTATGTGTGATTTATTTGCATATATTTTAATATTTCAGAAACCTATTAATGCATCTGAATTGTACAATAAATATAAACTACATTTTGTGAATCTAAAATTACCCGTGTTACGGATGTAACGTATGATTGTTTGGACGGGAAGTGGAGAGCGAAAGAAAAACGTAGACGACTGGGCTCGAACTCGCGGACCCGAGAGCCAGAAGCCTATGCTCTAACCACGGAGCTAACGTCTACGATGCAGTTTTATGCATTGTACCTATGCAGGCGCCTTAAGTCCCGTGACACCAGTTAATTAAACAGAAATACAATGCTCTAAATAACATTGAGAAAATTTTAATATCGCAAGGAATGAATTTCGAAATTTTTAATATATCAAGCAATGCCGATATTAATTGTGTGGAAGAAGACTATGAGTATCTAGAATATAATAATCAAGATAATTATGAAAATTTAGTAGACTCTTTAGCTATTGATGAAAGCAAATTACAATTTAATTATAAACACCTTAACTAATGTTGACGATGCAATGAATATATTATTTTTTATTGATGGACTGGTTGTAGTGGGAAATTTTATTTACACAATGTTATAATATAAATATCTTATTTCAAACAATATACCTTTCTTAACTACAGCATGGATTGGTATTGCTTCTAATTTATTAATTAATGGAAGAACTGTACACACTACATGTAAATTACGCTGAAATGTTAATGAACAAACAACATTCGATATTTGTCCCATATCAAAATATGGAAATTAAAAAAATATTAAGTTCCAAAGTATTAAAAGTTAATGTGGAAATTATTGAACGAATTCATGGAGAAACTTATACTTTTTATAACGGGACGATAAAATTTTATGTCAAGATAATATAACACCTAATGGCCAACCTCCTCAAAAATTAATTTAAAAAAAGGAGTAATTGTTCCTTGTTTAGATGTTAATGGTGGCCTTTGTAATGGAGCAAGAATTATAATTAGGGACATAAAAAAATGTATACTTATTGGAGAAATTATCAGCAATAAACATGCTGGTAAAATAGTGTTAATACCACGTATACATTTATCTGCATCATTGGAAAAAATACCTTTTAATATGTTTAAGAAATGACCCAGTAAAAATTTTATTTTGTGTAATACAAACCTGATGCTATGGCTTTTATGGTGGTCTATGGTGTTTCTATGGGGTTTTAAGGGGTTTGACGTTTTTGTACTTTTATAGTATTTTTTGCTGTTTTAAGGTATTTTCTATGGTTTTACGTATTTCATAGCTCTTTATGGGGTTCGTCATATTTTTGTACATTATGATAGCATATATGTTTTATAGAGTTTCAAATTTTATGATGTTTTATGGGGTTTTATGGGGGTAACTTTCCTCAAATTTTGAAAGGTAATAAAGGATTCTACAATTTCACCATATTAGATTGTGACGCGGCTCCTGCCCAGGGTATTGCTGAGTTGCTCCTAGCTGCAACTCGCGCTGGAAAGGGGCTCGTCGACAAAAAGATTTCCTCCGGCTCCCTGGCCCTTCTCGGCTGCTCGGCTCGTTCGGTAAGCTAGGGGGAGGATTCGCCGGTTGCTAGGATGGGGGGTTGCATAAATGACGTGCGCGACTTTAGAATGAGGGCGGGTGAGCAGGACGCACTCATCCGTACGTGTATTTATTGCTAAGTAGAGAGGTTACAAAATGCGCGCTATCGCGTTGAGGGATCGTCGCGTTTCGGTCGTGCGAGGCACCGCGAGGATCAGAGCCGGCGCGGCCGGATTTAGCGTGTCGCTTTTCCGCGATCTAGCCTAAGCTACGCTTGAACCCGAGGGTCATTATCCCCCTTCAATGACGTCGCGAGAGAGAGAGAGAGAGAGAGAGAGAGAGAGAGACAGGGGCGCTCGGCCGGCACTTACACTGCTCGTCGAGTTGCTGCGCTCGCTCTTGCCGTCGTCGTCCTCTCGCTCGGCGTCGCCGCGGCCGGTAGTCCGGCGGGGCTGGGGTGATTCTTCCGGTCGCCCTCGACTGTGATGCGCTCTCGGCCACTCGGCTCCGATGCTCTTGGGAGGCAAGGCTGGCAGTGGCGATGGTGGGCCTCGATGCTGCGTGGGCCTCCCCTTCCCTTTTAGCGATTTCGCGCGTGGCTCCTGCCGCTCAGATCCTCGCGTTGCTCGCGGTGTTGGGCTAGGTGCTCGTACATGTTTGTGTGCGAGCGCCTTGTCGCAAGATTTATTATTATTTGAATCTCTTTGCTCATCAGAAGGTCAAGTCAAAGGCAAGTCGGCATTTTCTTATGTCGCCATTCATAAGTTTTTTTGAATTTCGACTTTTTTAACGTTCTTAATACTGCTTGAAAGATAATTAAGCATTCTTTTATTTCACCATATTACATTTGAATTTTTCTACAATTATTAGAAGGCAAACAATATTATGATTAAAATGTCTAAGATATAGGGTAATCTTATCTCATCTTACCTTATATTATATTAAAGTGAAAGATGGCTGGTAACACTTAAGTAGTAGAAGAGGTCCACCACTGGTAAATATTAATTTTCTTAGTTTTTTACCTACCCGCCCACCCGAGCTGAGCGCGGCCTTATAAAGCTCTCTATCTTTGTACAGCCTCATATAACGGGTCACCCATCCCTTTTTTCTAAGAACCCTCCCCCTACATACTGGTCACCCATTCCGTTTTTCTTTACACTCTGCACTCTGCCCTTTATTCTAGACACCATTCTCCTTTATTCTAGCCAACTCTCTCTTCATTCCGGTTACCCCTCTGCTTCGTTCAAAAAGACTTAATCAAAAATGTAATTATTGCTGTTTATCTAACACATAATAAAGTATTTAAATTATTCTTAATGATTTAGTTAAAATCATAGTCACATATTGGTTAAAAATGGATCAACTTTTAAGAAGAAAAGTATAGCAAACCAACAATATTATATATTGTTACGGATATATGTCGGGTTCGTCCTTGGCACGGGATAGTGAAAGCAGGTGAATTCAGGTAATGCAGGGCTTTATTCTTCTCCAGGTAGCTCCGAGCCACTCGAGAGCCGACGGTGTTCTGCCCGCTCACTCTGCGACACGGCCGGTCGTAGGTGAGTGGTACCAGGCCCAAAAGTGCATCTTTTGCGCCCGGCAACAGTCGGCGGTGGTGTCTCTTGCTGACGATGCTTTTGACGCATCGTCGGCCGGGACGCCTGAGCCACCACGGCTTAAGTCTGTCACACATGCGGACCGTGTAGGCTGACGTCCTCGTCGCCTTTAAAAAAACAGTCCAAACATGCTCTTGCCAGCTGTGCTGTGGTGCAGTGTGTGTGGTGTGTGTGCTAGTGTCTGTATGTTTATGTGAGTACGCTCGCGGGTGATGTGGAGGCGCCCGCTGCTGCCTTTACAATTTCTGGCTCGGTCTGAAAACGAAATTTTCTTTTTTTTTTACGCTAATAATTGTTATAATATTAATATTTGTATTAATTTTGTAATATTAATATTTAATGTACATTAATGGTTAGGTACATATTATTTTGTAATTACATATTTAAATTATTCAACCATTTGATATACATTATTCTGTGAATATACATTTTTCTTAATGCATTATTATTTCCACTGGTGGAGGTTGAGGTGTATTTACCGTTAACGTTGCGCAATTTTGTTGCGGACTTGCGCGTGTATGCTGCGCTGATAACGCCACGGCGGAGCATGTGTTGCCCTGAGTGGTTTATGTGCGCTAATATATGCGAGACTGTAACGGGAAAGCCCTTTTCAAATTCCCGGCGTGTCGGTGCATTAGCTTATTTTAAAATTCGTCGCGAGTCTGTACTGAGTCTGCGCTTATCGCGAATCGGCGCTGAAATCTCTATTTCGCGCGCGATATGCCGCATTCCAAAGGGCTCGGTTATGCTGCTAGCTCTTTATTCGTGGTCAGTGTCGCAGCGTCCGACGAAGTGAGTGGACGTGCTCGTGAGCCATTTCGCTTTTCTCTTTTTTGTTTTTTTTTTACATGTGTGACTAGTGTATCCGAAACAACGCTACAATGTAAGTGCAGTGCCCGCGTTGTGCAAGTGTGCTGTTTTTTTTTTGATATATTATTTTCGTGCAGGGGTAATAGTATATTGTCGACCCGGCGCGCGCCTATGCGTTGGCTTTCTTCGAGGTCGTGCGCGATTTCCCTGCTGGGGGAAATGACATGCCGGCTGTGCTTACTCGGATGGATACTCGCCGTACCACGTTTGTCCCGTGCAGCCTTTATCGCGGCGACTATGGAGTTGCTGCCGACACCGGGGATGTTCTCACCATTTCAGGGACTTATTATGAAATAGTGTCGTGCCTCGTCTGCGATATGGTAATGTTTTTCTATTTGTGTATTTTCTTGTAATCGTCCGGCTGCGTTTCCGTTTTTCGGCGGTGCGTGGCACGGCGAGACGTAATGCATACATCAACCTCCGCGTTGAAACGCCCTTCGTCTTCGCGCAACGAAGAATGTAAAGAGGCGAGAGATTTTGACAAAAATTACATCTTGATTTTATGTGGTCCAGGATACCGGGCGAATAAATAAAGTATTTCGCGCATAACTTGAAGTTGAATGATTATTAATAGTTACTTCTATATACAAGGACGTAATGCCTTGTATATATCCAGCAACACGAGTATAAATAATCGTGACGCACTGCACGATACTTCTCTATTCTCTAAGACGACGCAATGCGCCTTCGGGCAAAAGAAGACTTTGATTTTGGACTTATACTTGATCCTCTCGTTCTGAAAATTCTTCTTTATCAAGACGCAATGCCTGATAAATAAGAACTGAGCTGAAAATTGCATGAGCGCTTAACATAGACGCAATGCTATATGTTTGCGACTCACTAAAATATGGTTATTTTATTTATTATTATTATTTTAAAAAACGCTTTTTCCCTCTTTGACCACGTACTGAGTCCAAGGGTAGTCCAGCATATATAAAAGGAATTGCAAGCGCTTAGTCTAACTTAATGCAGAACTTTTACATCTCGCTGTTTGAAGGGACTTAGGAAAAATTTTAATTTTTCATTTGACTTTTTTTTTTATTAAAATGAAATTATCGCCTCATACATGACAGAAGACTTCGTTGTTATTTCCGCGTTTAGTCGGATACCCTATGGCAGACTCAATGCTCCGCATTTAGGGCTCTCCGGAGCGCCAGCGCTTCTCTGTATGCTTCCGCTAGCTAGGAGACTTATTGCTCCTTCTAGCTCCAGCTTCAGAGGAAGAATGATTGCTCTTCCCGGAATGACGCGCTCTTTTATACAAATGAGTGGAACTGCTCCGACGCTGAAGCAGCGAGTTACCCCCACCAGTCGCCACAGCGCAAGCATCGCTATAGGTATACTAAAGCACGTGAAATCTTAATTTACATGTTTTATCGCTTTAAACAATTAATTTTCGCAAAACTAATAACATACGAATGTTTATCGATGCTCAATTAACAATAAATAATTATTTGTTGCTTATGACAAGCTCTAGTGAACAAAATAACTCGTATACAAATATGATAGACGCGAGACTCTAACTCTTCTATTATTGTTTTAACAATGTTAATTAATTATTTAACCTATAAACTATACATGAATCGAAAGCTGATAAACTAACGATCATGTACGTTACAAATTTATATGGCAAAAGAGCCTTAAAAAAGAATAATCAACATGTAAATTTGTTTACATCGTATTTTTCCAACATTGCGTAATGATTCATCTTACCCCATATTTCTATTATCGTCGCGGTGGCTGACGTGATTCTCAGGCGCGCACGCTTCATTTTTCATCAACTTGCAACGATGTTTTAGAATGAAAATTAACAAATCACAACCGGGTTTTTTGCGTTTTACATAGTTTCTTAATCGCAGAATCTCATACGAGTATTTATTTTTAGAAATTTATTGTTTAAATAGTAGGTATGAACGCTGCAAGTTGGCATCGTGTCCCTTATATTATATACGGCCAAGCGGCAAGCCAACTTGTAACTCGAATAAAAAGTATAATCAAACTAATAAATGATAAAATATTGTTATACACATGACCGTATGCATGTTAAGTCGATGCATATAACTTTATTTAATTGAAAAATGTTTTAAATACAAAATTTTAATAGGGGATAGGGTTCGTGTACGTTGCAGGTCCCCCAGTGGAAATTTTTAAAGTATAAAAAATTCCACTGTACTCCCAGATTTATTAGGCAAGAATATTATTTAAGTTATAAAATCATTGGTAGCCCTGAGAAGGGCTGATTGTTTTTAAGAAGCGGGGGTATGAATTTAAATTTGAATTTGGAAAAAATTAAAAGCTAAGGCCAAAAGAGAGAAAACAAAACACAAAAAAAACTGTTATAAGTTGCTAAACCATTTTTCGTAGTCTTCAATAGATCCAAGTTCAATATCTACCCGATTTGTAAGGATGCCGGGATTCTCCAACTCCTCGAAAGCCGAGTCAAGATCGTCGGAGGTTGTGGCTGAAGCTGTTGGAGGCATAGCCAGTGTAGGTGGGAGAGATGGCGGCACAGCTTGCAATGGTGCGATCTCCTGCTGCAGGTGTTCAAGATTGTGGTCCACCTTCTTTATCATCCTCACGATCCTACGTCGTTTGATCGTAGATAGGGATCGGCGTCTTGGTAGTCGTGCCGGATCCTCCGATACCCCGGTGGTCTGGGTGCCTGTCGTGCGGAGTGGAGTGGTGGTAAAGGCGGCTCTACCCTTAGCTTATTTTGCCAACGCCGATGGCGTGGCAACGGACCGGGAATCTCCTCCCATCTTTACTCCGTGCCAGTGGAGGACTTTTTTGAAGAATTCGCAGGGCAAGATATTCATTCCGAATAATTGGTCGGAGACTTGCGTACTTGCCGTGCAAGTATCAAAATGCTCAGTCTGCGTACTCGTTGAAGTTGACATCTTGATAGTTCAACAACTTATAAAAATTATTTAAACAACCCTCTTCTTTATATTAATTAACGGAACTGCTCCGAACCAATCAGCAGCGTAGCGGATTTTTACGCCTCGCCTCCGAGGTAAATTGAATCATGTGTGTATGGGGTAAATTGAATCATGTGTATAACATTATTTCGATCAGGTTTTCCTTTAACATCATAAATTGTATACAAGCTAATAATCAATTTTTACGGAAATATCGCTTTAAATCGTTAATATGGAAACGGCTTTTTTCTTTATCTTTAATTTAAAGAATTTTGCAATCTTCTTATTTTCGAGATCTGATACATTATTTGCTCTTACTAAAACTTCGTCGCCAATATTGAATTCAACGAAAAATTCTTTTTTACTCTCATTGTATTTCGCTGCTCTTTTTTCAGCTTTTGATTTTATGCGTTTTTGTGCCAGGAAAATCATTTCTTCGTGTTCAACGTCATCGAAATCTTTGATTTTAATCCAATTTTTCCAAAGACGTTTTGGCTTTATTCCCAAGTGTAATTGAATAGGAGGAAAACCCATCGTATCGTGATAAATTCCGTTAATAATAGTTTAGATTACGTTTATATAAGATACCCAATTTGAATGTTTATGCCTAATAAATGTACAAGAAAAACGACCAATTTCCTGATTCACGCGCTCAACGATATTTGATTGAGGGTGTCTAATTGAAGAAAAAATTGAGTTTATGTTTTCTGATTTTAGTTTATCAATCCATACGGTAGACGTGAATTGTGATCCATGGTCATTACATATGTTTTTTGGTTTTCCATAACTTAAAATGTAATCTTCGAAAATCTGTTTAATGGTGACTTTTGTCGTTGCCTTTTTCAATGGATACAAAACAACGAATTTAGAAAAAGCGTCGACACAAACTAAAATATATTTTACGCCTGCACGTGACGTAGGAAGAGGACCAATATAATCAATTGATAAAAGATCATTCGGAGATTCTGCAATTATATTTTTCATAGGAGCAGTGCAAGGCCGCGTCGATACCTTGTTGCGCTGGCAAGAATCACAAAATGCGGTAATTTTTTGAGTTTTGTGTCTTAGATTTTTTATGAAAAAATCTTCATTTAATATTTTTGTAAATTTCTTAGCACCGACGTACCCATATATTTCATGTATTTGTGTAATTAATGATTCCAACATATTTTTCGGAATCATAATTTTATTATTACCACTTTGATTAATTTTATATACAATATCATTCTCAATTATATAAGATTGCTTGTCTAGCTCTTTTTTACGTTTCAAATCAATGTTATCAATAATTTTGTTTAAGTATTCATCTTCCCTTTGTAACGTAGACAAATTTTTAAATTGTGAAATTAAATCTTTAGAAAATTTTTGCTCTTTTAGTGTAGCAATAATGATTTCGCCAGGTTTACTCATTTCTTCAGGGGATGTCGCGTTAACATATCGGCGACGACATTTTCTTTTCCTGAAACGTGATCAATTTCTAAGTTATAATCTTGTGTAGCGAGAATCCATCTACGAATTCTATTGCCCACAAATTTGCATTTAAATAAAAATAATAAAGCTTTATGATCCGTTTTTACAAAAATCTTTGCCGCACGCAAGTATGTACTTAGTCGCTCCAAACTCCCCACGACGGCGAGTAATTCTTTTTCAGTGGTAAAGTAAGTTAATTCAGCTCCTTTTAAAGTTCTACTTATATAAATAATAACGCGTTCGTCATTGTTGTCATCGATTTGAGATAAAGACGCGGCGATAGCAAAATCCGACGCATAACAACGTAAAATATACGGCTTTGAAGGATCAGGATGAGCAAGACAGACTTCTTTTTCAAAAAGCATTTTAATTTTTTCAAATGCTTTTTGCTGACTGTCCCCCACTCCCAGTTTTTTAATTTATCTTTTTTCAATAAATCCAATAATAGATCTAATTCATTTGCATAATTTTTTACAAATTTAGAATAAAAATTAATAATTCCTAAGAATGCTTGAAGCTGTTTAATATTTTTCGGAATAGAGTAATTTTTCATTGCATCTATTTTATTTTCTTGTGGCTTAATGCCTGTAGTTGAAAGAATAAAGCCTAAGAAGTTTGCTTCTTGTTTAAAGAACTCTGTCTTTTTAAAACTAAGAGTAAAATTCCAGTTTATTAAGCTTTGAAATAATTTTTCTAAGTGTTTCAAGTGTTCACTATAATTTTTTGAAATATACAAAAAACCGTCGACAAAATTTAATATCGAATTACCGAGATTTTTTGTTACATGAAATAAATCATGAAGTAAAGCAGCACTGCTTATTTTTAAGCCGAAAGGAACGACTTCAAACTCGTAAATACGTCCTTCGAACATGAATGCAGTATATTTTTTACTTTCTTCGTTTAAAGCAATTTGCCAAAAACTAGACTTTAAATCAAAGCTTGACATGACGTTAATACCGTAGCATGGTTATAATAATTCTTCTATGTTGTAAGGCGTGTTCAAGATCATCCTCTAGTATTTCGTTTAATTTTCGTGCATCTAAACAAAGTCGAATTGAACCGTCTTTTTTCATAGCCGGAACTATCGGATTAATATATATGCTACTAGAACGACGAATAATTTTCCATTCTAACATGAGATTGATCTGGTCTCGAAGCTTGTCTTTTAAATTCATAGCGACAGGATATGGCGGGATGAAAAATGGATCACTCGATTTTAATTTCAAAGTATACTCAAAATTTCTCAATCTACCCGGCTTCTTGTAGAATACTTTATTGTATTTTTGGATTAAAGTTTTAAGTTTTGAAATGGATTCAGAGTCTTTCGCTTTACAGATTTTAAGTTTTTCGTCGATTTCCACCTGAGTGAAGAAAAGCATTCATGTCGTTTTCCTCCTCGATGATTTCTACAAAGCGATGACTCATATTTGAATCATTTATAAATTTGTTTTTATATGAAACCTTCACTTTTTCTCCTTTAAAATTGATTGTTATTTCTTCACTTTGTGTATCTATAAGGAACCCGAGATTTTTTATTGAGTCATAACCAATAATACAATCTCTTATTAGGTAGAATAAAAAATTGATGTGTCTCTTCGAGCCAAGTTGTTTATTTTAAATGCCAGACGTTTCGGGATATTTATATCCCCTCTTCAGTGGCTATATAACGTTTAAAATTACAAGGTTTATTACAAAAATAATATTAAATAAAGTAAAATTGAAAATTGTACAATTAGAAATAATTACCTAATTAGCAAAACAACATCCGTGTTTTTACATTATTAGGAAACGGACCAAAAAGGTTAATCGCATATGGCGCTATAAATATAAATTTAAATTTAAATCCAAAGTTTGCAAAAGAACTATTACAAAAATTTTTTAAAAAAATAACTTACGGCCTAGACTCGAGAATTTTATTTAACAGAACGGATTCCCCGGTGCCAAGGTGGTAATGCGGCACCGGTCGAGGCGAGACGTCAACTAATGTCTCTACAAAAATCGGCCAATATATATTCCGCAATACATACATTAGATGTACTAATACTTAGAAATATTATTATAATGCAAACCGCATCAACGACGGATACCTCGAGCTTCATACATATACCAAGAACGAATACCACATTGGAGGTGGCACGTTAATACTCAAGTAGCAGGACGGAGGGCCCGCGCCGCAACGTAAGAAGCGCTCCTGCCATGACTATATGACTATATAGTATACAGTATGGACGGAGCGTTGCTACGGCAACCCGGTCTCCCCGACCTCCCACTGGGCTGTTCCGCTCCGGCTCGCCAGTCAATCACTATTGAGCATGTGTTGGCTGAGTTGAAGAGAGCGCGAAGCGGTATGCCACCTCTCATTGCGTGCTATGCTCCTGATACAGTCTGCTCGCCACCGAGTCTCCGCAGTCGCATTATTTACAATTAAAATTTATTCGGACTATTTTTTAGGTTTGATATAACATTTTTATAACTCGCTTTGAGGCGGCACGTATCCTCAGCCCTATTAAGTGTGCCATCAAAAAACTGAATGTGTAGCATTTCTGAGAACCGTCTGCGGAACATAGACGGTTCTCTATCTATTATTTTAATATTGTTAAAATCGAAATTGTGTCCAGTTTCCAATGCATGTACTGCGAGAGGGGAGTTGAGATCCCTTTTCTCTATATATCTTTTATGTTCGTATTGCCTAGTTTTTAACGGTCGATACGTTTCTCCGATATACGTAGATTCGCAATCGGAGCAATCGATTTTATATACGACATTTCTCGTGTCTCCCACAGCAGTAGGATCTTTACCAAGTTTTATAAATTTATTGAACTTATCAGTAACACTATTAATCAGACTCATGTCATTTCGTTTTAAAACTGATTTTAATTTTTCGTTAAACCCTTCATAGTAAGGGAACACCGCATATCCTTTTCTAGAGTTAGAGTTATTGTTTTGTGAGTGTAAATTACTTTCAATTACCCCTTCTGAAGAGGCCCTTGAAAGGCTCAGGTTGCGAGCAATCCGTTTTTTACTAAATTTCTCTATAAAATCTGGAGGATAGTCATTCGCTATGAGAATTTTTTTCGCTTTTTCGATGTTTTCACAGTGAAACCGCGGATCGGACAACAATATCGCCCTATCAAATAAATTGTACATTATTGCTATCTTCTGGTTTTTTGGGTGGTGAGAGAAATAATTTATGTATCTTGATGACGCTGTATTTTTTTGAAACCAATTCGTAAAAATATTGCCACTTGGATCATGAATAATAGAAATGTCGAGAAAATTTATACTATTATTTACTTCAATTTCGTGAGTAAATTGAAGGGAGTTATTATAGCTATTAAATAACACAAGTCATACAATATTAGACTTACAAAACAGTTTTTAAAAAACAATCCCGATCTATTTTTCACTAGAGCAGACAAGGGCAATGCTACGGTAGTGGTGGATCGAAACGTGTATATCTCTAAGGTTAATGAGGCCCTCAGCGACGAGAGATTTTATAGACTGGTTAAAGTTAACCCTGCTGCAGGGATAAAAAAGCGGATAAAAAAACTCATTGACCTTTGGAGTACACGGGGCGTTCTAGAGTGCGACGAGGCTTTTAGAGGTCTTTCTTCCAAGGGCATCGAGCACACATCGCTGCCGAAAGCTTATGGCCTAATAAAAATTCATAAACCTAACAATCCTGTAAGAATTATAGTTTCAGCAATTAATAGCCCTACTTATTTTTTTGATAAATGCATATCCGTCTTATTAACGAAACATTTTCCTTTACCAGCTTCTCATATAAAAAATAGTACACAACTAAAAAGTAACCTCACTAATATAAATATTTCTGATCAGCAATGTTTTGTGTCCTTCGACGTTGTTTCGTTGTTTTCGAGTTTGCCAAAAGATGCGATTATATTGTCGATTGAAAAGAGATGGAAATGGCTCTCGTGTATGAATTGTATGTCGAAGAGCGAATTTATGGATGGTATAAAAATTCTTCTCGACTGTACGTATCTTGTTTTTGATGGCAAATTTTATAAACAAGTCTCAGGCGCTCCGATGGGATTCTGTTCGAGCCCTGTTTTTGCGAATATGGTTCTGGAGGATCTCGAGGATCATTGTCTGGGTATTGCAAAATCTAGCGTTCGCCTTTTTTACAGATACGTGGATGACTGTCTTTTGGTTTTGGATAGAGATAAGATTGAACTTGTGTTATCTATATTTAATAGCTATAATAACTCCCTTCAATTTACTCACGAAATTGAAGTAAATAATAGTATAAATTTTCTCGACATTTCTATTATTCATGATCCAAGTGGCAATATTTTTACGAATTGGTTTCAAAAAAATACAGCGTCATCAAGATACATAAATTATTTCTCTCACCACCCAAAAAACCAGAAGATAGCAATAATGTACAATTTATTTGATAGGGCGATATTGTTGTCCGATCCGCGGTTTCACTGTGAAAACATCGAAAAAGCGAAAAAAATTCTCATAGCGAATGACTATCCTCCAGATTTTATAGAGAAATTTAGTAAAAAACGGATTGCTCGCAACCTGAGCCTTTCAAGGGCCTCTTCAGAAGGGGTAATTGAAAGTAATTTACACTCACAAAACAATAACTCTAACTCTAGAAAAGGATATGCGGTGTTCCCTTACTATGAAGGGTTTAACGAAAAATTAAAATCAGTTTTAAAACGAAATGACATGAGTCTGATTAATAGTGTTACTGATAAGTTCAATAAATTTATAAAACTTGGTAAAGATCCTACTGCTGTGGGAGACACGAGAAATGTCGTATATAAAATCGATTGCTCCGATTGCGAATCTACGTATATCGGAGAAACGTATCGACCGTTAAAAACTAGGCAATACGAACATAAAAGATATATAGAGAAAAGGGATCTCAACTCCCCTCTCGCAGTACATGCATTGGAAACTGGACACAATTTCGATTTTAACAATATTAAAATAATAGATAGAGAACCGTCTATGTTCCGCAGACGGTTCTCAGAAATGCTACACATTCAGTTTTTTGATGGCACACTTAATAGGGCTGAGGATACGTGCCGCCTCAAAGCGAGTTATAAAAATGTTATATCAAACCTAAAAAATAGTCCGAATAAATTTTAATTGTAAATAATGCGACTGCGGAGACTCGGTGGCGAGCAGACTGTATCAGGAGCATAGCACGCAGTGAGAGGTGGCATACCGCTTCGCGCTCTCTTCAACTCAGCCAACACATGCTCAATAGTGATTGACTGGCGAGCCGGAGCGGAACAGCCCAGTGGGAGGTCGGGGAGACCGGGTTGCCGTAGCAACGCTCCGTCCATACTGTATACTATATAGTCATATAGTCATGGCAGGAGCGCTTCTTACGTTGCGGCGCGGGCCCTCCGTCCTGCTACTTGAGTATTAACGTGCCACCTCCAATGTGGTATTCGTTCTTGGTATATGTATGAAGCTCGAGGTATCCGTCGTTGATGCGGTTTGCATTATAATAATATTTCTAAGTATTAGTACATCTAATGTATGTATTGCGGAATATATATTGGCCGATTTTTGTAGAGACATTAGTTGACGTCTCGCCTCGACCGGTGCCGCATTACCACCTTGGCACCGGGGAATCCGTTCTGTTAAATAAAATTCTCGAGTCTAGGCCGTAAGTTATTTTTTTAAAAAATTTTTGTAATAGTTCTTTTGCAAACTTTGGATTTAAATTTAAATTTATATTTATAGCGCCATATGCGATTAACCTTTTTGGTCCGTTTCCTAATAATGTAAAAACACGGATGTTGTTTTGCTAATTAGGTAATTATTTCTAATTGTACAATTTTCAATTTTACTTTATTTAATATTATTTTTGTAATAAACCTTGTAATTTTAAACGTTATATAGCCACTGAAGAGGGGATATAAATATCCCGAAACGTCTGGCATTTAAAATAAACAACTTGGCTCGAAGAGACGCATCAATTTTTTATTCTACCTATTCCATCATCGAGCGATAGATTCATTATTAAACAATCTCTTATTAGTTTAGGAATAATTAAAAACATTAAGGGGTTATGCCTGAGTTAAACCTGAAAAAAATAAATTATCAGTTAACAGGTCAAAAAAAATGTTGTACAAGTAATATCAAATAAAAACTTTTTCGTGATTAAACTGTACATATTAGTTGTAATTTTCCATGTGTTTAAAAACTTATATATCTATACTTACTATGTGTGAAGAACCATGTGTGAAGAACTAAATTTCAGTATATTTTATCCTTTGCCGTAAGGTTTCTCATGATCCAGGTGATGAATTCAAACCAAACTGGATGGCAATTCTTCTAAATGTCTTTCTCCTCAGCTTGAATGGAAGGGATTACTGAAAAATAAAAATTTTAAATATTTAGAAACACATAAGTTCATAATATTCATAATTATAGCGAATTATGCATATGTTCACATGCGTAACATTCTTTAAACTTACCTTAGCCAATTTCCCTCCGTTCAAGCAATAAAGAAGGGCTTCCTGGAGTTCTCTAAAAAATTTCAGCTTAATCGGTCCCATAGTTGTTGAGAAATCCTGCGGCAACTGACCTAAAATCACAAAAATTCAAAACTTGAGAAAACTGCATTTAAAGTTTATACATGAAACTTATTTCCATTTATCGGGTAGTACTTACAGAAACTGCTTGGCATATTTTTTTGTGTTTTGGCATAAAATATCCCTGTATTAAGGGATATATTAAGACCCGGGTGCCACACATATTGATATACTAGTATCAAAAGCTGAAATTGAAATATAAATTTTTATACGCATTCACAGTCAGTATGTTTCATATGAATATAATTGTTGGTATTGCTTACCCATGACTTTCTAGGATTGTTAATAGTTACAGCCAACTTCCACAACATCTAACCTTGCATCGAACACAGAAGTACCTTATCGTTCACATGCCATTGACAGCTTATATACCTAAAAATAAAGAACACACTCACAAAGAACAAGTTCTTCACAAATAATGTGTTATTTAGAATCCAAAATACTTATTTAAATTTAAACACCACTGACACTCAGAAGTTTTCACTTCAGATCAAAATTCACAACATCAAGCTTGCACTATACTGCAGATCAAGCAGACGAAAGAGCTGTCTGATAGCAAACTTAACTAGGTTGGTAAAACAGTGATTGGCTTTTCCATATGCTGTATGGTACCATGTTTTTAGGTGGTAATTTATAAAAATATTTTAGTTTGCACGCATGCTTATTATTTTATTAAAAAGATTAAATTAATGAAACAGATAAATTTATTTTATTTTTAACATTCACAATAAAAAAATCTATGCTTTTATCAGAATGAGCTATTTACTATATGCAATAATTCATAAATAAATAATTTGTGTTATTTTTAATAAAACTGTCTTTTATCAAAAGGAGTTTGTATGCACATTTAACGTTAAATTTTCTATAAAAATGTAATGGCTTTGAATAAACAAAAGCGCTATAGAATAAAATATGAAAAATACTTAATTTTGACAAATTATATATTTTTAGTATTTTGCCTATAATTTTGTAACGAAATTTTTTCGGGCAAAAGGAGTTTCAACAGTATATTCTACAGTAAATTTGCTATTAAAAAATCAAGTAAAAAAAAATTTGATTTTTTTGAATTTTAACTCAGGCATAACCCCTTAAGTCCGCCTGACTCTCTCCAATTCGCGTAGAGCACATAATTTGTTTAATTAAGCGAGTTGATTTTAAACCCGTCGCGCCACGAATAATCGTCCCGACGATAGGAAGAGTTAGAACATTTTCAAATTTTCGTATGTTAGAAGTGTAACGTGGAATTTAACTCGCCCGCACGAGGATTCCAGTTAGTGTACAAAGTATTTCTTTTGCGCGGCTTACTTCTTTTACTCCGACTCGTGATGTTCCTGCAATGGTGAAAAGCGGGATAGTGGTGGCAATCAGGGTTAATCAAATATACAACGTCAATAGTTAAGATTAATAAAATACAGATATATTATCCTATTATATACACGATGAGGTCTTCAACGATAAAGTGAATTTATGTAAAGGCATGGGCACGCGGCCATGTAACTAACTCCAGGTTTGACGGTTGATAGCTAGAGAAAGGGCCGCGAAAAATCCTCTACGACTGGCTCTACTTTAAATTGAACAAAAACGGGAAAACTCCAATCCGATGTAAATCGCGAAAGTTTCCTTTATGTTCGAAATCACCAAAACCGCCACCTAACTTCTCTGCATCACCGCCATAAAAGTAACGATCATCAAATACATTTATGATACAATGTTACCAAATTCCTTTATAGATTGTGACGGGGATCCCGTCGATAGCTGCTCGCCTGGACACCACCCAGTCAAGATACGAAAATCTTACACTCGGTGGTGTTTACAAAACAGCAAGCGAGCAGTCAGCTGATAGAGCCAGGAGGACAGCGCGGCACCGAGACCAGCCTGCCGCCGAGCAGCAGCAGCACGAGGCGAGAGCGAGAGAGAGGGGAATACAGCGCGTAGCGGCGCGCGGCAGCCAAGGCGAGAGCAAGAGAAAGGGAAGAACGGCGCAGCGTCGAAGCAGCGAGAGCGAGAGAGAGAAGAAGATGCGAGGCATGCCAGCCACGAGGCGTACGCGCGCGAGCGACGGCCGCCATGTTGGCGAGGAATGAACGATAGCATGAGTGCGAGAAGAATGGAATGGCGAGCGAATGAGAATGCGTACTATAGACAGACAAGAGAGAGAGTGGAGGTAACGTGTAGCGCTGAATGATATTGGGAAAAGGTGGAGGGCTACGGCTCGATCCACAGCGCGCGTGCGAGCGGCAAACATGAATGTAAGCGTGCCGAAATGCGAAAAATGTGTAAATACAGTAAGAGACAAGCGTGTAAACGCGTTTCGAATGTCGCGCGCATTTTTAAAGTATTGTAAAGAGGGCGTAAGAGTGCGAATGTGCTGTATGGTGCGAAAGCGTATAAATGCGTGATAGGCGCGAGAGAGCGATACATCGGAAATGCGTGAGTGCGAGTGAGAGAGCGATAGACGCCGCGAACCGGCGTAGTTGCCGAGCGCGGAAAGAGAGTTAGTATCGAGCACGGCTTGAACCCAGGAGTATCGAGTACCGCTTGGACCGAGAAGTATTCATTGGGCAAGGAAGGCAAAGCGTATCTTTCAAGGCGACATACCAGAGCGGCCAGGATGATTCCCCCCGTGTGCATTTCCAAACCGTGAATCAGTTCTTTCGCGTGCGCTTCCACAGGGAACGAGTCATCGTCAGAACGTGAGGACGAGGAATACAGAGTAGAGACAGGTAGGAGTGTTTCCAGGTAATACCTACCCGCCGCGAGTCCGGAACCTAGAGACAGCCCGCGTTAACGACAGTGAGCTCGCCCGAGGACGAGCACACGTCCGCGAGTAGAAGCAGACAATTATTTGATTTTGAAATAAATTGCGAAGTGTTATTTTGCATGCATGTTATTTGCTGCACCTCTCCCCCATGACCTACAGCATAAGGAGTTCTCAAGCCGGCAGCATAAGAGCAGCAGATCGCGAGTTCAGGCGTCCAAATTAATTAATAAAATACGAGCTCGCGGTAACGCTGAACAGGTCTCATTACGTGGTGCTACGCCTCCCCAAGGACGGAAAAGGTACCACGTCATAAGACGTAGTCGACTCAATTCCTCTAATATCTTTTCCTCCAAAAACGTGAACTTCAACTAAAAGAAATGACCAAAGAGACGATACAGCACTCCTCAAACTTCTCCAAAGATTTCGACCACCAGAGACCAAAATGGCGACATGGGGAAAATAGCTAATTGACTGCTGAAAAACGACTACTTGCGTTGAGCACCGGCAACGGAATGGCCGAGGTCGACGCTCCGCTTGAGTAAGGATGCCGCGTTTTCCCACCCGGCATCCTTCTTCACGGAAACGCGGTCTCGGCCTCCAAAATTACACAATTGGTCCTTCTTCCTAGAAGAATCCCCTATTGGTTTATCGAAAACTACCACCAATTTATTTCTTTATCTATGAGTTTCCCCAGCGCTCTCTTTTCCAAATCCTAATTTAGTCATTGGCTTAGAACTCAATTATCATTTTCTATGTATTTCCTCAATATGCTAATTCGCTCCTCCCTCATCCTCTATCATCAATGATGTAATCATAGGACAACATCTATCGAATCACCAACGTTCCCTAGCCCACACATTCCCCTATACGTCTCTATGACGTCCGCGAGTCAACATAAAGTCCACTCTACCGTGACACGCTTCACTCATGCGTTCACAAACTCTCTGAGCACTCCAAACGCCATCAACTTCGCGCCACTATATCCCTCTCTCTCTTACTCAAGCGCACGCTCTCTCTCTCTCACACATACACGCTCTACTCCCACTCTCGCTATACCTTCTCTCTCCCGCGCGCGCCGACTCTCTCTCTCTCTCTCTCTCACTCTCTATTGCGCGCGCCAACTCCCTCTCTTTCTCACACACACCCTCTCATGCATGTGACCGCGTGCGCTTGCCACTACCACGCTTCCTGCCGTGCCCCCTCCCGATCGCCGGCGCGCTGCGCAGAAGTATAAAAATTTTCTGAGATGCAAGTAATCTGACTACCTGTATCAATCAGAGCTTTTACAGGAATATCGTTAATTTCAATTTGTATTTCTGGGTAATTGTATACTTCGTTTAGTTGAATATTATCGGATTTATCTTGTAATAAATCTTCTCGAGGATTATTAAAAATTGTGCAAATTAATTTCGTCGTTTCTTGTTCATTTATATTTGAAATTTGATTATTTGGTAAACAAGAAACAACGCTTATGCGTTTTTCTGATTCAAACCCCATGTTCCAGACAAACAATCTTTTAAATCAGAGTCGAACTTAGCTTCATTAAATGATGGAGTTTTTGGAATTGCTCCTTGTTTTTGTTTTTCTTCCTTTTATAGCTTATCTTTATCAATTTCAATTGCATTCAAAGACTGTGCTTGTTGCTGCTTGTTGAATTGATTAAAATTTTGTTTGTTTTGATTGAATTGTCTATTAGGAAATTGCTTATTCTGATTTTGCAGTTGTCTTTCGTTTTGATTGATAGTCTTGTTTCAATATCCGTGTCAAGTGAAAATTTTCTTTGCCCAGGTGAATTATCTTTAAATGCTAATAATTCAAATAACTCATCCTGTTTAACTATGTTACGAGATCGAACTGTGTATTTTATATCCCAGTCAAAATGAGTTGAAATTTTCATTACGAGCTCAGATTCAGTATAGTTTCTTTCTAAGTCTTGGACAAAGCCCCAAATGTACGTAGCATGGTCTACACGAGACGTTTTAGATTTATAATTATAACGATTGAACTCGACTTTGCGCCTCCATTCATCTTGAATATCTTCATTCCAGAATCTTTTTTTAAACTTTATCTGAAAATCATTGAACGAGTCAATAGACAAGCGAGTGATGTCATACCAAGCGCTTGCAGAACCGCTTAAAGTCGAACCAATGGTATAGATCATTTCTTCATGAGTTAAATCTAAAACAGAAATATATTGTTTCATTTCGCGAATATATCTCATCGGTTTTTCTTTTCCGTCCGCGCTAAACATAGGAGGTTTCATTTGCATGTTTCTAGGTGTCAAGTTAACCTGATTACCTGTACGTTTAGATTGGATTTTATTTACTTCAATTTTAATGTTTTCTATTTCTTTTTTCAAATCTATTTCGCGGGTTCGTATAGATGACTTTATTTCAGTCATATCGTGTTCAGCTTTTTCAAAAGAACTCAAAAATTCGACTCTATCCTCGTCAATACCTTTCATTTGGCTGTTAATCTTACTCACAGTAGTTAGAATGTTGTCATTTGAAGTAATTAGAAGATCTATTTTTGTACTGGTATCGTCACGCAATTTACCTACAACCTCCATAAGCTTTCTATCATACGTAGAAATTTCGGTATGGACAATTTCAGCAACGACATCACCTGTCTGATTAATGATGCTACTGGAAAGCTGTTCATTTTGACTCCCATTAAAAGCTGATTTTGACTCTGATTTTCGTGTACAAGCTTTTCATCTTTTTTTTCGATATTTACTCGTTATTGCTCATTATTTTTTTTATTTTGCTTTTCGAGATTGACGTAGTTGATTAAATTTGTCTCAGACATAGAGACAAGTATTTATATTAACTCGCAAGGACGGTGGTGCGCCGGAGTGCTGTGCCAGTTCTTATGACGACAAATTCGGCTTAGGTATCCTCGGCGTCGGCAGCGTCCCCTCCCCCCTTTGAGAACGTAAGAAGCTTCAATTGCTTCTGTTTACTGTCCTTTTATTAATTCACAATATCGCTCTCTTGTGACGCATTTGTTTAGGTATGGCGCACTTCGAATTTTTCTTGTCCGCTTATTTGACATTTAAAAACACTGTAAACACTTGTCTCATTCTATGCGCTCGCTGCAGAGTTCAAGTCTCGACTGACTAGCCTCTGTTTGCTCCTTCGTCCGGAAAACGCGCTTTCTCCCTTCCGTTTTTCTTCTCAGGGCCTCCTTTTTTTTAGACCCCTTCGATAACTTACACTTCCAAGCTTGGGCGCGGATAACTCTTCCGCCGCCCCGGCTTTACTTCCTCTCAACGTAGTTAAGTCATAAACTGCCGTTGGAGACCTCTCCGACAAGATACAAGCGTCAGCCACCCGCTTATAAATGAGTCTTCACATCTTTACTTAATAGTGGTAGCCTTTCACAAATTATGCGTAGATACATAATTTTGCTACATATAGATAATTCGTGCTTTGATTTGACCCTGTCCGCAACAGTCACGTTCTCGCTAGGTTGCGGTGCGAAATTATGAGCGTGATTGCCCTGTTGCAAGTATGCATTTTTTGTGAAGTACTATGTGTGTTAGTGTATTAACAGCTGTGGTTGATTTGCGTTTTTAGTGCTGTAGGTTATGCTCGGGAGGGTATTGCCGAGCCCGCCGTGCGGGGCACCCGGTCCTCGCACCAGACATTCAACCGTGGCCTGCCTGCACTGTGCAGCCGTCTTCCCCGTTTCGACCTACGGGCCGCCCAGCGTCGGCTGCAAGAGCAGTACTTCCCGTCTTCCACGCACGCCGCCATGCTTGGGTTCACGCTGCGAGTTAGGAGCGGAGGTCCTAGCCTGCCCCTTGGAGACAGTGCTGTCAAGGGTTGCTGAGGATGCATCATGCTCGCTTGTTAGCGCGTCGTAGTTCGGAGATTTTTGGGACTGCGTTTCGCGTCGCTCTAATGTGTTTACCACTGTGATTTCGACGCGCTTTTTCGTTTGCTTTCAAAGTACCGACAAATGAATCTGCGATTCGCTTTCATCATTTGCTGGAGATCGGTCGCGTGGATGCGAATTTCGGCGAGGAGCTGGGACTGGCGCTGATACCCGTAGATACGGAGTAAAGTGCTGGCCTATTAAGTGCAGGTGGATAAACTCGCTGGCCTCCTCCGCTAGGACATGGCAGAAAACTTGTTTCCCATTAGGTAACCCGAAGTGAATGCATATGTTTATTTTGTATACTTGCGCGAATATAGCGCGGAAATTTTTCAGCGCTTTTATTAACGAGTAAAATAAGCAGTTGCCCGGTGGCGAGCTCGGAATGTCATCGGATCGGGTTAACGTAGTTCTCGGTTCCGCGCAGCGCTTTTTCCGTATGTACGTATGCATCAGCACGTTACCCTAGCTTGCTGATGAATTCTCATCCGAGGCGATCATGCGGCATTAGTAGTTTTTCGGCACGCGCGCGAAGTCGTCCCATGCTCGAATTTCATCCGATTTCGGTAGATTTGTTAGTGCCGATTTCGCTAGTTTATCGATTCTTGCGCTCGCCTGGCTCGCTGTGGCCGGTGTGAAATTACGCGGGCTCTCTACCATCGCCTCGAGTTGTGTGGTTTTGCGAATTCCGAGTCGAAGTAGCGTCGCGCGCGTCGCGAAGCCCTGTCAGTTTTCCGCGGTCCAGACGTCGACCCACATGCCTTCTCTCCCCCGTCGAATTGCTTTTTCTGAATTTTTTATTGAACGGTTTTGCGGATTCGACCATGCTATTCACTAGGTTTGGCCCGGACGATGCCGGACTCTGCTGTGCGATGCGTGACTCTATTGACAACTCAGTCCCGGAGGACGTAGGCGTCGCTACATTCGATACCGTTAGGGTTGACTGGTCGGGAAGGGCGAGAGTCAGTTTTTGCAGAGGCTTCGCTTCTCCCGATGACTGCCTCTCTGCGGATTTCTCTTTTTCACTCTCGGGCTCTGATGGTTCGAACAGCCGCCGAGATACAGTGCTTGGTATGGTCGGTATTCGGTGGGTATCAACGACGTGCACGAGTTGTTGGAAATTACTGACCTTACGATGCCATTTCCATGACGGACTCCGACTCCGAGCTAGCGGTCTCTCGGGACTTGCCCAAGATTTGCTCTGCTCGCAGGGAGTCCTGCAGCATCATCAGGATGGGTTTGTTTTTGTTGCGACCCAGTACGCTGGTAAATGGAAGCGGATGACAACTGCCCTCCGTCTCCTCGTTCAATACCCTAAAATCGGTTATTAACCGGAATTTGCGATTGCCCTAGGCGTCGGGCTTTTTCGAAACTATCCATAATGACGATGAATAGTTAGAGTTCGATAGCACGACAATATCCTAATCACGTAGCTTTTTAAGCTCGTGGACCATCTGCTCTTTTAAAGCAGGAGGAAATCTGAAGCGGTGGTTTCTAATCAATTCGCTAGATTTCAATATTATCTTATGTTGTAGTAAGTGAGTCGCTGCCAACGGTTCGCCTTCTAAATCGAACACGCCCGCGTACTCGTCAATTATTTCGCGAATGAGGCTTATTTCTTCCGCGTTACAAGCACTTAAATCCGTGAGACTTAAAATTGTTTCCACGCGCTTGCAGTCGTTCGTTGAGAGCTGTTACTTCTCGGTGCTTTTCGGCATGCTCGTTTCCATTGTACATGCGGCGCAAGCGTGTCGAAGATTCTGTTACTTTTTCGGCCGAGCCGTCCCCGTCGGTTCGGCTGAGTGTGTTATAGATTGTTTCGTATTCGTGCAGTTCGACCAGGGGGCTTGTTATTTTGACCTCCTCGTCGCTAATGTCATTCCGCGTAGATTCGATTGTTTTTCGAGCTCTCCGCGACGAAGTTTCCGAATAGTAGGCTCGGGTGCAGGTCTTGGAGAGGGACCCAGCCGGTTTATACGCCGTTGTCGAATTTGGCGCTTACCGACTGGGCCGTGCAATATTCTTTCGAAAAGCTTATTCGTCTAGATACCTGTTTTACCATACAATTTAGGATTCACGAGCAATAACACTTGCTTTGACTTTTGATACCTACTTTTATTCTACACTGCTCAATATTATTAAATAATTAATTTTATAATATTGATAGCATTTGTGGTTAAGAAGTGTAGTGCACAAATATAAAATTTGTGACCAAGATGAGTTCAGACTCAAGAAATAGAGTTCCAGGATCATCTGATAGAAAAAGAAGATTTGGAAGAAGAAAGAGAAGATCAAAGATTTTTAATCTGAAACAACAAGAGGAATTTTCAGCATCAGCATCGACACCAACATCATTACAACAACCAGAACGAGCAACAGCAATCACTTCAGCACCTACGCCTGATACAGTTCCTTCGACATCCAGGGCACGGAGTCCAAGATCTGCTGTGTAGGCTTCATCAGGTACTTCAGCATCATTTATAAAATTAAAATCTAATTATTTAGAACCTGGTGTTATTCAAAACAGGATGTTTGATGTTTCTTTGCTTCTGCCAGGATTACAGCAGTTTCTGGCTTGTAAAGCTTATGGTGGATGTGTTAAATTTGATGAAGTTGATGTACGAGGTCTTCGTAGCAAATTAGCCATCACCTGTACTTCGTGTAATGCAGTTGCTTTCGTTGACTCCAGCAAATAAATCGGAAAACAGAGTAACGCTTATGAAGTGAACAGATGTGCAGTTCTAGCGATGAGAATTCTTGGTCTTGGACACGCTGGTTTGAACACTTTATGTTGAGTAATGGATTTTCCTACTTCATTTGTTCACAGCAATTTTGACAAAATTAATCAGGACTTGAAAGAAGCATTGCAGTCATTTCCTTCCATGTAGGCAAAGCAGGAATGCTTCGAATCATGAAGAAATTTAGCGTCAAACCAGGATCCTCTGCAGTGAACTGGGCACAGACTCAGGATAAAGAGAGGCTTCTCTTGTCAGATAGAAGAGAATTGGAGTCCACACTAGAGGCACGTCCAGCCAGAAGAAAGAGAAGTCATAAGGATGACGACTCTTACAAAGCTGGAGCTTTTTAAACATTACACAAAAATACTCACACACCATTCATAACTTCAGAAGTAAACATAAAACATAAATCACAAAACACACACTGAAAACAATTCTCAGTCACAATATCACACATCACAACACAGCATCAACTATGTAAGCAGTCTCTACAGCTGGAATGGATATAGGTCAGAGAGAGAGAGAGAGAAAGAGAGAGAGAGAGAGAGAGAGAGAGAGAGAGAGAGAGAGAGGGGGAGAGAGAGAGAGATAACAAGCTAAACAGCTGATTAGAGTTGTCTGCTTGTTTTCTGCTTCCCTTCCATCAGCTCATCAGGACTATTTTTTCTAACCTTCAACTTGACACATAATGGTAGTCCTACTCTTCTATTCATCACATATAAGTATATAAACTTATTTTTTAACAATAAAAGCATTTTTATAACTTAATTATAAAAATGTTTCAAATTTAGAAAAATTACATTTTTTTATGATTTTTCATTTTATTTTATTTCAGATGACTGGACACGAATAAAGTTTTTGGACCATCCTCAAAATTTACAAAGATGACCAGGATACGCTTATCGTTCATTTAAAAAAGGCCCAGGTATGAAGAAAAAATGTAAGTACCATATTGTAGGAACCATAAGTCCAATCAGGCTGAAATTTTTTGGAGAACTCCAGGAAAGCCTTCTTCACTGCTTGAACGGAACAGAATTTGGAAAGATAAGTTTAAAGTGAATGTTATGTATGTAAATATACGTAACATTCACTATAATTACTTATATTATAACTTATGCGTTACTAAATATTTAAAATTTTTATTTTTTAGTAATCCCTTCCGTTCATGCTGAGGAGAAAGACATTTAGAAGATTTTCCATCCAGTTTGGTCTATATTCATCACCCGGATGCTGAGTATTCATACGGCAAAGGGAAAAATCTGATCAAATTTAATACTCCAAACATGGAATTGTTTGTAAAGTAAGTATAGATATATAATTGATTAAAAATATGTAAAATTACAATTAATATGTATACTTTAAGTAGGAAAAAGAATTTTTTTAATATTACTTATAAATAATTTTTTTTGCCTAATTACTAATAATTTGTTTGTTTTCAGGTTTAACTCAGGCATAACCCCTTAAATCTTTTGGTGCGTGGCATCGTAAAATTGGTTCTACTGTCAAGTATTAATTCCAAATATCGTATTTCTCTCACGCCAAACTCACATTTCTTCGGGTTGATCGTTAATCCGGCTGAAGTTAGTTTGGTTAGTACATGTTTTACTCGATGTTTGTATTCTTCCAACGTGTCTGTTGCAATGACGATGTCGTCGAGATATCCAAACACGTTAGGGGAGTCTTCGGGACCAAATAAAACGTCAACCAAACGCTGCAGAGTACTCGGGGCATTGCACAAACCAAATGGCATGCGTTTGAATTGCCACAACCCATAACCTGGCACAGCAAAAGCAGTGTACTTCTTGCTACTTTCTTTCATTTTTATTTGGAAGTATGCCTGCTTCAGGTCGATTTTACTTAAGGATCCGGCAGCTCTCAGCCTGTCTAGAATCATATCCATCTGTTGTAACGGGTAGCTATCTTTCTTCGTTACTTTGTTGAGCTCGATGTAATTCATGCAAAACCTCTCTGTTCCGCCTGGTTTTGGTACCAGTAGTGGCTGGCTGCAATGATCACTGGCTGATCTTTCAATGATTCCCAGACGTCTCAGTTCGATTGCTGCTTTCTGAATTTCTTCTATTTTCCGAGGCGATCTTCGCCTAGCTTTGCATCGTATTGGGGTTGGGTCGGTGACAAGAATGTGATGTTCGGTTAGGTCTGTATAACCTAACTCTCCTACAGGATTGTCTGGCAAAATCTCGGCGACCAGCTCTTCAATCTCCTGTCTTTCCTCGTCGCTAAGTTCGGATATTCTGGCGCTCTCTACGATGATGACTGACGGTGATCTGGCTGTTGGTCTGTCGAACTCTCTCGTGTCTGACATCCTTCACTGCTCTGGTGTTTAGGGTTTCACTTATTCCATCTAACTCTAAATGACTAAGTAAAAATCCTAGGACTGGGTTTAGTCCACCAGTGACTGTCTAGATTGTTGTTGTACAGGGTTGTAGTCTCTTTTTGTACTTCTCAGCTATTTCCAAGCTTACTAAGGAAATCGTATTCTTTTCCTCCTAGATCAACCTTTATGTATTCCCGATTGTCTATTGTGGCTCCAGCTAAAGGCATCTCAGACTCTTGTGATTCTTGATCGACTCCAGTTTCCACCATCGGCGCAGAAACTCGGGTGTCTGGCAGTGTATCATTGATGAGAGCCTCTACCGCAGCATCAATCTTCTTTAGCTTCAAATATTCTGTTTCGTCTTCAATCAGATCTGTAATCTTTGTCTTTATTATTCTCTCGTGATTATCCTCTAGCAATTCCTTTGCGTCGATGAGTTGTACCTCTTCGTCGTTGGAGCTACTGTCTTCATCTTCGTGCCATTGTGTCTCAAAATTCGCTGCTTCATCTAACTCGAAGTCACTTTCTCTAGCAGTAACTCTGGTCTCGCCGAAGTCCAATGCTTGTACTAATTTCTGAGCTGTTTCCTTGTTAACTCCGGCCTCCTTGGGTAAGGTTGTCCTTGTAGTAGGTTTCTGTCCAAAATCTAGTTTAGCTTCTTCTCTCATGAGCTTTTCGGCTTTCCTGAATTCCGCTAATTCTTTTATCTTCTCTAGGCTACTTTTCGAGAATTTTACAATATCTTCTAGTCCGTGACCTTGTACTGTATCCTTCTCTACTCTGAAGCCTCGCTTTTTACACAACTGAATATCTCACTCTAGCATTGTACCTTCGTCGCTACTCTCCATTGGCGCAGCCGGCGTCCCGTCTGGCTTAGATTCCGCGTCTTTGTCGATGCTTGCTTGAACGTGGTTTCCTCTTTTGTCTTCTCGTATTTCTTCCTTTTTCGTGATAGAGTCTGACCGTTGTTTGGCAATGGCATCTCCTCTTCTCACTGTTATCTCTTTTGTCTATAGTTTCTTCTTCTATCGAGCTTCTGTCTGACTGTTGCTAACCTGGCCATTACTGGCGGCTTTGGCTGCTACTGTCTGATTCAGCTCTGTATTTAGTGGCTTGGTGCCACCTGCTCCCCCTCCCAAAATTGACATACTCCTGGAAACAACAGGGGTATGGGAGTCAATTTTGTTCGTTAGTTGAGGGCCCATGGTGTGAATACGGAGGTCGGCTGGCGCTTGACGGCCTCCGTTGGGTCGTTTCCCAAAAGCTTTCGGACATGAACGCAGTTTGAGCAATCGCGCAGCGTAGTGCCTTTTTGTTCGTAGACTTGACATGTTGATTCTGGCTCAGTTTTCGGTTGTAAAGTTTGTAGCAGTTCTCTAGCTTTGGCACAATTTTTGCAATATTTAAATGGTGTCCCTATTTGTTCGCACACCTGGTATTTTCCTGACGGTTTTATTGGATATGGGCAGGCGCTTTTCCTGTGTCCGTATTCCTTGCAATTATAGCATTGCGTTTTCAGACAGTGTGCTGCCCTATGTCCTACTGTCTCGCAACCGTGGCATGGTCCGTAGTATTGAACTGGTTGCTGCGTTTGGTGTAGTTATTGACTCAGTGCTGGCGTGAAAGGTTGCTGAGGTTTCTGCTGTGTTTGGACCGGCTGCTGTTGCAGAATCTATGGTGTCTGACTAGCTGCACAAGCTTCTTGTGTTATAGTCGTTTGCTGTTCGGGTACTGCTTCTGTCGGTGCCACTTTCTTTTTCTTGTTTTTCTTCTTTTTCGTTTTTGTTGTAACTTCGTTTGTTTCCGCTACTTCATCCGTCGCTGCTACTTTTGGTTTCGGCTTCCTTGACGATGCTGCTGCTGGGAACCTTGATTTTTCCGCGGGTGATGGTGAAGCATATCTGGCATCATGTTCCAATTCTTCTTCGAGTTCTTTGCAGTATTTCTTTATGTCATGGAATGATTTAATTTTCTTATGCTTTAGAGCTTTTCTGTAGACCGGCCGTAATCTTTCCATGAGTAGACTTATTTGTTTTTTGACTGACAGTGGTTTTTGTAGATGGTCGGCAATATGTCTGAAATTCATAATATATGTCGATATCTTTTCCCCGTTGCCTTGTGTTCGTCGTAGCAGTTCATCCATTACGTCGTTCGTGTTAGCCGATGTGTAGAATAGTTCTTGGAAAGCTGATAAGAAGTTTTTCCATGAGCGTATTTCCGTTTTTTCCGTCTGATACTACATTTGTGCTCTACCTGCTAATGTGTACGGCACCAGCTTTAACATGACTTTGCTGTTGATTTCAAGGCTGTCTTTTATACCTTCTAGTTTCCTTCCATAGTCTTCTGGGTCTTCTTTCGATGATCCCGAATATTCGATTTTTAAGCTTCTTATTAGTTGCAGATGGCTGAGGTGATCCTTTGCGTCCATTCGGTTATGACTGCTATTTCTCCGGGTTTAGGTTTAGGTTTCACGTGTCTGTCGGTACCTGTATGAAGTTTCACTGTCCGACGAACTATTATCCGACGAGACAGTCGAAGATTCCTCCGTAGAGCTGCTGCTTGTAGTCGGTTGTCTAGGTCTTCTATGTTCCTGACTTCGACTGCTGGGATTCGGTTGTTTAATTTTTGGTATTCTATCTGGCAAGGAATTTCGTTGTTTCTTTTGGCTGATTTTTGTTTTTACGGTGCAGTCTATATCTGCTTCCGTTTTCGAGATTTGTAGTTCGTGGATAGTCTTCTCAAGCTTCTTTCTTTGAGCGTCAAGTGAGTCATCCTGATCTGATTCCTCGCTTGAATTTGGGGTTACTTGTAATTTTTTCTCAGTCATTTTCTATTTCTTTCTTGTGCCATTCTAACTTGTAATTTCTTCTATTTCTGGCAGATTGTTGCTGAACGATGTGTTTACTGGTATTTGCTTTTTCACTGGTGAGGACTGTAGAAGTGTTGACGTGTGTTGGCTCACGTACCACTTACTGCTTGGTAATGATTTATTAGCCGATTCTGTCATTAAGTGTTTCACATGTTCTGAGTATTGGATGCTTGTGGATGCTCCTGGATGCATGTATTCCTGCGAAGGAATAACCGGTTGTATCTGTGTTGTCAGTTGTGCGAATTCGGTGGAATTCGTACTGACTTCACTAATTTTATGTACGATAGGTTATAGAACACTGAGTGGGCCGTCCCATGCATACCATGGTGCTGCTAGATCCGTTTCTGATAAAATTCTCACGCGTAATAGTCTGTCTTGCAATATGCCTCTTGTTCCATTTGTCTCCGCATTATCTGCTTCTAACTGACCTTGTAATTCGTGTCGATCCAATTTTATTATCTCACGTGTGATTGCTCTTACTATTCGATGCTTTCGTAATGCCTTTATAGCTTCTTGATGGTCGGTAATAGACATACTGGATTTTATTCTGAGATTTTACAATACTAACTTACTTGACTTCTAATTACTGGCTCGGCAAAAAAAATTAGTAGTACTACTACAAATAATTATTCTGCCTGGTTGTAAAATAAAATCTAGTGTCTGACTGTATAATCTTCCTGAAAATTTTTCTAGTCTGTCCGTAAGTAGTGAAATATTATATAATTTTCGACGTACAAACTGTTAACCGTCCAAAGAAATATGATGGGGCACTGTTAGTAACATGGGATAAATATCAATTGGGCAATCAGACAAATAATATATAAATGGATTAAATATTAAAAAAAATTTAAAAATATTTTTGGCATGAAAATTTTCGAACGCTACGGCCGTTCTACTTGTAAATTTTTGCTAAGAAACGTAGTATGCGGGAAAGGTGTATCGAAATGAATTGATTTTCCGTGGAAATGGTCGTATGCAGCTCGGCGGCTGACTCCAAAAATTTTCTTTGTAATTCCTCTGGTTACCCTCGTGATAAAATTACGTTGCAAAATAACACGTTGGTTATACGGCTGTACGCGACTCGTGTCCGACTGTGTACCGGAGAAAATACGGGAAAAAAAATTTTCTATGGAAAGCCGCGTATAGCATGCGTAGCAACCGCTTCAGGTTAGACGTGCACGAGAAAAACAAAATTTCTGAAGCTTCACCGCACTTGCTTTTTTGCCTAAATATAATTAAAATTTTTCTTTTTATTCCCTCCGGCTTCGTGCCGAATCTCCGTCATGTTCCCTTCCACGCATGGCGTCCTCCAAAATGGCCGCCAAATTCGACCGCGTGGCAGAAAATAGCCAAGTCGAGCGTGCTTCAATATTTGGCTTTCCCTATTCTTTTCTTTGCCGCACGTTGGGCGTCAATGTGACGTTGCGAATTTGTAGTCGAAAATACTACTCTCGCGAACGTAAACTCACCCTGTGATCGGGCTACCTTTCAACGAACCGTATTTAATTTAACAATGATTTTAAGTTGGACGCCTAGTTTGTTGACCGCTGCGCCGGCTGCTCAGCGGTATATGAGATCTCTTGCCCGGGGCTGTGGATTACAAAAAGAGGGAATAGGGAACTCTCGCAAATAATAACAACATGGATAATATGAAAATTGTCCGGCGTTTATTAAAATTAATAAAGTTACGTGAATGAAAGCACGTGTGTGCTGTTGTCCGGCTGATGGCAGTCGACCGGCGGTTTCTCGCGAACGCGCACTTGTAGGGTTAATACGACTGTCAACCTGGCTGAAACTCGTGCTCTGCTCGTCCTCTCATACCGCGATGTCTTGTGCCCTGTAACTTCGAGCGACATAAAACTTTCGCGGGCTACCTTTCAACACTGTGTAACTGTGGAGAGTCGAACGGTAAGACGAAGTCTTTCGGAGGGAATCTTGTGTCGTTGCTTTTTCTTCTATGCTCTTTGCTGCTCTCTGATGCTCAATGCACACTGTTACTCTTGCGGTCCAAAAGGATACTGTCTCATTCGCCTGTTGCGCCCGGCTTCCTCACGGCCGCGGCGTCTCTTGCTATCTCACTCGCACGCATTAATATTTCTCTTAGATCGCTCGTTTGACAATCACGTGACGACGCGCATCGACATCATATATGCCATCAATCATTCAGTGCCCTCTTAATAATTAGTTCTGCTCTTGTGCGGCATTTGAATTTGTCTTTATGTCCTAGTCTGGCTGTATCTTTCGTCTGGCTGATCTGTCGCTTTCCCACCTGCCTATTTCATACAACAAAGGTAGCGCATGTTCGCCTCGCTCGCGTACATACTGTGGACGGGGCCGCAGCCCTCCACTTTATTCCAATATCGTACGAGGCTCAGTGCTTGTCTCCACTCTTCTATTCGCTCTGTCTTTCTCACCCATGCTCTGTCTCTCTCTCTCTTTTTCTCTCACTCGCTGACTGCCTGGCTGCTGGATTTACTCATACCTGTAAACACCACCGGGTATAAGTAACATTCTTGTTGCTATTTATTTTACCCGGCTCCGGTGGTGTCCAGGCGAGCCTCCGCTGACAGTAGACCGTCACAATATATATATATACATATATATATATTTATATATATGTTATAACGAGAGGTTAAGATGCGATATTTGTATAATGCGCGCTCGTTATATCGCACGATGCGCAGGTCATGGCGGGCATCGTTGTCGTGTAAAGGTGAGAGACACGCTGAGAAGCGTATAGGAATTAGGACCGCGCGCACTATACGGTCAGATACAGCTGACCCGTGCCGGTGCGTAGACCGAATCGTGTTAAGAATAACAGCCGATATTCGTTGCCGCCGAGGCCCTGGGTTCACGAATTACCAACAGTGATAGGGGTTTTTGCGATCCGGACCGATTACACCTGGAGCGAGAGAAGAAGCGTCTTCTTCTTGCAGTGATTCGAGAAATCTGAGCAAGCCTGCTTGAGCGTTAGTGTCACACGAAGTGCGAGTGAAACGACACAGCTTCTCGCACGTGTGTAAATTGTATTCACTTTCTACCTCGTCGATTTGGCAAAGTCGCCGTCGATTGAGTATGCTCCGCCACGAGATAGTCGATCCTTCTTTGGCAAGGATTAGCGTAAATCATTCCGCTGTCGTGTGTATCGACCATTGGATGCGGACATTGTATACTTAATTTAAGTTTCTTCAATATACGAGTTTTCGACTCATTTTACTAGTTAGCTACCGAGTAATTATTCTCGTTCTCTCCAATACCATAATCTTCTCGTCCGAACTCTTTTCTTAAACTTCCAGCACGGAAAAGTGTGGTGTTGAACTAACACAACACATTCGTTTTCGCGACCGATTGGCTGTGTTGCAATACACAGTCGCCGAGGTCGAGCTACGCCGGAGTAGCCTTCTACAAGTAAGAAGCTAGATGATACGACAACACTCCGTGGTCGTCGTACAATGTCAATTGGCCCCGTTACAATGGATATAAATTATTATGTCCCACCTACACTCTCACCTCAAAGGTAGGACATGTATTTGAGAGAAGATAGACTTTTTAATTGTTTATTGCTAGCGTGTATTGAGTTATTATGAGTGGCTGG
Source organism: Philotrypesis tridentata (assembly GCA_018906965.1). Lineage (NCBI taxonomy): Eukaryota > Metazoa > Arthropoda > Insecta > Hymenoptera > Pteromalidae > Philotrypesis > Philotrypesis tridentata. The sequence goes on from JACCIB010000253.1 coordinate 90,505, forward strand.
ATTTAGACTCGTTACCCACTCCGATATGTATTTTAGTATATTTATTTGACTTACCTTTTTCTGCTTCACTTGACTTATTTTGCTGCTTCTGCTGTCCTCGTCTTTTTCTTTCTGCTTGTTCGTCTTGTTTGGATTATACGTGATAGGTTGCTTTGTAATAATTCACTCTCAGTTTTCTTTTCGAGTATGATTGAAAATATATTTGCTTCTTAAATTCACAATTCAGTACTTGGAAGTACAATTAAATGCTCCGCGCCTTTACGAACCGTGAGGTACGGAGTTCGGACTTAAACACGAGACTAATTAAAATGAGGCCAATTCGACTCTTTTAAAGCCTGAATATGTTGACCAAATCTTAAAGTGTAACGCTTATTAATCAGTTTTACAAGTATAGCGATTGCCGAATAAGTAACACTGCTGACTTATGTTACGAAATTACAGCACGCATTCAAAATATAACGTTTCGAAATGAACATCATAATCCTCTTGATGTTTTGAATTTTGAAAACTAGTTTAAAATTTGTAACTCATAGATTAAAAATAAATAACGTCGTAGGACGTTACACCTCGGGGCCCAAAATATTGCAATGAAATTGCAATAAAATTCTTAACTTTCAAAATTCAAAATTTACAATTAGTTTCTAAGTACCAAAAATTTAAATATTAGATGATAACATGATATTGTTGTCTTATTTCTAAATTACAAATAAATACATAAAATAAAATAAATTAAATCCTTATTTAAAATACGTATAAAAATGAATAGACTACATCGTTAGATGTAGTTCCCTCGGGGCCCTAGATAATGTAAGACATTTATGAAATATTTAACTAACATTTAGACAATAAAAACTACCGTAAATCCAATGAAAAAATATCTAAATTGGAGCTCTGAGAAACATTTATAGAATTTTGAGATTTTGTATTAGATAGATAAATACAAGGCGGTGTATTAGGAATAGATCGTAAAGGAGTTGCTGTTGTAAATGATGTGTCAACTTCCATAGTTTGAGAATTTCGTGATATAACTTTAACTTCTTATAACTTTTCTTCTTTTTCTTCTTTATAGTTTCTTGATTTTGCATAATTCGTCATTTTTTCTGTATTTCCCATAGAAATGAATAAATGGGTTAAAGAACTGAAAACAGCTCCACATAGTCTAATAGACCATCCATATACTGCATGTAAAGCATATCCTCTTATTATAGTGTCAATTATCAATTTGCAAATGTGTAGTATTACTATAATCATGAAAATTCCTGATGAAAAGGATCCCCATGTAGTAAGCTTTTCAAATATTTTTTTCCAAGTACTTTCTGCAATACTTGTTAACGTATTTTCTGAAAATGTAACTCCACCTGTTACGTCACCAGCCATGTCTTTTGCAATTACATTCAAAATTTGTGCTTTTTCCATAGGAAACATTAACTGTTCCTGTAATTTATCCAGGTCCGCTTGTGAGTAAATACCGTTTATTGCCAAATCTTTCACAACTTGAAATTTCCATCCCAAATGAGTATCTGGTTTGATAACATTTAGGGAGATCGATACTGTTGGTTTTAGTGTAAGTTTAATCCAAGTTCCATCAACTTCATAATATGTTGGTACAATTGTATTACAATCTACTCTAGTACTTTTCTTAATTAATATGTGTGTTTTTGGTGTCAAAAACCATGTTTCATTTCCAACCGAAACTGGTAAATGATTATAGCACTCTTTCGTATGTAATACTATCACCGATCTTGGTACACATTTATTTAAATGTACAACTTCTCCCGCAACTTTTGCCATATAACCTGGTCCTTTCATAATGTTATAAGCAAACTCATCAGGAGCAATAGTGGCCAAGGACAGGGAATTTTGAATTACTTTTTTCTCAAGCTCGCATTTTTCAGTTATTAAATTAATATATAAATCATTAATTTGATTTCTTAAATGTCTTTCTACATATACAAACTTAGAATTTACATAATTGAACAAATCTAAATTAACTCTATTAACTACTTCTCCATTTACTTTATCTAAATCAAAAAAATATTTATTTAAACTATTATCTTTTTCTGCAATGAACAATTTTGGATGCTCTGTGCGCATTAATTCTCTATTACAATGAACTTCTACGTTTTTCGTAGCTAATACAAATGTAATTTCATTTGCATTTACCGCATAAACTATTTCCTTACTATCCTTACTAAAATATTTTATCGCTATACCTTTAAACAAAACTTCATATGATTTTTCAAAACATTTTCCTTCTGGTAAAACATACCAAAACGTATTTCCCCCCTGCATATCCATACAATTTTTATTTGAAAACTTACAAACTACTCCAGAATTTAGTGTTAATTTATCATTTTTTAAATTTACTCTAGCATTATTTTCTATTAACGTAATTTTGATTAAGCCACGAACAAATACATTATTCCATGATCCGCAATTGTCTGCATAAGCAGCACCAGAACATGATCTATCTGCCGCACTTCCCGCAAAATCAATGCCTTTAGTAGTTGTTGAATTTATCTTTAAATCCGAAATAGTGTGAAAGTTGTCATACTTAAAAATACCCGTTTCCTGAATTAATTTGCATTGTTCGTGACTTAATTCTTTAATGTATTGTTGTTGCGCATTTTCAATTGGTATCAAATGTCCAAAAATTCCGCAAGAAAATATAGTTCTATGAATTTCAACTTTACACTGAATAATTGGAAGAGAACGAAAATCTACTATTTGTATAAGCTGCGACGTAGCAATAATTATTGCTGCGTCGTGATCATTGTTATACGGCCAGCTGACTTACTCTCGGCGAGTTGACAGCTCCTGGAGCGGAGCCAGCGCTCGGTGGCGCTCGCAGGAGTTGTCTCTGACCGACCGCGTGCGGAGCGCAGGATGTGAGCTCTCGAGTCACACTTGCGCAGCGCGTCGGCGCTCGGGAGGGGGCATGGCAGGAAGCGAGCCGGCGGCCGCGCGCACGTGGTTACGTGCATGCGGCGGTGTGTAGAGGGGAGAGCGCGAGTGTGAGCGTGAGCGAGAGAGAGAGAGGGAGAGGGAGTCGGCGCGCGCCGGAGAGAGACATTTGGCGAGAGTGGGAATCGAGTGTGTGCTTGAGAGAGAGAGAGAGAGAGAGAGAGAGAGAGAGAGAGAGATGAATATAGTGGCGCGAAGTTGACGGCGTTTGGAGCGCTCAGAGTTGACTTTATGTTGACTCGCGCACGTCATAGAGATGTATAGAGGAATATACGGGCTAGGAATCTTTGGTGACTCGATATATGTAGCCCTATGGTTTACTCAAGGATGATAGAGAATTTTCAAATATCGCGCGGATTACAGATTATCTATAGGTGGAGCCACCGGATGGATATCGACATGATTGATTGATTGATCGATATCCATAAAGGGGGCGCGAATTTGCATATTGCGAAAATACATAGAGGACGTTAATTTATTTTCTAACCAATGATAAAATTGGATTTGGAAAAGAGGGCGCTGGGGAAAATCACGGATAGAGGAATACATTAGTGGTGGTCTATTAATGGCCAATAGAGGATTTATTTCAGATAAAGGACCAATTGGAAAATTCGGTGATCAGATCGACGCTTCCGTGAAGAAGGAGGACGGGTGGGAAAAACGCGGCATTTTTCCTCGGACGAAGCGTCGACGGCGTCACTCTGTCGGCGGACGCCTTGGTGGTAGTCCGCACTCTGATTCCGTTCTTGGAGCTTTTCTAGAGCAGTACTGTCACAAGTATTTTCTTTTGGGTTGCCATCTTGTTGTGTATTTTGGAGGAGATTTTGGAGCCGCAGAGTTGTCGAGGGATTTCCCGTTGGAGTTCTTGTGGAATATTTATAGAGGAATTTGGTGAGAGTTTGGTGTAATATTTAATATACGGGATAACATATAGAGGAATAATTTACATACTGAGGAATACGTGCCGTGTTTGATAGAGGATTTCTTCGCGCGTTTCAGCGGATGGCGTTTTCCCTTTTGTTTAAGTAGAAGCAATCGTAGAGGAATTTTCGCGGCCCTTTCCTATTTAGCACTACTGAGCAGCCTTGGAATTAGTAATATGGCCGTGTGCCCATGATCTTATTTCGAGTTTTGAATTTGTTTGCTAAAAGAATTGAATGTAATAACAAGAATAGAATATATCCGTAATTTATTAACCAATATATTTGTGTTCAACAATTTCCAAACCAATTTCCACCACATTTACCGCTTTTCATCCATTGCAGGGATACCACGAGCCAGGGAAAAAGAAGAAAGCCGTGTGTTTTATAAATACTTTGTAAATAACTGGAATTCCCGTGCGGGCGGGAAAATTCCACGTTACAAAGCTCAATAATAGTACTTGATGAATTCACTTGATTGTCTTGAAAGTCGCAATTTCCAGAGTCCAATAGAGAATATGTTGTTATGTTAGGCGCTGATGAGCCACAATCGTAGCCTATGGTAGCTTCATTAAATTTTAAGAATATTTGAAAAATGATAATAAAGATAAACACCATCTTGAATTCTGAAATCAAATTGAGCATATTAATTTTTCTTTTTAAACAATATTAATTTATTTGCATGAACTACTATTTGCTTTCCTTCTTTATTTATAGTAATATTGCCATTTTTTGATACTTTCATAATTTCAAAAGGTCCTAGATTATGGTTTTTTTCTAATTTTCCAGGTTTTGGTTCTTTAATCAACCATACCATCTCCTATTTCAAAATTTACTGGTTTAATAAATCTGTCATAGTATGGTTTGGACTTTTCCTTTGAAATTATCAAATTTTCACGAGCTAAATTAGCAATGTCTTTCATATTTGTAATTAAATTAGATAAATAATTATTATATGTCGGTAATTGTTCTGAAACTTTTAAAGGTTCAGATGAAGGAAAATTTGGTGGATAAGCAAATACTAATTCATATGGCATAAATTTATGTGCACTATGAATACTTGTATTATATTGAAACTGTGCTAATTCTAATAAATCATCCCATGAAATATTCTTAGAAGAGAAATTCTTTAAATATACAAACAATGGGTGATGAGCTCCTTCTAAAGAACTATTAGATTGTGGTGAGAAAGCAGTTGTTTCAATTTTCGAAAATTTAAATCTTTTTGCTACAGCTTTCATCAATTTACTTGTAAAATTTGTACCTCTATCAGTTAACACTACTTTTGGTGAACTAAAAATACATATGAATTTTTTTATGAATGCATCAGCTACCGTTTCAGCCGTTTGATCTGGTAACGGTATTGCAATTAAATATTTAGAAAGTTGATCTTGTATAGTCAAAATATATTTATTATTATTTTTAGTAACATTCAAAGGACCTACTATATCCATGGCTACTTTATCAAACGTTTTAAAAGGAGTGTCAGTAATTACCATAGGTTGTCGTGTTTTTACTCTTTTCAATTTATTTCTCTGACAATCATTACAATTTTTGATTCTATTTTCTATGTCTTGTTTTAAATTTTCCCAAAAATACTTAGCTCTTATACGATTAAAGGTTTTGCTTATACCTGCATGACCACCTAATAAACTATCATGATTTTCCTGAAAAATCTTATCTCTACCTTTTAAATCTACGTATTGCATATAATTCAGACAAATTACTATTTTTACTCTAGAATTTTCAAATACTTGCACCAAAATTTCTTCTATATCTAACCAATTTAAATTATGTATTTTTATATCTCTTGAAATACTAAAATGATCTATTTTTTCTGATAATAAAATACTCTTTAATTGCTTAAAAATCTGCAACATTTTTTCTTTAATCATGGAAACTGAGTGAACTACATTAATACATAAAACAAAAATTTTAAATGCTTTAAAAGTTACAATTTCTACCCCATTTAATCGTATATAAAAAGAAATATTGTTGTTCTTTATAAAACTGTTAGTATTTATATCTAAACCTTCGCCTTTATCATCTATAAAGTGTATAATATTGTCTTTTCTATATTGAATTAATTTCTTAGTATATACAATATTTTTTCCTACAGACTTATCCCATAATTCACTATTACTTTTATCTACCTTTGTCAAATCTAAACTATTATTTTTCTCTGGAATTATTTTATTTTTATCTCCTCTTTTTTTATGAATTTTCTCTTTTTGCTTAATCCTAGCTTCATTTAACTTTTCTATTTTCTGATCATTTGACAAGATATCTGTAAATTCTTTAGATTTTAACTGTTGCGCCTTTTGGGCTCTAGTAATCACATTAATTTGGATATTATCTACTGGATTTCTCGACAAAGCATCAGCATTTACATTATTTTTTCCCGATTTATAAATAATTTCGTAATCATAGTCTAATAGTTTCAAACGCCATCGTTGTACTCTCGAATTTTTATGAGCAGCTTTAAATGATAATAATGGCTTATGATCAGTTACAATATAAAATTTATTTCCATAGATATAATTCCTAAAAGTCTTTACAGCGAACATTATTGCCAAAGCTTCTCTTTCATATGTATGGTAATTTTTCTCTGCTGCCTTTAAAACTCTAGAAGCAAATGCTACTGGTCTGTCTTCACCAATTTCCTCTTGCGAAACGACACAACCGATTGCAAATTTTGATGCATCAGCCGTAATAATAAACGGTTTTTCCATATCTGGAAATTGTAAAATTGGCGCAGAACTTAATGCATGTTTCAAATTTTCAAAAGGTTTTTGTCTTTCGTCAGTCCACACAAATGTTTCCGCCTTTTGTAAAAGTATAGATAATGGCTTTGCTATATCTGCAAAGTTTTCAATAAATCTCCTATAATAACCAGCTAAACCTAAAAATTCTCGAATATTTTTCCTCGTTCTCGGAACTGGAAACTCATTAACAGCTTCTACTTTTTTTGGATCGGTTTTAATACCCTGCTCACTAATTATATGTCCTAAAAATTCAACTTCTTTTTGGAAAAATTTGCATTTACTTGTCTCTAATTTAAGACCTGCTTCTCTAAGCTTTTCTGCAATTAAATTATATCTCTCGTTATGTTCTTCAATGGAATTAGCAACTATAATAATATCATCAATATACACAAAACAAAATCCTTTCTCTATTAATTCTCCTAAAACTCTCGTAAGAATTCTTTGAAAAACTCGAGGTGAATTGACTAAGCCAAAGGGTAGTACTTTAAATTCAAATCTACCTAAAGGATGAACACTGAAAGCAGTTTTATGAATATCCGCTTTTTTCATTTTTACCTGATGAAATCCAGAAACCATATCAATTGTTGTAAAATATTTATTTTTACCGACATTATCAAAAATTTCCGTAATATTCGGTAACAAATATGGATCTGGTATAGTTTTAGAATTTAATTTCCTGTAATCTATTACTAATCGCCATTTTTTCTTACCCTCCTCCGTCAAACCTTTTTTAGGAACGACAAAGGCTGGAGCATTAAAAGGACTTGTTGACGGTCTGACTAATTCATTTTCAATCAATTTTTTCGTTTCTAAAATAGCAATTTGCTTCAATGTATATTCCCAAGGGAATTGCTTTACATATACGGGTTTTTCATCAGTTAAATTTATTTCATGTTCTTCTACTTCACATACTCCAAATTATTCACCTTCCAACCAACAAATATCCTCATTTTTCAAAATCAAATTTTCCATTATTTTCCTTTTACTTCGCGACAAATGATTTAAATTAATAGTATCCATTAACAATCTTTGCCTTTCAATTTTACCTGAATTCTCGATTTCTTCAGAACTTTTTTCATTTGCTGAATTTAAATAAAGAGCACCACAATGCATATATTCTTCTACGTTTGGCAATTTTAAACCTGGTAATGCAACAAAACTTTCTGGCATGTCTTGGATATCAAAAGTTATATAATTTATCTTTTTATTTAATTTACGAATTTTATTATCATCTCTTTATCCGTCGATTGAGTATGCTCCGCCACGAGATAGTCGATCCTTCTTTGGCAAGAATTAGCGTAAATCATTCCGCTGTCGTGTGTATCGACCATTGGATGCGGACATTGTATACTTAATTTAAGTTTCTTCAATATACGACAAATATCCTCATTTTTCAAAATCAAATTTTCCATTATTTTCCTTTTACTTCGCGACAAATGATTTAAATTAATAGTATCCATTAACAATCTTTGCCTTTCAATTTTACCTGAATTCTCGATTTCTTCAGAACTTTTTTCATTTGCTGAATTTAAATACAGAGCACCACAATGCATATATTCTTCTACGTTTGGTAATTTTAAACCTGGTAATGCAACAAAACTTTCTGGCATGTCTTGGATATCAAAAGTTATATAATTTATCTTTTTATTTAATTTACGAATTTTATTATCATCTTTACCATGTATACCATTACTTTCTAAAGTTTCAATAAATTCCAAATAGTTAATAGTGAAATCCTGATTAACCAATTCATTATTATGTTCATATTTTTCTAGGCATTTATTTATATTTGCAACAAAGGTCTCAATATTGATTTTAGAATTATTTAAAAATTTAATCAGTTTACACTTATTCCATTCAGAACCTTGATCCAGAAAATCTTGTTGACCACTATCTATTTGTTCTACACCACTATTTTCTAAAACATTATCTTTAATCAACATATTTTCTTCATTATTATTATGAATTTCACTTACCGTATTTAGAACTTTCTTTAAATCTTGCTGTAAAGATATATTTCTTTCATTTATTACATCATCTTTAATAACATGCGTATCGTCCCTTAAATCAACAATCATAGGTGTAATTATATTAAATGCAATATTACATTGTACAGTATTACTCACAGTTTGAGTTTTATCATTTAAAGAAAATTCTAAATTCATATTTTTTACTTTTTCATAAAAAATTGGTACTAAATTCTGAATCCCTATATTTTCCTTTAAATCTAGAATATTAATATTATTTTCATACTTATCTACAGCTGATTTTAATGGAATTTTCTTTCCATTTATTTCTAAATAACCCTTATCTAATCTTAATTTTTGCTCTAACAGTGCTTTAACGCCCAAAATACCATCATAAGGAATTGAAAAACCATCCGGAGCTACATGAAAATCAAAATCCGTATCATTTATGAATAATTTTACAGAACCTAACGTTCTAATGGAATTTTCCGTAATTCCAGAAATCAGAATTCTATTACTAGTATTAATTCCATCAGCAATTAATTTATCTTTCTTTATAATATTTAATTGAGCACCACTATCTACTAATTGTTTATATGTAGTGTTCGAAAATTCATCCGTAATTTCAATGTACTGTAAAAGATTTTCTAACTTTAATACATAGGTTTCACATAATAAATCTATCATATCATTATTATATTTACACAAATCATTACTAATACTATAACTTTCATCATTTTGATTACTCCTAAATTGTAATGGGAACGCTTTATTATTGTAATCCCTTCCTACGCGTTCCTTCCAGGAAGAGAATTGTATTTTCCCTGATTCCTTCCCAAACAATTATTTAAAGTATGACCAACACCCTTACAACCTGAACAAAATTGTTTTTGCTGATTTTCTAATTTTTTTACTTCATCGCAATTACTAGCTCTATGACCTATTTTATTACAAAATCCACACTTTTCCTGCGAAGCTTTTAAAGCTGATAATTTTCTACATTTATCAATTGACTGTCCTCCCCAATTACAATATTCACACACTTTTCTTACTCCCACATTATTTTTGCTGTTTGAATCTATTCCCATAAAATCTTTGCTGCTGTTGATTATTATTGTAATTAGCATTATTAAAATTATTCCTATTATTCACATAGCTACTCTTATACCCGTTTCTATTCAATTGTTAATTACTTTGTACTGCTTTAAATTTTCCACAATCTTTTACTTCATGCCCTAAACCTTCACATAATTGACATTTCACTTGCTGCTTAGCCTTATAATCTTGTTCTAGAATTTTAAGTTTTTCGCAATCACTATTACCATGCTCTGTAGTTTCACAAATTGTACAAAATCTAAATTTATTTTCACCCAATGTACAGAATTTTGTAGTATGACCTCTTTTATTACATCGCGTACAATATACTTCTGGACAATTTTGAACAGTATGATCAAAGCTATTACAAACACTACATTTTCTAGATTTGTGAATAGATGAATTTACACATTTATTCGGATTATGCCCTGGTTCTTTACATTTCGAACATAATATATATTCTAAAATATATGTACATTGCGAAGCTTCATGTCCCATTTCTTGACAATACTGACAATAAAAATTTTGTTTCCTATTCAGTTTGCATGAGCTTATTGAATGACCAGATTTACTGCAAAAATTACAAATCAATTTTATCTTATCTTTTACAGCATTACAATTATTGGAAACATGATCATCTTCTTTGCAATATACACATCCCGCATTTTTGCAAAATAATGCTTCATGATCACGATCTTTATACATTTGACAAAACATTACTTTATTAATTTGCTCCATATTATCCCCATAAAAATTATTAATCAAATTTTCACTAAAACCTTTTCGCTTTTCTAATTCTTCCTCGATTTTAAGAGCAGCTTGTGATAATTAAGAAAATGTGTTTTCATCTGCTAATTCATGTTTAATTTCAGATTTTAACTCTTTTTTATAACTACTAGCTACTATATTATCTAATTCTGTTGCAAAACTTAATTCCTCAGCTTCAGAAGGACGTTCCAATTTTTTTAACTCCTTGATTTTGAAAACTAATTCCCTCACTCTATTATTGTAAGATAAAACAGTCTCTTTATCTCCTTGAATAATTTTTACAACTTTTGCATATAATTCATGAATATCTTCAAAAATCAAATACAATAACCCTGCTGGAAAATTGAGCATAAAATATGGGCTCGAGAACACTGTCTGCGCAGAATTGCAGAACACTATCTAGTATGATAAGTGCCCACATTCGGTCCAGATTCTGTTGAGGGCTTCATGTCCTGAGTTATCACATAACATAACCTCAACTTCACGTACTCAATCATAGGAGTTATCGACCTTTTATATTAATGTAACATGATATAATACATTGCGCGGTCATCGTTATTTAATTATTATTTTATTCAGACCCTTCCGCACTGCAATTATGCCTGTATAAACTACACTCTGAGTACAGCGTATGAAGACTCGAGAGTATAGCTATATATACTGAGCAGCTGTATATACGCATGAGATGTGCGCTGCGCGTGCGCATAAGCTTTCGCGCTCTCTCTCTCTTTCTCTCTCTGTCTCCCTCTCTCTTATACGCTGTAACCTCAAATGAATAGATAAACAGAATTTTTAACAGATTCTGTTCTGGTTGCCGTCTCGTCACAGCTGCTAAATCTGGGCACGGTCTGGTACAGAATCTGCCCACTCCACAGAAATTTTAACAGATTCTGTACATAAGTGCCTCAATTTTCCCACAGGGAATCTTATTGCGTCAATCAACTCTGAAATCGAATTCAACCTATTATTTCTCAATGCTCTTCCTACTTCACCCTTTAATCTAAATTTTAGTAAACTCGTTAAATTTTTTTCATCAATATCATCAATTAAATTTTTCGCATCTTTCAATATGTCTATGTTCCGTATGTGACATATTTTTTCCATCAAAATCTGGTACATAACCAGCAATCTCTTTTAAACTTAATTTGATTGGCTTTCGTTCTGATTGGTCACCAGTGGCCAGCACCATTTGGAGCCATGTTCACAAAATTTTCACTAGAGCAATTTATTTCTACTTGAGAAACCTTACTAGTATCCTGAAACTCACTAACTTCAGGAATGTTCTCCTATTCTATATTATTTAAATCAATTAAATCAGTATTGGATTTTTCAAACTGTTGTTCTATAACAGATCTATTATTAAGTTTATCAGAAATTTCTGTATTATTTTGAACTTCTATTGTTGTAATAACTTTCACTATTGTATTTAAAAGTTTATCAAATTCTAAATTTTCTGTCTTTTCAAAATTGCCCTTCTGTTTACTTATATCATCAATATTCTTAAAAAATGAATTACTCAATGAATTATACCCTTGATCAAATGTAGGTAAAATATCTTTTGATGTGCCTGTTATTAAACTTTGTTCAGCTTGAAAACCTCCAATATCTGAAAACCTATTACTACTTTCTACTTGAAATGTTTCATTTAAAATACTATTTGTAGTGTCGAAAAATTCCTCAGAACCAGCTTTATTTACTTTTGACGTAGAATTTTGATTCCCCTTAACTATTGGACTTACAACTTTTTTAATAGCACCAGTATCAGAATTAATTTGATCCAATGATACTGTCCCTGAACCCGACGTTTTTATAGGCGATCTTTGTATTTTACTACTTCTTTTAAACGGATTTCTCGTTATAGATTTTTCAAGCAATTTTTCAAATGATGGATGCTTTTGAATTTGTTGTCGAGTTAATTTTCTAAATGGCGAAGAATCCTCAACGGTTTTATTATCCTTATCACTTGTTTGATTTTTTACTATACATAATTTGCTATATACTTTAAATATACTAGTTCGCCCTGAATATATCTGTCCACAATAAAAATCTATTCACGACGAAAATAATCGCGAATTCTAATTATATTCGTCCACAGAAATTGAGCCTGTCCGCATGAAATGAATTTATCCGCCTAAAATGATCGTGTCCGCAAAATACAAACTTGTCCGAATAAATCTTATTTGTCCCCCGAAAAAATATTTGTCTACTTTAAATGTATATCCGTGACCAAAATATGTCCCCGTAAAAGAAATCTGTCCACGTTAAAAAAAAACGTCTGCTTCGAAAAGTTGTGTCTGCTCTAACAAAATATGTCCGCGATACAGATATGTTTGCACAAGACAAAAATGTGTCCACACAATACAAAAATGTGTCCGCACAAGATAAAAATATGTTCGCTTTAAAAATTTCTGTCCACTGTTTAGATATCCATGCTAAAGATTTGTATCCACGATTTAGATTCGTGTCCGCAGTAACAATTTATGTCCACGATAAAATATGTCCCGCTAAAATAATTTGTCCACGATAAAATAATATGTCCTGCTAAAGAAATGTTTCCACGGTTCAGATGAGTCCGCACTCAAGAAATGTGTCCACAATAGAGTAGTATGTCCGCGATTCAATGTGTCCGCAGTTCAATGTGTCCGCGGTTCCGAATTTGTGTCCACGATTTGAATCTGTCCGCACGATTGATGTCCGCATTAAAAATTGTGTCCACTTAAAGGAATGTGTCCTCGTTATATTGTGTCCGCGATTCTGATATGTCCGCGCAACAGATTTCTGTCCGCGCAAAAAATTTGTGTCCGCACTATGAAGATGTGTCCCTGTTTTAAATGTTCCGCGTTACAAAAATGTTGTCCCGCAACTCCAATGCATCCGCGGTTAAAGAAAATGTGTAGTCGGCCGGGCCACTGTACTCGCAAGCGCGCGACCCACTTTTCACGTTTTGCAACTTTGCACATTTTTACCACCGATGGACTTACAAACTGCTCAAATTAAACCGTCGTATGTTCATTCACTATACGTATTGAATTATATGTCCTGACTTTTACTCAATTTGCTTATTAATAATTCCTTTTCCGCAAATTTCAATAAATTATCAAATTTAATTCCTAGTTCTAATTGAAATTGCGATTTATCTACTTGCTCAACTTCTACTTTACTATCTTCAATTTTCGATATTTGCAAAAATAAATCTATTTCACTATTTATTTTCGATAATTGCTCTATTAATTGCTTCCTATTGTTCAATAATTTTTGCAAAAATAATTTTTTTCCACTGCTTTTCTTGTTAATCACTTTACTTTGACAGTTTTCAAAACTTATTTGATTAATCGGAACAAAATTGGAAACAGTGACCGCTATTGAGCAGATCAAAGGATAGGTCGCTACTCAGCAGACCCAAGGAATAATTAGAGTGACCGCTACTAAGCAGGTCAAAGGAAAAGTCGCTACTAAGCAGACCTTGGAAAGGAAGAAAAATAGACTTAATTAATCAAATGATTATCTTTTTAAATTAATTATTTTTAGCTTTGCTATTCCTTGATCTATTTAATAAATTTTAGTATAAACAAACTATTATTTTTGCAATATTTCTATTAAAATAGCTAACTTGTTCGATTTGTATCGGAACCAAATTGTTATGTCCCACCTACACTCTCACCTCATAGGTAGGACATGTATTTGAGAGAAGATAGACATTTTAATTGTTTATTGCTAGCGTGTATTGAGTTATTATGAGTGGCTGGATTTAGACTCGTTACCCACTCCGATATGTATTTTAGTATATTTATTTGACTTACCTTTTTCTGCTTCACTTGACTTATTTTGCTGCTTCTGCTGTCCTCGTCTTTTTCTTTCTGCTTGTTCGTCTTGTTTGGATTATACGTGATTGGTTGCTTTGTAATAATTCACTCTCAGTTTTCTTTTCGAGTATGATTGAAAATATATTTGCTTCTTAAATTCACAATTCTGTACTTGGAAGTACAATTAAATGCTCCGCGCCTTTACGAACCGCGAGGTACGGAGTTCGGACTTAAACACGAGACTAATTAAAATGAGGCCAATTCGACTCTTTTAAAGCCGGAATATGTTGACCAAATCTTAAAGTGTAACACTTATTAATCAGTTTTACAAGTATAGCGATTGCCGAATAAGTAACACTGCTGACTTGTGTTACGAAATTACAGCACGCATTCAAAATATAACGTTTCGAAATGAACATCATAATCCTCTTGATGTTTTGAATCTTGAAAACTAGTTTAAAATTTGTAACTCATAGATTAAAAATAAATAACGTCGTAGGACGTTACAATATATATATATATATATATATATATATGTATGTATGTATGTATGTATGTATGTATACTAGGGGGTACCCCCTGCTCGCTCCGCTCGCCAAGCCCCATTATTTCAGTTGTTATTTTTGTAATGTATAAAAATAATTTACAGCAACAATTTCAAGAATTGATTTTAAACTTTTAGATTTTTAATTCTCAATTTTTAAATATATGCATATTTTATTGACTGTTAGAACAATAATAATTTTTAAAATTTGCCTACTGCCATAAAATTCATGGTATATAAATGAGACTGGAAAATGTTATTATAAAAATAGCTCACCCATCAGCTCCACCCTCCGTCTGCCACCTCTACCTATCTTCTCCACGATGATCTCTAACCATGAAATCTATTAACTACCTGTCATCTTCACCATTCAACCTTTATCTACCACTGATCATCTACATCCTCGACACCTCGCCTCTAGTTTTTTCCTCCAGCGTCCACACATAACCCCTATATATCAGCTCTACTCAAGACTTCAAACCTTTATCTATCACCTTGACCCATGACCTTTTCATCCACCTACATCTACCCATAAACTCAGCTATTAGCACCTCACACACATCACCTATAATCTCGACCCATGAGTTCGATTAAATCATAAAATCTACCCTTTACCTATGACCTTCAACTAAAATTATTATTCTCGGCGTATGTTCTCCACCTATCACCCCAATTTATTACGTAACGCTCCACTTATTACACCAACCTTATCTTCTTAGAACCTCCACTGTCCATCTGTTACTGGCAATCCAGTTCTCCTACTCCGCGTGTCGCTTTCCCCTTCGACTTATGACTCCAATCATGACTTTGACACTCCACCTATCCCTTATAACGCCCACTATCAGCGTCACCCATGACTTCTGACCTCCACCTATCACCCATGATTTTCAGCCTCCATCTATCACATCTAGCCATGAACTTCCCATCAACCTGTTATCCTACACTTTTCATCTATACCCATGAAGTCTACCGTTTCCCTTCACCAACACTTCCACCGTCTACATATCGCTTTTAATTATGATCGCCAGCGTCCCATTAATACCTCTAATTATGACTTCTAACATTCACCAATCACGTACACCTATGGCCTCCACTCAACACCTGCCATTTGTAGCTCTGCAATCTACCTTATACCGAGAACCTCCACCATCCATCTATTGCATTCAATCATCTCGATCTTCTGCAACTATCCTTACAACGTCCACTTATGAATACAATCGCGATCTCCACACATAATCTCTACCAATCTCTTACACCTATGACTTTTTTATTATGCTTATCACTATCTCTGATCATGTCTTCCTACATCAATTATAATCTACACATTCCGCTTATGATATTAACCATAACTTTCACAATCAAACCTTTCACTTATGACTTCAATCGCGACCATTACTCAACCTATCCCTACACCGTCCACTTATTACTACAGTTATTAACCACCACCTTTCACACACTCCTCGACCCATGAAGCTGACTATCTACCTAGCACCTTATCTTGAGGGGGTGCGGAGGGGCGGTCAGATGAGGGGGTGACGAGGGGGGGGGGGCAAAATGCATAAAAATAACCAAACTTTTGAAACGTTTCTTGGTTCTTTTGAGGGGGGGCGGGGCTGAGGAGGCTAATGAGGGGGACGCGAAGGGGGGCCAAATTCCAGCGTGGCTCAAAACAAAGATATATATAAAGTAATGCTCTAAAAATTATATTTTTCCTTTTAAATATTAGTGTTACACACCATTTTAATGCATAAATAATATGCATTAAGTGTGTTTAATATTGCTTAACAATTACAACAATTTCCTAACAAAAATCATGTTTTTCACTATTTTTGTCTACGGTCCGCAGCTTCTGGAGGAACCGGTCCATTTATTGAGATGAACTAAAGTGGAAAATCTTCTTTATAAATGTGGCCACAAACCAAATGGAACAGATTCCTGAAAAGCATGAAATTCAAATAATTAATAACACTTATATTGAAAATATTAGTGATTATAGTAAATTGTATGTATGTAAACATAGGTAACGTTCACTTTTTACTGACCTTTTCCTATTCTGCTCAACTTAGTTTATGAAGAAACATATACCAAAGGTTTCTCTAAAATTACAGCCAGACTAGTCCACTAGTTGCTGAGAAAGCCCCCGTCGCGTGAACTGAAATCATAAAAATACAGAAGTTGAGAAATTGACATTTGAAGTTTATAACGTAAATGATATGAATAAGCGATAGTTACAGAAACTACCTAACATATCTTGATTTGATTTAGGTATTCAAATATACATGGAATAAATTATATGTGATGGTGCGCGCACTTCATGCTGTTCGATAATAGCATTTAGAAGCTGGAAATAAAATAAAAATTATCGTTATTGATAGTCAAGCTTTACTAATGATCACAGTTAGTTTCACTACTTGCCATTATTAATCACACTTTGAATTGTTTAGAATCATGCAAAATGATACTCCAAACAGTGAATATAAGGGTCCCATCTTGCTATCTTCTACCGGTATACATAAAAGCAAAAATAAACCAACTAAAAGCTCTTTACGAATATAATTATTACTTATTATTTATAATACTTACCTGAATATATGCTGTACTCTATAGAAGCTCTTGTACTTTAACAACACCATTGAAATTATAAGTACTTAGTTGTTATATCAGCTAGTAGATAAACTGCACTGATCTGGTGACTTGAAGGTTGGATGATAAACAGCTACTTCACAGAAAATTCTACTATATCTGTTACCGACACACATTGGAGATCGGCTCCTAGACGCAGATTCCGAGCCAGGCCTTCCAAGCGAGATAACTGCAGAGTTGCCTCGTAGGTCGCGTGCACGAGGTGAACGAGAGGTTCGTCTCGGCAAGCAAGGGCGGTTATGAGCTCTGCTTGTGACCTGCTGGCCGCGGAGGGTGCTGGCTCGAAGAGAGGCTGTTTGACAAGAACGATAGGGCGACTGTGTCTCCGGGAGAGCCGATGTATTAGAATAAGTTTATGAGGAAGGCCGACGACGCTCGCGACGCGATATTTATAAGATACTAGTAGATTGTAAGAGAATATGCAACTATGCTCGACGTGGGTTTTCTCAAATGAGTTTTCCCCGCGTCACAGGCTATGGCCTGGGCAAATGCGAGGATAAGTACATATTCTCAAGGAAAGACGTGTATCTTACTAAAATAATATTACCGCTCGATATTGTATTGCTCAAGCGTGAGCAAAATCGAGAACGTAGATCGTTTATGGCTGTGGTGTCATATACGTAGAGTTGGTCCGGGTAGTCCCGAAGCATAGGTAAGCCTATGATTTACGGTCATGGCACTGCTTGTGCGGTGCTGCAGCAGTAAACGTCAAGCGGGCCCAAGATTCCCCGATCATTAGGCCCATGCCGACGTATTTCTCCGGCGCTTGAGTGCGCCTGACCGAGTGGGAAGGCAGACCGCCACCGCGCCTCCTGGTGCTGGTGCGCCTCGACCTAGCGCACCATCTACGATAGGACAGGTATGGATGGACGAACGAATGAGAGTGAGTGAGGGAGAAAAGAAGGTGGATCTTTGCCGATTCGAGGCGTGGTCCGAGTTGATATGCAAGGTATGAATGCGAGAATTAGGCCTATTCCATTCTGATCTCGAAGCCGAGAACTTCGAGTCTGCTGTACGTATATTTAAATATACGCACTTTACAAAAAGAAGTTTTAAATGCTTGTGCTCCTTTACCCTCTCCTACACACATAAAATCGAGAGCTGTTACAATACCGATCATATAATCTTCATTCCAGACCCGACACTGGGCAAGAAGGCGGATGACATATTCAAATTTGTAGAATGTCTTGACTTTAACACATTGAGTTTATATATTTAAATATTTTAGAAAAATAAGTTAATAATACTTGAGAAAAAAACTGTTTGTAAAACGGTTTACATGTCTATAAGAAGCATCGTAGAACAATTCTTTTTACGTTTTTAAGTTTAGTTTAATTAAAATATTTAAAATTCTTGTTTTATCGAAAATTTACTAGAAAAATATTTATCAATTTTGTCTGTACCTTCGAGGCAAATTGTTTTAGCAAAAAACGATATTTTCATAATTTTAACCCCGTCATAATCCCTTAGTGGGTGTGATACGACAGGACGGGGGCGCGAAAGGGAAAAGCTGTGTTGACGGCGCAAGCGGGGAATCCGTGGCGTGGAGTCCACGGTAATGACCGCGCTTGCCGCGTTCGGTCTCTGGGGGTGGGGATTCTCTGGATGCGGTGCATCGTCGTCCTCTCCTCCCGTGTTTCTCAAAGCCTCGCATTGCATCTAATTTAATGTTTAAGGGCACCTTGAACGTGTCGCGGATACCTCGAGCAAATCTACAGGCCTCGGCTGACCCTTAAGTTCGTCAGGGCCGTTTAGAGCCGGAAAATAGTATAGGATTGAAACACTTGTGGGTTTATGGGTGACAATAGTTTTAATTTATTATGACAGGTTGGATTTGTTTGTATTATACACTTTTCTCCTCGCACGTCACTTGCACGCGGACACGGCAACGGCTTCGGCAGATCTCTTCTTCTCTCCTTTCACTCTTCCTCTCCTTCGAGGGCGGATGGTGGTTGACTCCTGGATGCTCTCGATTTTTCACTCTGAGTTTACTCGGGTTGTGGGCTGTATTCCGAATAGAGAAGGGTATGGTAAGGAGAGGACTAGTACTGGCGGCTTTCCTGCACGTAGATGGTACATCTAACCACACTACCAGGGAAGCCATGGCGGAGGGACTGGTGGAGCACGGTGTCTCCCGGACCGTGTTTAACTGGATATGGGGTATGCTGAGCAGCAGGGTGGTTGAGGCGCACTGGGGTGCGTGCTCTAGGAGTTGCAAAGTGGGGAAGGGATACCCATAAGGGGGAGTACTATCTCCTACGCTGTGGTGTATGGTTGTGGACGGATTGTTGAGGAAGCTGAAGGATGCAGGTATATACGCGCAGGCGTATGCTGACGACATCCTGATTATAATGAGAGGCGACAACGGAGATGTAGTGGCGGGAGTCATGCAGTATGCGTTGAGCCTCGTGGAGGAGTGGTGCAATATAGTGAGGCTAAGTGTGAACCCCAGGAAAGTGATCGTCATGTTGTGTACTACTAGGTACAAGACCAATACGGTAGAGGGGCTTGCCTTGAATGGCATTCCACTGAAGCTGTCAAAGGAGGTTAAATACCTGTGGATCACAATAGACTCAAAACTCAACTGGGGTAAGCACATAAGGGACAAATGAGCGAAGGCTGCGAACACCTTCTGGTTGTGCAGGGGAGCGATAGGAACACGCTGGGGACTGGGACCGACCCAGGTAAGATGTATTTACGAATCTATCATAAAACCGAGGCTGAAGCACGGTGCTATTGTATGGATACATAAGTGCGACCAGAAAGGACATGCGAGGGCGCTGGAGCACGTCCAAGGGCTGGTGGCGCGAGGATGGCGGGATCCATGAGGTCGACCCCGACGGTTGCTCTGGAACTCCTTCTGGGAATCCCACCGCTGGCCAGGGACATAAGGGCTGGTGTTTTCATGGCATGCGTCAGGCTCTCCGAAGCCAAGTCGAGTGATAGGTTCCGGGATGAAAGGATAATGAAGGAGATCATGAAAGATAGTGATTGGAAGGAGTTCGATTAGGAAATTACGATTCACAAAACCATATAAGGTTATCATAGCGCAGAGATCGGAATGGATTGGGGGCACACGAGATCTACTGAAGGTGGAGGAGGTGTGGTTTACGGATGGTTCCAATACGGATCAGGGGGTAGGAACAGAAGCGTGGAGGAAGGGCGGCACCGAGGAATTGGTTTGCAGCCTGGATTCATACGCGATGGTATTCCAGGCAGAAATCAGGGCTATAAGAGAGTGCTCTGACTGGATATGGAATGAGGGAAGCAACCATAGATAGATTACCATATGCATGGATAGTAGGGCGGCGCTCCTGGCACTGGACGCGATCCGCATCAACTCGAGAGAGACGCAGACAGTCTCTGGAGACGCTGGCAGGGCAAAAGGAGGTTAGGATAGTTTGAGTGCCTGGGCACGCAGGCATCATTGGTAATGAAAAGGCAGATCGTCTAGCGGGGAGGGGCTCTCGACTGGTAAGGGCTAAGCTCTGCAGGGTGGCGGTACCTGCCTGCGCAGTGGATAGAGCGGTGAAAAGGTAGCTCCAGGAGGAGCTGGGGAGGAAATGGAGGGGGCATCAGGACCACAACAAGCGAAATGCGTGCTGGGGGATGAACCACCGCAAGAATGGTTGAACGCCCTAAGTAGATCAAGTAAGACCGAACTCAGGTTGACGGTGGGGTTCTTGATCGGACACTGGGGGGTGGGATACCACCTGTACAAGATGAAGATGCAGGGGAGGAGGGATGCAAGGTGCAGATGGTGCGGAGGGAGGAGGGTGCGTGGAGGGAGGAGACCACGCTGCACCTCGTGTGTAGATCTGCGGCTTTTGCGGGCTATAGATAGGAAACTAGATTAAGTTAGGTGGGGTGTCCGTTAGGATGTTTAATAGTAAATGATGAAGGAACAGGAGGAAAGGCATAATGGGCTAGACCTGAGTGCCAGATCCGTCACGTCCCCGCGGGGCCGCCGGCATCACCTCCAGGAACTTATTGATACTGATACTCATTACTCAGGTTATTTTTCTGATTATTCTGAATTTACCCTGGATTACTCCGATGCTCACTCGTATGAGGTTCGCTGGGTACTGACTCGGCGCTCACTCGTCTCACGCTCATACATACATCTCATCCACGGCCCATCACGTGATCGTTCGCATACAGTACATTTTCATTCGCGGTAATTACAAATTTTCTTACATACAATTTCGCATCTCTCGTCTCTCGGCTCTGGCAAGATACATATAATTTTATTTACATTCGCCGTTGGGGGTGACGCTTGCATCTCCACTTCTACTCAAGAGTCCTCCACGCTCATACAGTGGGGCTTGGAGACCTCCACTCGGCAGTTCTCATTCTCTCCATCTCTCTCCCTCGCGTTCTCTCGGCTGCGCACGCACATATGCTCGCTGGCATACTCATAAATACGCAGCTCTGCCACTCGCTGCGCCGCTCACTATACCGCCATATGCTCATTACGCTCGCTGTCGCCTCGTGCTCCTCGATGGTTTCATGGCGGCGGTAGTGGGCCTTGAGCTCGCTGGCTGACTCGCAGCGCTCCCGCGGCAACGTGTAACATGGTGATCACTCCCTCTTCTTGCGCGCTCTCTCACAGCTCGGCGGCCGTGACGTCACAGTGGCGACTCGGCAGCGTGCTGTGGACTCTTGCGCGCTCTATCTCTCTCCTTCTGCTTGCCTACAGCATGGCCCTCGGCTAGCGCTCGACAAACTCCGGCGGGTCCTCTCCTGTAAACACCCAAGATTTGAGTGCATTTCTTTTTGCACATCTCTGTCTCAGATGTCTGCAGGAGACCGCTCTTTTACGACGAATTCTCCGTGGCATGGGTTAATTTATTCTGTAATTTTTTATTTATTAGATTAGCAATTGAAAATTTCAGTCGCGTGGGTAGGTGATATTAGCTCTCTAAACTTAAAACATTGGCAATTCACTGTTTTTTTTAGTCCATATTAGCAATTTAAAAAAGTTATAATGGTGCAACTGTGAACTAGTGAATAATCACAGTTTAAACAGGTTAAAAAAATGAAACAATTGAAAAAGTGTAGAAGGTCTACCTAAAATAGTAAATATGAACATTGCAAATGATGAATATAAACATTGCAAATAGTGAATAAAACAAGTATTTGGGTAGCAATATGCATTTGCTGAAATAGTCAAAATACACTACCTACAATGTTGCAATTACGTTGCTCAAAGAGTTGTGGTTCTAGTAACAGGAGGCTAAAGTGGACATACGTTTTCGCTTATTCTACAAGTTCATTCTTGGCTAATTAAATAGTAAATTTTTGTCGTGTTGCAAAACGATTAAGGGGTTATGCCTGAGTTAAAATGATGAATACGTTGATTTTTTTTATTCACTTTTTTCATAGCTAATAGTCCGCAGAATATGGTGGTGAAAGTCCTTTTTCATAAAAATTTTGCCATAAAAATACAGACAAAAAACTGGAAAAGTAAATTTTTTCTAATTTTCCAAAATCATCGATTTTTGATATTTAAATTTGATTATACCTCAATTATTGAACAGAATTTTTGTAATACCTCTAGTACAAGATTTTTATAGGAAATTTCACCGAAACTACAATATAAATCTGTTTTTAGTCCAGTCGGTAGAGATTTTAGATGGAAATTTTCTGGTAACTCGGATCTGGCTACATAGATGTCTTCTAAATGATGTGTACAATGACCAAAAAGTTTGCTGCCAAGAAATTTTATCAGGAAAAAAAGTTATTAACAATTTAAGTGAAAAAATTCGCCGCCGTCGCGGTTTTTTCCTAATAGCTCCGTAGGATGACTTTGTGCGAAAAAATGATTCAGATGAAATTTGTTTGTTATTAAAAAAGCTACAAAATAGTGTTGGTCCGATTACGAAATTTGCAATAACAAAGCCGTGAGGTTGACGAGAAGTTAGAAAACGCTAATTTTTTTAAGTTGCTGTAAAAATGTTGATTATTAACAAAAAGTGACAAAACTTTAGAAAAATATAGTTCACTAAGTGTACAACAATCACGCTAATGCCGAAAATCAGAATCGTAAAACTTTTTGTTTTATAACGTTTTATACCCCCGCCGAGTCTAAAAGTTTAAATATTTGCGAAATTTTTTTGGAACCTTGCTGACACTTGAAATTTGGTATACAATAAGGGTAAATACACAGAAATCAAAAGCATTCTGAAGAATTTCATTATCTTTATTTTTGCGGTTTTAACAACGTTTTAAACGTCACCCTAGTTTTATACGTCTTCGATTTTTTCATTTTTCAACATGAAAATATGATAATTCACAAAATCAACTATTCTAGTTAAATTTATAGACCAATTTACCAACAATTTAAAAAAAAAATTTTTAATTTTCGTTGCTTACATCCTGAGATATTTAACATTTTGCGTTTAGAAGCCATACTCGTATATTACTTGACATATCAACGTCGAACAAAAACGTTCGTGTAGAGCATGTCATTTAGCTTATAGATGTTATTTTTTAAGTCTCTATGTTGTATATTTCTAAATATGGGCACCGAAGAGTCGAAGTCGCGCTGTAAAATGATGCTTCGACGGCCGCAGCGAGTGGTGGGGGGCCATCGGGAGTGGCGTGCGCATGCGCGGTGACGCGCGCGCGTACGTTTAAAACGAGACGCTGAGTATTTTTTATATTTCTCAGCTTCTATTCGACTAAAAGCTTTGTTTAATAGCCTAAATTTACAATATATTGTTATTTACCTTTAGTTTGTACCTTTGGATTCATGTATATTATGCATATATATAGATACATATATACTTATATACGATACACACATACGCATTTCTGTACTGTATTAAATTGACATAAATAGAACTGTTCCTGCATAGATGTAAACAACAGTATTAAAGATTTCTAATGTCATGCAGTCAGATTAACAGCCTAAATTTACAATGTATTGTTTTTATCCTTAATAATAAATTCATGTATATTACGCATATATACAATACCTGGTCTCTAAATTAGTTGCGGATTGTTTGGTTTGCCACACCTCTCTGGTAACGTCACAAGAATTAAGACCTAGGCAATTAAGAGGAGAAATTTAATTTATAAACTAGGACTTTTCCGTTTGTAATAAGGTTTTCAACTTATCCCGAATTTATTATCGCAGAAATCTAACTGTATATAACTCTTTAATACTACTGTTTATACCTACGCAGTAACAGTTCAAGTTATGTCAATTTAATACTGTACAGAAATGTGTAATAATAAATTTTTCTTCACACTGCGCCGAAAGTACCACTTTCGCTCCCGGGCGCCAGGAGCGAAATTGGTAATTTCGGCGCTAGTGTGAAGAAAAATAGTATACGCACCACGGGAGTAAATTCGGACAGCCCATATCTCGTGTTTGCCCCCCTCGCCTTCGGCTCGGGTGTCAATATACACGAGATATGGACTCTCCAAGTTTTTTCCTCCCTAGGCACGTAATATACTATAGGCTATTATATATAGACGAGTAAATGAAGAAAATATAAAAAATAAGTATGTGTATATAATATATATGTATGTATATTGTATATATGCGTAATATACATGAATTTATTATTAAGGATAAAAACAATACATTGTAAATTTAGGCTGTTAATCTGACTGCATGACATTAGAAATCTTTAATACTGTTGTTTACATCTACGCAGTAACAGTTCTATTTATGTCAATTTAATAGAGTGCAGAAATGCGTATGTGTGTATATAAGTATATATGTATCTATATATATGCATAATATACATGAATCTAAAGGTAATAACACTATATTGTAAATTTAGGCTATTAAACAAAGCTTTTAGTCGAATAGAAGCTGAGAAATATAAAAAATACTCAGCGTCTCGTTTTAAATGTACGCGCGCGCGTCGCCGCGCAGGCGCACGCCACTCCCGATGGCCCCCCACCACTCGCTGCGGCCGTCGAAGCATCATTTTACAGCGCGACTTCGACTCTTCGGTGCCCATATTTTATTAGAAATATACAACATAGAGACTTAAAAAATAACATCTATAAGCTAAATGACATGCTCTACACGAACGTTTTTGTTCGACGTTGATATGTCAAGTAATATACGAGTATGGCTTCTAAACGCAAAATGTTAAATATCTCAGGATGTAAGCAACGAAAATTAAAAATTTTTTTTTAAATTGTTGGTAAATTGGTCTATAAATTTAACTAGAATAGTTGATTTTGTGTAAAACTAGGGTGACGTTTAAAACGTTGTTAAAACCGCAAAAATAAAGATAATGAAATTCTTCAGAATGCTTTTGATTTCTGTGTATTTACCCTTATTGTATACCAAATTTCAAGTGTCAGCAAGGTTCCAAAAAAATTTCGCAAATATTTAAACTTTTAGACTCGGCGGGGGTATAAAACGTTATAAAACAAAAAGTTTTACGATTCTGATTTTCGGCATTAGCGTGATTGTTGTACACTTAGTGAACTATATTTTTCTAAAGTTTTGTCACTTTTTGTTAATAATCAACATTTTTACAGCAACTTAAAAAAATTAGCGTTTTCTAACTTCTCGTCAACCTCACGGCTTTGTTATTGCAAATTTCGTAATCGGACCAACACCATTTTGTAGCTTTTTTAATAACAAACATATTTCATCTGAATCATTTTTTCGCACAAAGTCATCCTACGGAGCTATTAGGAAAAAACCGCGACGGCGGCGAATTTTTTCACTTAAATTGTTAATAACTTTTTTTCCTGATAAAATTTCTTGGCAGCAAACTTTTTGGTCATTGTACACATCATTTAGAAGACATCTATGTAGCCAGATCCGAGTTACCAGAAAATTTCCATAAACAGGTACTTTTCGATCTCTGCCGACTGGACTATTTGCAAAATAGTTCTTGCTCAAAAAGTTGTTAACCTAGTACAAACCACCAAATAACCAATTTTCGCAAAATAACAGTTTTTCTTAGTTTACTTTTCTTAATCAACATAAAACTACAATCTCATAAAATAAAGCAAATTCAAATTTGAAAACACTAAAAAAATTTAATCAATTTGAAATTGCCACCACATAGTTTGCGCTGCATGGCAACGATAGGGAAGATTCAGTTCTGTTTTACCCGATACAATAGTTCCCTAGCCTAGGAAACAGCTGTTTGAATTTTGATCCAGTCTTGAAGTCACCATGTGGTGATACATTTATCTACTGCTACTTATAAACTGTTACTAGTGTGGATAGAAAGTTCAAAAACTTCTACAACAAGAATTTAGATAAATATTGTAAACTAGTAAATTGTAGTTACGTTTATAAAGATTTACTTCTTTGTGTTTCTTTTTTGTTTATAGGTAAATATGGATTGATTGGCTTTTCATATTTTATTTGAGGAGTTTCATTTGACATGTTTACAAGAACCTTTAAAGAATATATTAATGGTAAGTAGCAAAAATAATTGTAAACATTATAATATTTGGATTATAAATTGGTATTGACAACTTTTATTTTATTTTCAGTATCGAGATACCATTGCAGACTAATATTCAACACGCGGTTCACCTAATATACTTTAGCGTATAAGTGTTGAAGTACAAAAATATAATTAAAATATACTAGATAGTACCCGTAAGTAATACTTAGTTTGTTTTTGTGATTTTTATGTGTATATTTTAATTGCATTTTACTCGGCTTTAGGATTTTGATGATTCTAAGTCAGTTGCCGCAGGTTTTCTCAGCATCAATTAAGCCAATCAAGCTGAAATTTCTTGGAGAACTCCAGGAAACCTTCCTTTACAGACTGAATGGAGCTGAATTGACTAAAGTAAGTTAAAAGTAATGTTACGTATATGATCTGTGACGGGGATCCCATCGATGGCTGCTCGCCTGGACACCACCCAGTCAAGATATGAAAATCTTACACTCGGTGGTGTTCTCAGAGCAGCAAGCGAGCAGTCAGCTGTTAGGGCCAGTACGACAGCATGGCGCCGAGAGCAGCCTACCGCCGAGCAGCAGCAGCACGAGGCGAGAGCGAGAGAGTGGGGGAACACAGCGCGTAGCAGCGCGCGGCAGCCAAGGCGAGAGCAAGAGAGAGGGACGAACGGCGAGCGCTGAAGCAGCGAGAGCGAGAGAGACAAGAAGACACGAGGCATGCGAGCTACGAGGTGTACGCGCGCGAGCGGCGGCCGCCATGCTGGCGAGCAACGGACTGGAGCATGAGTGCGAGAGTGACAGGAATAGCAAGCGAATGAATGTGTGTTATAGACAGACAAGAGAGAGAGAGTGGAGGCAATGCGTATGCGCTGAATGATATTGGGAAAAGGTGGAGGGCTACGGCTCGATCCACAGCGCGCGTGCGAGCGGCAAACACGAATCTAAGCGTGCCGAAATACGGAAAATGTGTAAATACGATTAATAGAGCCAGTCAAGCGTGTAAACGCGTTTTGACTGTCGCGCGCATTTTTGGAGTATTGTAAAAGAGGGCGTAAGCGTGCGAATACGATATATGGTGCGAAAGCGTGGAAATGTGTGATAGGCGTGAGAGAGCGATCTAATGGAAATGCGTGAGTGCGAGTGAGAGAGCGATAGACGCCGCGAACCGGCGTAGTTGCCGAGCGTGTATATAGTCAGTATCGAAGCGTATCTAGCACGGCTAGGACCGTGACACATCTAGCGAGACAAAGCGATTCTTTTCCAAGGCGACTTCCAGTGACCAGGATATTCCCCCCGTGTGCATCTTCCGATCAATTAATTAGTTTCTTTCGCGAGCGCTTCCACAGGGTACGAGGCAACACCAGTAGGCGAGGACGCGGAGCAAAAGGAGTAGAGACAGGTAGGAGTATTCCAGAGATACCTCCCCGCCGCGAGTCCCTAACCTAGAGCCAGCCCGCGTAAAGACGGTGAGCTCGCCCGAGGACGAGCACACGTCCGCGAGTCGACACTAAATTATTTTGATTTTTATAATAAATTACGAAGTGTTATTTTAAGTAAGCCGCGTGTACTCATTTTGTATATTTCTCTCCCTGCACCCCTCCCCCCCCCCGTGACCTAGAGTATAAGGAGTTCTCAAGCAGGCAGCATAAGAGTACCAGATCGCGAGTTCGGGCGTCCAAATATTTAATAAAATACGAGCTCGCGGTAAACCTGAACAGGTGTCATTACGTGGTGCTACGCCTCCCCAAGGACGGAAAAAGCACAACGTCACAGTAGCGCCCAACGTGCGGCGTAGAGTACAGACGGAGGAAACGAAAAGTGATAATACACGACTTAGCCATTTTTTGCCACGCGGTCGGTTTCGGCGGCCATCTTGGTAGACGTCACGTGGAAAAGGATTCGGGAAAAGTCGGGAAGAATATAATATTTTTTTTTCTTTCGCTCGAAAGAGCAAGTGCGGTAAAAATTCCGAAAAATGTTTTTTTCTCAAGCGCTATATATAGCGAGCGGTCACGAGTAGTATAGGCAGTAGGGTGACACGTTTCCGAGAGTAGCGCTCGAATGGTTCCACCCTCGGCATCAACGTGTGCGCTAGGACATAACAAGCCCGACACAATTTTTCTTTTTTTGATTGGTCAGTTATTAAGCTTGCCTCGTTAGTTTAAAAGTTTTCGTAAATTTTGTGACCTAGTGTAGAGATATGACTGAAAAAATTAATGAGCAATATAATTGAACAATGTACGCCATTTCCACAGATTATCTCGGTATTGTAACTTTTATGGCAGGGTCAGCTCTCTCTCGACCCGGAAGGACGAGCCTCGACATTTCCTTTAGTTTTTCTACATAAGTTATCCTATACCCCATAGACGTAGCTGACCAGTACACATGTGTTCCCTGCGCGGTGGGAAGCGAGGGCCGGTTGAATTTGTACCGAAAAAAATTTTACTGCTTTCACCTACTTTTCGAACTAAACTTGTTCACTTTAAGTCGATGTTTTGCACTGTTGTTAATAAATTATGTGTAAAATTATTTCGGATATTTTCATCGAAAACTGCACCTGTTAACTTCTTTAATTATTAATCTTTTTTCACCAAACTTTTTCTAATCTATTCTCATGTACATAAGAAACAAGTATGTGAAAGAAAATTCTCAAAAACTTGAATACTTTCGGAGTTATTGTGAGATAAAAAGTACTGCATGCATGTCTCATGTAACTTTAAATATAAAACACTAAAATTACAGAGGCAAGCTTAATAATTGACCAATCGAAAAAAGAAAAGTTGTGTCGGGCTCGTTATGTCCTAGCACACATGTTGATGCCGAGGGTGGAACTATTCGAGCGCTACTCTAGGAAACGTGTCACCCTAATAGGCAGCTTTCCATAAAAATTTTATTTTGTCACAGCTTACAGTCAAATCGATTGACTCGTGTAGCCGGATAACCTCACCGTTGTTTAGCAAATCACGCGACTTTATTTTGACTAGTGACGGAGAATTAAATAATTTTTAGAGACAAGCCAAATTACTACACTATCGTTTCCGAGAAAAATTATACTTTTTGCAACGAATTTTTTTTCACGCAACAGTGCTTCAACAGCGAAGACAATCAAAAATTCACCCTGCCCGACAATCGGAAAATTTTTGCATGACCATAATTTACATTATATAAATTATTTATATTTACTGTAAATCATATTTCTCTATATATTACATTTCATACCCCACTAAAACAGTGCCCCACCAAATTACTCTGACGGTTAACAGTTTGTACGTCGAAAATTATTCAATAACTTTCAACGACTTAAGGACAAACGTGGGAAAAA
Source organism: Philotrypesis tridentata (assembly GCA_018906965.1). Classification (NCBI taxonomy): domain Eukaryota; kingdom Metazoa; phylum Arthropoda; class Insecta; order Hymenoptera; family Pteromalidae; genus Philotrypesis; species Philotrypesis tridentata. The sequence continues at coordinate 120,696 of JACCIB010000253.1, forward strand.
TTTATTTTTTCTTTCAGGAAGATTTATACAGACAAATACTAGATTTCACCGATTACAGTCAGACAGAAAATTTTTTAGTAGTACTAGAGGTTAGAATGAATAAATTTTTTTTGAAGACAGTAATCACAAATCCGGTTAAATATTAAGAAATCACCAGAAGACCCCAAAATGTCCAATGCCGACCATCAAGAAGTAATGACGGCACTCCGTAAAAACAGGGAAGTCAGAGCAATAATCAGAGAAATAACGAAATTGGATCGACGAGAATTGCGAGATTATTTAGAAGAACTAAATGTGGATACTAATGGCAGTAAAGCAATACTGCAAGATAGATTACTTAGAGCGAGAATACTAACGGAAACAAATATAGCAGCACCTTGGTACGAATGGGACGGTCAGCCGATAATCCCACGACAAATACAAACGAATAACGAGGAAGTTGAAACTACTAGAAGAAATGTCACAGAATTAATGACACAGTTAAAGCCGATAATAACACCAGAGTTTATTCAACCGAGTGCGTCGACGAGTATACAATATTCCGAACACGTGAAACACTTACTGACTGAAGCTGCGAATAAATCATTACCCAGTAACAAATGGTATGTGAGCCAGCATACTTCGACTCTGCTGCACTCCTCACCAGGAAAAAAGCATATACCTGTAAGTGACTCATTCGCCAAGAATTTTCCGGAAATTGAAGCAATGGCAAGTGATACAGGAACAAAAAAGAAATCGAAAAATACTGATGAGAAATTACAGATTAGCCCAAATTCGAGCGAGGAGTCAGAGCATGAAGATTCACTCGAGGCACAGAGAAAACAACTGGAAAAGACAATACATGAAATGCAGATTACATCGACAGAAGCTGAAACCGACAGCACTATAAGAACGAAGGTCAGTCATAAATACAGACGCGACTCCCGACCGAAATCAACACCGAAGATTGGCAAATCGAAAACGGAAAAGAGAAGTAAACTACACAAAAAGTCAAGATCGCCATCTACAAGTAGCAGCTCTTCAGAAGACGACACGTCGTATAGAAACAGACATAGACGACACAGAAGGGAAAAAAGTAGTAGCCGCAACCGTATCTCTGCTAAAGACCATGTCAGTCATTTACAACTAATCAAGAATCTAAAGATTATTCAGGCTCACCTAAAGATGACCCAGAAGATTACAACAGGAAATTGAGAGGCATTAAAGACAGTCTAGAGATACCAGGAAAAGCCATGCTAAAGCTAGTACCATATACTTTGACAGGAAGAGCACAAATGTGGTATCAGACAGAAAAAACAGACATTCACTCATGGAAAGACTTCTTGTCAGCCTTCAAAGAGCAATTCTATACATCTGCCAACACGAACGATGTAATGGATGAACTGTTACGACGAACACACGGCAACGGCGAAAAGATATCGACATACATTATGAATTTCAGGCATATCGCCGATCATCTACAAAAACCAATGTCAGTTAAGAAACAGTTAAGTCTACTCATCGACAGATTAAGGCCTGTCTACAGAAAAGCCTTAAAGCACAAGAAGATTAAAACATTCCATGACGTAAAAAAGTACTGTAGAGAGCTCGAAGACGAACAAGAACATGATGCCAGATATGCTCCGCCACCACCTGCAGAAAAATCCAAGTTCCCAGCGGCAGCATGGTCCGCTACACCAAAACCAAAGGTAGCTGCGACAGAAGAGATAGCAGAAACAAACGAAGTTGCAACGAAAGCATAGAAGAAGAAAAATAAAAAGAAAAAGGTTGATACAACCGAGACGAATCCGGAGCAGAAAAAAACCAATCAGCAAATGCAAACCCCGCATCAATAACCGGCGCAAGTGCAGCAGAAGCCTCAGCAACCTTTCATACCAGCACTGAGCCAACAACTGAATCAAACGCAACCACAAGTTCAATATTATGAACCGTGCCACGTTTGCGAGACAGTGGGACATAGGGCAGCGAATTGTCCGAAAACGCAATGTTATAATTGCAGGTAATTCGGTCACAGGAAGAACGCCTGCCCTTACCCGATAAAATTGTCCGGGAAATGCCAGTAGTGTGGTCAAATTGGAGCACAATTCAAGAATTGCAAAAATTGTGCTAATGCAAAACAACTTCTACAAACATTGCAGCCGAAGACTGAGCCAGACACTGCATGTCAGGTATGCCGACAAAAACTTGGGCCCTCAACTAGCGAACAAAATTGACAAGCATAACCCCGCAGTTTGCAGGAGTATGTCAATTTTGGGAGGGGGAGAAAGTGGCGACAAGCCACAAGAAATAGTGCGAAGTCAGGAAGTAGCGGCCAAAGCTGTAAGTAACAGCCAGACCAGCTATGTAAAGACAGGCGCACGACTAGAAGAGACAATAGAGGGAAAGAGAAATTCGAAGCCTGAAAGAAACGCTGACGCAACCCGTGGGCAAACGCTGCAGGCCGAGAAGGAAGTAAACGCGAATGTGAAAAGAGGAGACGCCATTGCAACACAACGGCTAGACTCTGTCACAGAGATGAGGAAACAAGTGGTTAATTCAGGGCCAAACAGAGGAAATCACGTTAGAGCCAGTATCGCTAGAGACACGGAATCTAAGCCAGACGGGACTCCGGCTGCGCCAATGGAGAGTAGTGACGAGGATACGTGGTTAAACGAAGAAATCCAGCTATGCAAAAAGCGAGACTTTAGAGTAGAGAAAGACATGATCCAAGGTCGAGGACTAGAGGACATCGTGGAATTTTCGAAAAAGAGCCTGGCAAAGGTAAAAGAGTTAGCAGAATTCAGGAAAGCTAAAAAAATCATGAGAGCTGAAGCCAACTTAAACTTGGAGCCGAAATCCACTGTGGAGCCAGACAATAACGGCGAGCTGAGGAAGTCAGCTCAGAGGTTAGCACAGGCTTTAGATTTAGGGAAGAAACTGAGGAAATTGACAAAGAGGTAACTACAGATGATGAAGATAGCATGAGCGAAGAGGAAATGCTACTGATAGAGGCAAATGAATTATTAGAGGAAGAATTAGTGGAAGATCAAAGAATAAGAACGAAAGTGAAAGATTTGCTCGATGAAGAGACAGATTATACGAAGCTAAGACAAATCGAGGCAGCTGTGGACCCTCTGATCAACGAAACGATGTCCTACTCTAGCACCCCTGCACAATTAGAGGAAGCCGGAGTCGACAGAGAATCCAAAGAAACGGAGGTGCACGCAGCCACGACCACAATAGACAATAGAGACTACATTAAAGTCAATCTAGGTAGAAAGGAGTACAGAGCCTTGTTCGACCCTGGAGCCATGATAACTATCTTAGGCCCAGAGATCGCTCGGAGGTACAAGACTCGACTTAAAGCTAGTGAAGCTCTGATACGAACGGTGACAGGAGGAACGTCGCCCGTATTAGGATTTCTACCAACCCGAATAGACTTAGATGGAATAGACAAGCCGATTATGGTAAGAGCAGTAGCGGAAGTAACGCATGAACTGATTTTGGGCAAAGATTTCTGCAAGACGTTCAAAGTGGATACAAGTCACAAAGGCCTATGGCGAGCCAATCTGGGAGAGTGGAGAGAGTTCGACCGGCCAGAAGCTAGGTATCCGGCAATCATCATCGCAGAGAGCGCGGGTATCTCCGAGCTCAGCGACGAGGAAAGACGGGAAATCGAGGAACTGGTGGCCGAAATACTATCAAACAATTCCGGAGAGGAACTGGGGTGCACGGACTTAACCGAACACCACATCGTAGTGACAGACCCAACCCCCATACGCTGTAAAGCCAGAAGACGTTCACCGAAGAAGATAGAGGAAATACAGAAAGCAGCTATAGAACTTAGAAGACTAGGGGTAATCGAGTGATCCGCAAGCGCTTATTGTAGCCAGTCATTACTAGTGCCAAAGCCCGATGGGACAGAGAGATTTTGCGTCAACTATATTGAATTAAATAAAGTGACGAAAAAGGATAGTTACCCTCTGTCCCAAATGGACATGATACTAGACAGGCTGCGCGCAGCCAGATACTTGAGCAAGATCGATCTCAAGCAGGCTTACTTCCAATTCAAAATGGAGGAAAGCAGTAAGAAATACACCGCTTTTGCAGTACCTGGATACGGTTTATGGCAATTTAAGCGCATGGCTTTCGGCCTTTGCAACGCGCCCAGTACGCTACAGAGAATGGTTGACATTTTGTTTGGCCCTGAGGATTCCCCAAATGTGTTCGGATACATAGACGACATCGTCATCGCAACCGACACGTTCGAGATACACAAACATAGAGTCAGACACGTGCTAACCAAATTGACGTCAGCCGGACTCACGATTAGCCCGAAGAAATGTGAATTCTGTGTCAGCGAGATAAAGTAGCTGGGATTCATTCTGGATCGACATGGCTTACGAACCGACCCTGCAAAAATAGAGCCAGTAATGAACTGCCCAATTCCAAAGGACTTGACAGGCTTACGACGAGTCCTAGGCATGTTTGGGTGGTACTCTAGGTGCTTAGAAAACGAGTCGGAGATAAAGATTCCTCTAGTCAGGATGCTCAAAGACCAGAAAAACTGGAATTGGGGACCAGAGCAAGATGAAGCGTTCAACAAGTTGAAGCAGGCGTTGACCAACGCTCCCGTCCTAGCCAGACCGGATTTTACGAAACCTTTCACGATCCAGTGCGACGCAAGTAATTTCGCCATTGGTGCAGTCCTTACGCAAGAATTTGACGACGGAGAACACCCGATCGTCTATGTCAGCAGAGTATTGTCAGCACCAGAGGTAAATTACACCACAACCGAAAAGGAGTGCTTGGCGTTAGTTTGTTCTATCAACAAACTCAGGCCGTACGTTGAGAGTTACCACTTCACGGTTATTACTGACCACAGCGCTCTGAAGTGGATCCGTTCGCTGAAGGATCCGAAAGGCCGACTAGCCCGATGGTCTATGGAAATTCAACAATGGGACTTCGACATAATACATCGTAAGGGCACCCAGCATGTAGTGCCAGACGCACTATCCAGAATGATGGAGCCAGAAATCTCAGCTATAGGTGAGATCGAGGACACATGGTATTTACGAAGACGCGACGAAGTCGAAGAGAACCCAACGAAATTCCCCAAGTGAAGAGTCGAAAACGGAAAGTTGTACAGGCACAAGGAAGATCCAATGCTAGATCCCATCACTCACCCAGACGAAGGTAGGAAAGTTGTAGTGCCGGAGGAATTGCGTGAAAGAGTATTGTCAACAGCGCACACCGAAATCTCAGCAGGACACCTAGGAATTGAGAAAACCTACGATAGGATAGCACGGGAGTATTTCTGGCCCGGACTATTCTATGATGTCTGCCGATTCATAAAAATCTGTCAGACTTGCCAGGTATACAAGATTTCCCAACAGGCTCCTCAAGGGCTGATCGGGAAACGAATCGTCGAGAAACCATGGTCCGTCGTGGCAGCAGACGTGATGGAGTTCCCAAAAAGCTCCAGCCAGAATAAATATCTCGTAGTATTCCAAGATTTATTCTCTCGTTGGGTAGAAATACACCCATTGCGCCAAGCTAACGGAAAATCTATAGCCAGAGCTTTCGAAGAACTGATATTGTTCAGGTGGGAGACGCCAGAATATTTATTGACAGACAACGGAACGGAGTTTATCAACAAACATCTGGCAGAAACACTAGAGCAATACGGCAATAAACATGTGACCACACCACCTTACCATCCGCAAGCAAATCCGGTAGAGAGAAGCAATCGCACCTTCAAAACAATGATTTCTGCATTCGCGAAAAATCACAGTGATTGGGATAAGCATTTGCACAAGTTACGACATGCGATAAATACAGCTAAGCAAGCGACACTAAAAACATCGCCAGCTTTCTTAAATTACGGCAGACACCCTATCCCGATGAAATGCTTACGTGTGGAATGGGAGGGGGTGACGAAAAAGACTAAACTAGAGCCCGAAGTTTGGAAAGCCAGACAAAAGAGACTAGACGCACTACGAGACTTGGTAGCGAAATATATAGACGACGAACGAACAAGACAAGGTAAGCGATATAACAAAGGCCGTAGAGTCGTAGAATTCCAAGTGGGGGACTAAGTGATGAGAAAATCTCACCCCTTGTCCAAAGGAACTGAGAAATTCTCAGCCAAGTTAGCCCCCAAGTATGACGGTCCGTTCAAAGTCACCGAGGAAAGATCGCCAGTCGTGTACATACTAGAGCCAGTCGAAGGGAACAGTAGGAAAGTGGCTAAGGTCCACGTAAGCGACGTCAAGCGATACGTATCCCCAGAAACAATCCTACTAACAAACCTTCTTCCCAACCTGTAGTAGTGTCCGACAGTGGTGCATGTGGTTACATTGCGACGCTCCCAAAGTCTGCACTAAGTAACCAGGTGGCGGGTGTACTCCGTCAATCCACCATAAAACATATTACTAATTCATTGACAATTTCAGACATGAGTTCAAACGACAGTCAGAAGCTACAGCCAAATGAATTGGGCAGACGAGGAACCGGAGGTGGTCAACGACCTGGAAGAGCCCACTCCCTTCGAGTCGGAGCTTAAAGGCCCGTAGAGAGCAGGAAGCTCGAGCAGCAACACCCTGTCCTGAACAGGCCACCTCGCCCGGAATCTCTCACCCGAAAATTTTTTTTTCTTTCTCTTGATTTTCTCGCCTCCCGTACTTGTCCTTTCCTGCGCCTGGACACCACCCAGTCAAGATATGAAAATCTTACACTCGGTGGTGTTCTCAGAGCAGCAAGCGAGCAGTCAGCTGTTAGGGACAGTAAGACAGCGCGGCGCCGAGAGCAGCCTGCCGCCGAGCAGCAGCAGGACGAGGCGAGAGCGAGAGGGTGGGGGAACACAGCGCGTAGCAGCGCGCGGCAGCCAAGGCGAGAGCAAGAGAGAGGGACGAACGGCGAGCGCTGAAGCAGCGAAAGCGAGAGAGACAAGAAGACACGAGGCATGCGAGCCACGAGGCGTACGCGCGCGAGCGGCGGCCGCCATGCTGGCGAGCAACGGACTGGAGCTTGAGTGCGAGATTGACAGGAATAGCGAGCAAATGAATGTGTGTTATAGACAGACAAGAGAGAGAGTGGAGGCAATGCGTATGCGCTGAATGATATTGGGAAAAGGTGGAGGGCTGCGGCTCGATCCACAGCGCGCGTGCGAGCGGCAAACACGAATGTAAGCGTGCCGAAATGCGGAAAATGTGTAAATACGATTAATAGAACCAGTCAAGCGTGTAAACGCGTTTTGAATGTCGCGCGCATTTTTGGAGTATTGTAAAAGAGGGCGTAAGCGTGCGAATATGATATATGGTGCGAAAGCGTGGAAATGTGTGATAGGCGCGAGAGAGCGATCTAACGGAAATGCGTGAGTGCGGGTGAGAGAGCGATAGACGCCGCGAACCGGCGTAGTTGCCGAGCGAGTATATAGTCAGTATCGAAGCGTATCCAGCACGGCTAGGACCGAGACACATCTAGCGAGACAAAGCGATTCTTTTCCAAGGCGACTTCCAGTGACCAGGATATTCCCCTCGTGTGCATCTTCCGATCAAGTAATTAGTTTCTTTCGCGAGCGCTTCCACAGGGCACGAGGCAACACCAGTACGCGAGGACGCGGAGCAAAAGGAGTAGAGACAGGTAGGAGTATTCCAGGGATACCTCCCCGCCGCGAGTCCCTAACCTAGAGCCAGCCCGCGTAAAGACGGTGAGCTCGCCCGAGGACGAGCACACGACCGCGAGTCGACACTAAATTATTTTGATTTTTATAATAAATTACGAAGTGTTATTTTAAGTAAGCCGCGTGTACTCATTTTGTATATTTCTCTCCCTGCACCTCTCCCCCCCCGTGACCTAGAGTATAAGGAGTTCTCAAGCCGGCAGCATAAGAGTACCAGATCGCGAGTTCGGGCGTCCAAATATTTAATAAAATACGAGCTCGCGGTAAACCTGAACAGGTGTCATTACGTAGTGCTACGCCTCCCCAAGGACGGAAAAAGCACAACGTCACAGATCATATATAATATTCTCTATAATTTCCAATATTATCATCTTATGTATTATCAAATATTTAAAATTCATATTTTTCAGTAAAGTTTTCCTTTCAAGCTGTGAAAAACATATTCAGAAGATTTTCCATCAAGTTTGACCTTTATTCATCACCCGGATGCTGAGATTTCCTGCGGCAAAGCAAAATAAGTGCTGAAATATGGTGAACTTTACATGGGATTGTTTATATAGTAGGTATAGATAAATAATTTTTTAAAAACATGTAAAATTACATTTAATATCTATATACTTGGAAAAAGATTTTTTTTCTACAACTAATAGATCATATTTTTTAGCCTATTAATTGAAAATTGATTTTTTTCAGATTCAACTCAGGCATATCCCCTTAAGTCCATAAAATTTCACTTTTTCGGGGTAGTGGATTCTCCATTTGAATAATGAATTTCTCGGAAGTTAAAAATGTATAAATACCGAAAATTTCACTTCTCTTAAAAGTCATTATGACTCATTGAGAATATAGTCAATTTTCATAATTTTTCTAGTTCACCTTTTGCTAAAGTGATTATGTACTGGATAATCAATGTTCCAGTGACAATTTAAAGCAAATACTTTCTACTGTTTGAATTAGTAAATATTTACTAATTCGATAGTAAACGCAATGAAATAAGCAAAATGATAACTCATTTCATAAACAGTGACTATTCACTACGTACTATAGCGAATTATAATGTTTACAACAATGCACCGTATTAATTAGTGAATATTAAATAATTTGTAAAATGATATTTTTTGTTTATGTGTAAATAGTGAAAAATTACATTATTTCGGAGGTTAATATTATTTAATTTATGAGAAATAGTACATTTTTCGCTGTTTTAGATTTAGGAAGAAGGTTTGCTATGAGATATGAATGAATTATATAGAATTTCTATCTCTGATTGTCGAACCGATTTAATTATGAATAATACATGGTAATTATATGAAATGGTATTTCTATTTATGACTTTTACAATGTTTGATTATCAAGTAAAAATTCAATGTAATGCGTTAAGCAGTAAAAAAATAAAAGAAAATTGTACAGCTTGAAAGAATATGCAGGAAGGCGAGAAAGACGAATTATAAATCACAATTGCGGCGGTGAATCACGTGATAGCCGAAGCCGACGCGTGTGTGTGAGAGCGCGAAGAAGAACAACGAAACACGAGAATCAGTAGCACGAGAGCGAGCAACATAGCAGCATCGACCATTTTGACCAGAGCAAAGTTTGAGGACCATCATCTTGAGTTTCCACCCGAGGCTACCGCGACCTCAGAGTTTTCCGCATTCGACGTAAAGAAGAAAGAAAAAAGTAAGAGAGTGATCAAGGTGTTACTGTAGTTTGCGAGTACCGCGCACGTGCCGAAGTTTCCGCTGTGACCGCGTGTGAACATGATGCGCGAGACAAAGTGTAGTAGCTTGAATTTATTCTAACACTTTAAAATTAACAATAGAAAATCTACCTTTTTGAACTGTGTTAGTCTTCGTTGGAAGCGATGAAATGATCTCTAAAAAAAAATTAGAAAAGTTTATATAAATCAAGGGGCACGGTAGCGCCACGATGGCAAGCATAAGATACTTTAGTACGCACGCCGCCGTCGGGCGCTAGCCAGACCCTATATACTTTAAATGTGTCCTGTTGGAACCTTGGCGTACTTGGCGGTTTTCTTCGCATTAAGAGCTTTAATTCTCACTTATGAGCACTCAAATGAAAGCTTGGGATAATGATAAAAAAATCACTTCAGGGTCGTATTTTGTGAAGTGGCTTCTATCAAAAGTTATTGTGCAATGAAAGTTCGGGGTCCTGAATTCTTCGAAACGAAAATTCTTCTCCCGTCGGAAAAAATGTTCTCCGCGGAAGTAGGTCATCGTGACGTCAGCTTTACGTATACTATTAATTTGTATTGTATGTACATGTTAATGTGTGCAGACGAGCAGGCGATTGTGTGTTTACATTTTAATTTTTTTATATACAAAACACATGTAGTGTTAAAGAATAAGTATCATATATATATATGATGATTTTATGGTGATACAATAAATAACTAATGATTTTATTTTCAAAAAAATAAGCATAATTAAGACGTCTCAGAAACATGACTAAAAGGCTAGAATTAGATAAGTATTTAGTTTTACTTTTTTATAAATACGCAATATAATGAAAGATTTTGGGAACTGACTCTTTGTTAAAATGTTCTCTTTTATTTTTCAGGTTTTTTTATTGGAATGCATACGGCTATCAGATTAAGATTAAGATATAAGAAAAGAATTTTCTTGTGACGTGACAAGCTAGTGAAGTATTAAGAACATTTAATTTTTCATGCAAGAAAGTTTCTATTTTTCCATGTGACAAGCTAGTGTAAGTGTTATATTTTCAGCGTTTAAGTATCGAAGAAACTTTCTAAAGAATTTGAAGTTGATGTGGTTATTACAAATTATTAAGTTCTTTTATTCTAATATTTAACCTAAATAATATTCTTAAAATAGTGGCAAAAAATTGAGTCGAAGTGAAAAGTATGTTTATTCACGAAAAATTTATTATCTTGTTTAAAAGAACGCCTGGTTTAGAGTGAGCGAGTTCTTATTTTGATTCCATCTATTAAATGTATCCATTTAATAATAGTTCATTAAATATCTGAACTTTGACAGCTTTTATGCATTGTAAGAAAATTTTATGTTTAAGAACTGTTTCTGTCGTAACATTTATTATTGTTACGCCCTATTGAAAATAATAACGTCATTTCATAACGTCATTTCATACTTTAAGTCTTTGTGTATGAAAAAAATTTGTATATGAAAATATATATATATATATATATATATATATATATATATATATATATATATATATTGTGACGTTATGCTTTTTCCGTCCCTGGGGAGGCTTAGCACAACGTAATGACACCTATGCAGGTTTATCGCGAGCCCGTATTTAATAATTATTGTTGGACGCCCGAACTCGCGATCTTCAACACGTGTCTGCCGGCTTGAGACTCTCTTACACTCTAGGTCACGGGGGAGAGGTGCAGGGAGAATGGTACGCAAAATAAGACACGCGACTTTAATAAAATTTAACCACTTAGTAATTTATTAATAATAAAAATCAAATCAATATTAAGTCTCTCGCGGACGCGTGCTTGTCCTCGGGCGAGCTCACCGTCTATAGCGCGGGCTGGCTTTAGGTAATGGACTCGCGGCGGGGAGGTATAACACAACACTCCTACCTGTCTCTAATCCTTTTGCTCAGCTTCCTCGCGTTCTGGTGGTGCCTCGTTCCCTGTGGAAGCGCACGCGAAAAAAACTAATGTTCGCTCGGAAAGATGCACACGGGGGGATATTGCTCGGGTCGCTCTGGTCGTCGCCTTGGAAAATACTCGTTGCTCACTCGTGGTGTCTCGATACTCGGGATCCTCGTTCGATACTCGGTACATACTCCCTCGATGCTCATTCGGTACTGACGATATTCGCACGTCCGGCAACTACGCCGGTTCGCGGCGTCTCTCACTCTCTCACTCGCACTCACGCATTTCCGCTAGATCGGTCTCTCGCGCCTATTACATTTTTCCACGCTTACGCACCATATATGCCATATCGCACTCTCGCGCCCTCTTTTTCATTCTCATAAATGCGCGCGATTTTTGAAACTCGTTTACACGCTTGTCTGGCTCTATTAATTACGCTTACGCATTTTCGCACAATTACATACTTCGGCACGCTTACATTTTTGTTATCCGCTCGCACGCGCGCTGTGGATCGAGCCGTAGCCCTCCACCTTTTCCCAATAGCATACAGCGCATACGCGTTGCCTCCACTCTCTCTTTTGTCTGTCTCTAACGCATTCATCCGCTCGCTATCTCTGTCACTCTCGCACTCATACCACAGTCAGTTGCTCGCCAACATGGCGGCCGCCGCTCGCGCGCGTACGCCTCGTGGCTCGCATGCCTCGTATTTCTTGTCTCTCTCGCTCTCGTTGCTCCAGCGCTGCGCCGTCCGTCCCTCTCTCTCTCTCTCTCTCGCCTTGGCTGCCGCGCGCTGCTACGCGCTGTGCTTCCCCCACTCTCTCGCTCTCGCCTCGTGCTGCTGCTGCTCGGCGGCGGCTGCTCTCAGCGCCGCGCTGTCCTCCTGGCTCTACAGCTGACTGCTCGCTTGCTGCTGAAAGCAGCACCGAGTATAAGAGTCTGTTATCTCAAGTGGGTGGTGTCCAGGCGAGCAGCCATCGACGGGATCCCCGTCACAATATATATATCATACAGACACACATGACCCTCCCCCTCAAAAATACCACCCCGAAGTTAAAATAATTTTTTTCATAACTTTTAGATCCTAAATTATTGTTTTTCACTGGGAACCTTGATTTGACATATTTTATGCTGGAAGCGATGACTTGACATGTTTTTCGTTCGGAATTTGGGATATAACATAGTCTTCGTACGGGCTATCGCTATGATCCTATGCAATAGCGTCGGAGCGAAGCAAGAGTGATATTCATCATGTACTATTGTCAAAGTTGAAACTGTTAGTGTAAAACAGGGATAAATAATTGTAAATGACTGCAAAAGATTGCACAATTCATTTGTTGCTCTCCCAGCCATTTCTTATTGTCATTTTTATACTCACTTACATAGTCACTTTCACTTCAGGGCGCACGATTGTTTATTCCTATTTTGCTCGTAGTCGAGGCCCTGTGAGATTTCGACAGGAAGTTCTTGCCTCTAGCAGTTTTATTATTGCAAGTGGTAAGAGTTAGTGTACTGATAACTACCATAAAGTCTCTACAATGTACCTACCCCGGAACATTGTTATTACTGCAAAATAAAGTTCAAAAATGCATTTTTTTCGGTTGATCCTCTGTAATGTCCTACGACGTTATTCGTTTTAAATCTGTTATTTACAAATTTTAAAATATTTTTCAAAATTCAAAACATCAAAATGATTACGATGTTAATTTCGAAACATTATATTTTGAACGCGCGCTGTAATTGAGTAACACAAATCAGCAGTGTTACTTATTCGGCAATCGTCATACTGTAAAATGATTATTAAGCGTTATACGTTAAGAGTGGGTCAACGTATTCGGGCTTTAAAAGAGTTGAATTGGCCTCATTTTAATTAGTCTCGTGTTTAAGTCCGAACTCCGTACCTCGCGGTTCGTAAAGGCGCGGAGCATTTAATTGTACTTCCAAGTACTGAATTGTAAATTTAAGAAGCAAATATATTTTCAATTATACTCGAAAAGAAAACTGAGAGTGAATTATTACAAAGCAACCTGTCACGTATAATCCAAACAAGACGAACAAGCAGAAAGAAAAAGACGAGGACAGCAGAAGCAGCAAAATAAGTCAAGTGAAGCAGAAAAAGGTAAGTCAAATAAATATACTAAAATACATATCGGAGTGGGTAACGAGTCTAATCCAGCCACTCATAATAACTCAATACGCGCTAGCAATAAACAATTAAAAATGTGCTTGTTGGCTTTATCGATCTCTTCGAGGCAATCATGTGGAAAAGGGTTAAAATAAAAAGGCCCTTTTCTTATATCATCAACGTTTCGGCGAACATTGTCGCCCTCATCAGGACAATATTGGAGCTGTCGTGATTTTTGTACATCTCAATGATGTTTTTCCCCCGGCTATTTAATAGCGGGGGACGAGAGACGCCGAGCGACACAGTTATTATTTATATTGCTCTGTCGGCTAATTTCTCAGAAGTACTGAGACTTCGAGGGATAAAGTCATATTTAGATTGTGTGACATACACATCTAAAATACATTAAACAATTATCTTCTCTCAAATACATGTCCTACCTATGAGGTGAGAGTGTAGGTGGGATATAACAATTGGTTCCGATACGAATCGAACAAGTGATTGATTTAATAAAAGCATTGCAAAAATAATAGAGCATATATCGAAATAATAGTAAAGTTGAAATAATTAAGATAAATAGATAACCATTTGATTAATTGAGTTCAGTTTTCTTTTTCCTAAGGTCTACTTAGTAGCGACTTTTCCGTTGACCTGCTTAGTAGCGGTCACTCTAATTATTCCTTGGGTCTGCTGAGTAGCGACCTATTCTTTGATCTGCTCAATAGCGGTCACTGTTCTCAATTTTGTTCCGATTAATCAAATGAGTTTTGAAAACTGTCAAAGTAAAGTGATTAAAAAGAAAAGAAGTGGAAAAAAATTATTTTTGCAAAAATTATTGAACAATAGGAAGCAATTAATAGAGCAATTATCGAAAATAAATAGTGAAATAGATTTATTTTTGTAAATACCGAAAATTGAAGATAGTAAAGTAGAAGTTGAGCAAGTAGATAAATCGCAATTTCAATTAGAATTAGGAATTAAATTTGATAATTTATTGAAATTTTCGGAAAATGAATTATTAATAAACAAATTGAGTAAAAGTCAGAGCATATAATTCAATAAGTATAGTGAATGAACATATGACGGTTTAATTTGAGCAGTTTTTAAGTCCATCGGTGGTAAAAATTTGCAAAGTTGCAAAACGCGAAAAGTGGGTCGCGCGCTCGCGAGTTGAGTGGCCTGGTATACTACACATTTCTTTAACCGCGGACACATTACATTAACGCGGACACATTTTTGGTAACGCGGGACATCTAAGCCGGGGACACATCTCCATATCGTGGACACATTTTGGTAACGCGGGACATCTAAACCGGGGAGACATCTTCATGTCGCGGACACAAATTTTTAATGCAGACAGAAATCTTTAGCGCGGACACGTTACCATAGTGCGGATGGCAATAACGCGGACATAAATTTTAAATGCGGACATAGCTAGTATGGACACAAATTGGAAACGCGAATATTGGTAGCGTGGATACGAATTTTTAACGCGGAATAGTATATTTTATCCGAATAGTAAACTATGATTATTAAAAATCCAAATGAGTGATAAGGATAATAAAACTGTTGAGGATTTTTTGCCATTTAGAAAATTAACTCGGCAACAAATTCAAAAGCATCCTTCATTCGAAAAGTATCTTGAAAAATCTTTAACAATAGATCCGTTTAAAAGAAGTAGTAAACTACAGAGATCGCCTGTAAAAACGTCAAGTTCTGAAATAAATAGAGACTCATTAGACCAAATCAATCCTAATACTGGTGCTATAAGAAAAATTTCAAGTCCAATAGTTAAGGCAAAACCAAATTCAACTCCAAAAACAAATGAAGCTATTTCAGAAAATTTTTTTTGATGCGACAGATAGTATTTTAAATGAAACATTTCAAGTAGAAAATAGTAATAGGTATTCAGATATTGGAGGTTTTCAAGCTGAACAAAGTTTAATAACAGGTACGTCAAAAGATATTTTACCTACGTTGGATCAAGGGTATAATTCGCTGAATAGTACATTGTTGAAGAATATTGATGATATAAATAAACAACGCGAAAATCTTGAAAAGGCAGAAAATATTGAATTTGATAACCTTACAAATACAACAGCAAAAGATACTACAGCAATAGAAATTCAAAATAATACAAAAGTTTCTGATTCAGAATCGCAGACATCGGATATACTTGATAGATCGATTATAGAACAACAGCTTGAAACATCCAATACTAATTTAATTGATTTGAATATTATAGAACAGGATACAAAGTTAGAAGCTAGTAAATATCAGGATAATAGTAAAGTTATTCAAGTAGAAATTATTCGCGCTAGCGAAAATATATTAAACATGGCTCCTAATGGCACTGATAACACTGGTGACCAGTCAAATTGAAAGCCGATAAAATTGAGTTTAGAAAAGATTGCTAATTATGTACCGGATTTTGATGGAAAAAATATGTCACCTACAGACTACATAGATAGTTTGAAAGACGTAAAAAATTTAATTGATGATATTGATGAAAAAAATGTAACAAGTTTGCTAATATTTAGATTACAGGGTGAAGTAGGAAGAGCATTGAGAAACAATAATTTGGATTCAATTGCAGAGTTAATAGATGCAATACGAGTATTATATCCTATTTTAGAAGATATTCATGAATTATATGCAAAAGTCGTAAAAATTTTTCAAGGGAATAATGAGTCCGTATTATCTTACAATAATAGAGGTAAAGATTTAGTTTTAAAAATTAAAGAACTGAAAAAATTGGAGGGTCTTTCGGAAGCTGAGGAAAGGGGTTTTGTAGTGCAATTAGATAGTAAAGTAGCAAATAGCTATAAAAAAGGGTTAAAACCTGAAATAAAATATGAATTGGGAAATCAAAACACATTTCCTCAAATGTCACAAGCTGCGCTTAAAATAGAAAAGGAATTAGAAAGACGAAAGGGTTTTAGTGAGAGTTTGATAAATAATTTTTATGGGGAAAAAGCCGAGCAATTAAATAAAATCATGTTTTGTCAAATGTGTAAAGATCGCGATCATGAAGCATGATTTTGCAAAAATGCAGGATGTGTATATTGCAAAGAAGATGATCATGTCTCAAATAATTGTAATGCAGTCAAGGATAAAATAAAATTAATTTGTAATTTTTGCAGTAAATCGGGTCATTCAATAAGCTCTTGTAAATTGAATAGAAAACAAAACTTTTATTGTCAATATTGCCAAGAAATGGGACATGAAGCTTCGCAATGTACATATATTTTAGAGTATATATTATGTTCAAAATGTAAAGAACCAGGACATAATCCTAATAAATGTGTTAATGTATCTGTTCAAAATTCAAAAAAATGTAGTTGTTATAATGGTCTTGATCATACTATTCAAAATTGTCTGGAAGTATATTGTATACGTTGTAATAAAAGAGGTCATATTACAAAACTTTGTAAATTAGGTGAGGATAGATTTCGATTTTGTACAATTTGTGAAATTTCAGATCATGATAGTATTAATTGTGAAAAGATTAAAATTCTTGTTCAAGATTATAAAGCTAAGCAGCAGTTGAAATGTCAATTATGTGAAGGATTAGGGCATGAAGTAAAAGACTGAAAAATTTAAAGCAGCGCAAAGTACTCAACAAGTTAATAGAAATAGTTTTAGAAATAATTACGCCAATAATAGAAATAATTATAATAATGATAATTACAATGGTAATCAACATCAACAAAGATATTACGGTAATCGATTCAGATAGCAAAATCAAAGTAGTTATAATAATGGAGGAGTAAGGAAAGTTTGTGAATATTGTGATTTGGTAGGACATTCTATGAATGAATATAGAAAATTATCAGCTTTAAAAGCTTCGCAGGAAAAGTGTGGATTTTGTGACAAAATAGGTCATAAAGCTAGTAATTGCGATGAAGTAGAAAAATTAGAAAATCAGCATAAACAATTTTGTTCGGGTTGTAAGGGTATTGGTCATACTCTAAATAATTGTTTTAGAAAGAATCAGGGAAACTCCAGTTCTCTTCCTGGAAGGAACGCGTAGGAAGGGATCATAGTAAAGCGTTCCCATTACAAATTGAGAGTAATGAAAATGATAAATTTAACAGTATGAGTAATAACGCATGTCAATATAATAATGATATAATAGATTTGTTATTTGAAACCTATGTATTAAATCTAGAAAATCTTTTGCAATATATTGAAATTACGGATGAATTTTCGAACACTACATATAAACTATTAGTAGATAGTGGTGCTCAATTAAATATTGTAAAGAAAGATAAATTAATTGCTGATGTAATTAATACTAGTAATAGGATTCTGATTTCTGGAATTACGGAAAATTCCATTAGAACGTTAGGTTTCGTTAAATTATTCATAAATGATACAGATTTTGATTTTCATGTAGCCCCAGATGGTTTTTCAATTCCTTATGATGGTATTTTGGGTATAAAAGCACTATTAGAGCAAAAACTAAGATTAGATAAGGGTTACTTAGAAATAAATGGAAAGAAAATTCCATTAAAATCAGCTATACATAAGTATGAAAATAATATTAATGTTCTAAATTTAAAGGAAAATATAGGGATTCAGAATTTAGTACCAATTTTTTACGAAAAAGTAGAAAATATGAATTTAGAATTTTCTTTAAATGATAAAATTCAACCTGTCAATAATACTGTCGAATGTAGTAATGCATGTAATATAATTACAACTATGATTGTTGATTTAAGGGATGATACGCATGTTATTAAGGATAATGTAATAAATATAGGGAATATATATTTACAGCAAGATTTAAAGAAAGTTCTAAATACGGTAAGTAAAATTCATAGTAATATTGAAGAAAATACGTCGATGGATGATAATGTTTTAGAAAGTAGCAGTATAGAGCAAATAGATAGTGAGCAACAAGATTTTCTGGATCAAAATTGTGAATGGAATAAGCGTAAATTGATTGAATTTTTAAATAATTCTAAAATCAATATTGAAACTTTCATTGCAAATATAAATAAATGTCTAGAAAAATATGAACATAATGATGAATTGATTAATCAAGATTTCACTATTAACTATGTAACATTTATGTAAACATTAGAAAGTAATAATATACATTGTGAAAATGATAGAAAAATTCGTAAATTAAATAAAAAAATAAATTATTTGACTTTTGATATTCAGGATATGCCAGAAAGTTTTGTTGCATTACCGGGTTTGAAATTGCCAAATGAAGAAAACTATGTATTGTGGTGCTATTTACTTAAATTCAACGAATGAAAATAATTCTAAAGAAAGCGAGAATTCAGATAAAATTGAAAAGATTGTTAATGGATACTATTAATTTAAATCATTTGTCGCGAAGAAAGCGGAAAATCGTAGAAAATTTAATTTTGAAAAATGAGGATATTTGTTGGTTAGAAGGTGAAAAGTTTGGAGTATGTGAGGTAGAAGAACATGAGATAAATTTAACTGATGAAAAATCTGTATACGTAAAACAATTTCCTTTAGAATATACATTAAAGCAAATTGCTATTTTAGAAACGAAAAAATTAATTGAAAATAAATTAGTTAGACCGTCAACAAGTCCTTTTAATGCTCCAGCTTTTGTTGTTCCTAAAAAGGGTTTAACAAAAGATGGTAAGAAAAAATGGCGACTAGTAATAGATTATAGGAAATTAAATTCTAAAACTATACCAGATCCATATTTGTTTCCAAATATTACGGAAATTTTTGATAATGTCGGTAAAAATAAATATTTTACAACAATTGATATGGTTTCTGGATTTCATCAGGTATAAATGAAAGAAACGGATATTCATAAAACTGCTTTCAGTGTTCATCCTTTAAGTAGATTTGAATTTAAAGTACTACCCTTTGGCTTAGTCAATTCACCTCGAGTTTTTCAAAGAATTCTTACGAGAGTTTTAGGAGAATTAATAGAGAAAGGATTTTGTTTTGTGTATATTGATGATATTATTATAGTTGCTAATTCCATTGAAGAACATAACGAGAGATTTAATTTAATTGCAGAAAAGCTTAGAGAAGCAGGTCTTAAATTAGAGACAAGTAAATGCAAATTTTTCCAAAAAGAAGTTGAATTTTTAGGACATATAATTAGTGAGCAGGGTATTAAAACCGATCCAAAAAAAGTAGAAGCTGTTAATGAGTTTTCAATTCCGAGAACGAGGAAAAATATTCGAGAATTTTTAGGTTTAGCTGGTTATTATAGGAGATTTATTGAAAACTTTGCAGATATAGCAAAGCCATTATCTATACTTTTACAAAAGGCGGAAACATTTGTGTGGACTGACGAAAGACAAAAACCTTTTGCAAATTTGAAACATGCATTAAGTTCTGCGCCAATTTTACAATTTCCAGATATGGAAAAACCGTTTATTATTACGGCTGATGCATCAAAATTTGCAATCGGTTGTGTCCTTTCGCAAGGGGAAATTGGTGAAGACAGACCAGTAGCATTTGCTTCTAGAGTTTTAAAGGCAGCAGAGAAAAATTACCATACATATGAAAGAGAAGCTTTGGCAATAATGTTCGCTGTAAAGACTTTTAGGAATTATATCTATGGAAATAAATTTTATATTGTAACTGATCATAAGCCATTATTCTCATTTAAAACTGCTGATAAAAATTCGAGAGTACAACGATGGCGTTTGAAACTATTAGACTATGATTACGAAATTATTTATAAATCGGGAAAAAATAATGTAAATGCTGATGCTTTGTCGAGAAATCCAGTAGATAACATTCAGATTAATGTAGTTACTAGAGCTCAAAAAGCGAAACAGTTAAATTCTAAAGAGTTTACAGATATTTTGTCAAATGATCAGAAAATAGAAAAGTTAAATGAAGCTAGGATTAAGCAAAAAGAGAAAATTCATAAAAAAAGAGGAGATAAAAATAAAATAATTCCAGAGAAAAATAATAGTTTAGATTTGACAAAGGTAGATAAAAGTAATAGTGAATTATGGGATAAGTCTGTAGGAAAAAATATTGTATATACTAAGAAATTAATTCAATATAGAAAAGACAATATTATACACTTTATAGATGATAAAGGCGAAGGTTTAGATATAAATACTAACAGTTTTATAAAGAACAACAATATTTCTTTTTATATACGATTAAATGGGGTAGAAATTGTAACTTTTAAAGCATTTAAAATTTTTGTTTTATGTATTAATGTAGTTCACTCAGTTTCCATGATTAAAGAAAAAATGTTGCAGATTTTTAAGCAATTAAAGAGTATTTTATTATCAGAAAAAATAGATCATTTTACCCCTTTCAAAACGTTTGACAAGGTAGCTATGGATATTGTAGGGCCTTTGAATGTGACTAAAAATAGTAATAAATACATTTTAACTATACAAGATCAACTTTCTAAATATTTAATTGCAGTACCGTTACCCGATCAAACGGCTGTAACGGTAGCTTATGCATTCATAAAAAAATTCATATGTATTTTTAGTTCACCAAAAGTAGTGTTAACTGATAGAGGAACAAATTTTACGAGTAAATTGATGAAAGCTGTAGCAAAAAGATTTAAATTTTCAAAAATTGAAACAACTGCTTTCTCACCACAATCTAATGGTTCTTTAGAAAGAGCTTTTCTTCTAAAAATATTTCATGGGATGATTTATTACAATTAGCACAGTTTCAATACAATACAAGTATTCATAGTGCACATAAATTTATGCCATATGAATTAGTATTTGCTTATCCGCCAAATTTACCATCATCTGAACCTTTGAAAGTTTCAGAACAATTGCCGACTTATAATAATTATTTATCCAATTTAATTACAAATATGAAAGACATTGCTAATTTAGCTCGTGAAAATTTGATAATTTCAAAAGAAAAGTCCAAAATGTACTATGATAGGTTTATTAAACCAGTAAACTTCGAAATTGGAAATAAGGTATGGTTGATTAAAGAACCAAAACCTGGAAAATTAGAAAAAAATCATAATCTAGGACCTTTTGAAATTATGGATGTATCAAAAAATGGCAATATTACTATAAATAAAGAAGGAATGCAAATAGGAATCAATTTGATTTCAGAATTCAAGATGGTGTTTATCTTTATTATCATTTTTCAAATATTCTTAAAAGTTACTGAAGCTACCATAGGCTACGATTGCGGCTCATCGGCGCCTAACATAACAACATACTCTCTATTGGACTCTGAAAATTGCGACTTTCAAGACAATCAAGTAAATTCATCAAGTACTATTATTGAACTTATACAAATAGTAGATTTTCGTTCTATTCCAATTATTCAGTGTAAAGATGAAATGCATAGAACTATATTTTCTTGCGGAATTTTTGGACATTTGATACCAATTGAAAATGCGGAACAACAATACATTAAAGAATTAAGTCACGAACAATGCGAATTAATTCATGAAACGGGTATTTTTAAGTATGCCAACTTTCACACTATTTCGGATTTAAAGATAAATTCAACAACTACTAAAGGCATTGATTTTGCCGGAAGTGCGGCAGATAGATCATGTTCTGGTGCTGCTTATGCAGACAATTTCGGATCATGGAATAATGTATTTGTTCGTGGCTTAATCAAAATTACGTTGATACAAAATAATGCTAGAGTAAATTTAAAAAATGATAAATTAACACTAAATTCAGGAGTAGTTTGTAAATTTTCAAATAAAAATTGTATGGATATGGAGGGAGGAAATACGTTTTGGCATATTTTACCGGAAGGAAAATGTTTTGAAAATTCATATGAAGTGTTATTTAAAGGAGTAGCAATTAAATCTTTTAGTACAGATAGTAAAGAAATAGTTTATTCTGTAAATGCAAATGAAATAACATTTGCATTAGCTACAAAACATATTGAAGTTCATTGTGATAGAGAGTTAATTTGCACTGAGCATCCAAAATTATTTATTGCAGAAAAAAATAGCAACTTAAATAAATATTTTTTCGATGTAGATAAAGTAAATGGAGAAGTAGTTAACAGAGTTAATTTAGATTTGTTCACATATGTAACTTCTGAGTTTTTTTATGTAGAAAGACATTTAAGAAATCAAATTCATGATTTATATATTAATTTAATTACTGAAAAATGCGAGCTTGAGAAAAGTGATTCTAAATTCCTTATCCATTGCCAATATTGCTCCTGACGAGTTTGCTTACAATATTATGAAGAAACCAGGTTATATGGCGAAAGTAGCAGAAGTTGTACATTTAATCAAATGTGTACCAAGATCAGTAGTATTATTACATACAGAAGATTGCTATAATCATTTACCAGTTTCTATGGGAAATGAAACTTGGTTTTTAACACCAAAAACCCATATATTAATCAAGAAAAGTAGTAAAGTAGATTGTAATACAATTGTACCAGCGTATTACGAAATTGAAGGACATTGGATTAAACTCATACCGAAGCCAACAGTGTCTATTCCACCGAATGTTATCAAACCAGATACTCATTTGGGATGGATATTTCAAGCTGTGAAAAATTTAGCCACGAATGGCATTTATTCGCAAACTGATTTGGATAAATTACAAGAACAGTTAATGTTTCCTATGGAAAAAACACAAATTTTGAATGTAATTGCAAAAGATATAGCTGGTGATGTAACAGATGGAGTTACATTTTCAGAAAATACGTTAACAAGTATTGCAGAAAGTACTTGGAAAAAAATATTTGAAAAGCTTACTACATGGGGATCCTTTTCATCAGGAATTTTCATGATTATAGTAATACTACATATTTGCAAATTGATAATTGACACTATAATAAGAGGATATGCTTTACATGCAGTATATGGATGGTCTATTAAACTATGTGGAGCTGTTTTCAGTTCTTAAACCCATTTATTCATTTCTATGGGAAATACAGAAAAAATGACGAATAATGCAAAATCAAGAAACTATAAAGAAGAAAAAGAAGAAGAGTTAAAAGAAGTTAAAGTTATATCGCGAAATTCTCAACCTATGGAAGTTGACACATCATTTACAACAGCAACTCCTTTACCATCTATTCCTAATACACCGCCTTGCATTTATCCATCTAATACAAAATCTCAAAATTCTATAAATGTTTCTCAGAGCTCGAATTTAGATATTTTTTCATTGGATTTACGGTAGTTTTTATTGTTTAAATGTTAGTTAAATATTTCATAAATGTTTTACATTATCTAGGGCCCCGAGGGAACTACATCTAATGATGTAGTGTATTCATTTTTATACGTATTTTAAATAAGGATTTAATTTATTTTATTTTATGTATTTATTTGTAATTTAGAAATAAGACAACAATATCCTGTTATCATCTAATATTTAAATTTTTGGTACTTAGAAACTAATTGTAAATTTTGAATTTTAAAAGTTAAGAATTTTATTGCAATTTCATTGCAATATCTTGGGTCCTGAGGTGTAACGTCTTACGACGTTATTCGTTTTAAATCTATTATTTACAAATTTTAAACTATTTTTCAAAATTCAAAACATCAAGATGATTACGATGTTAATTTCGAAACATTATATTTTGAACGCGCGCTGTAATTGAGTAACACAAATCAGCAGTGTTACTTATTCGGCAATCGTCATACTGTAAAATGATTATTAAGCGTTATACTGTAACGTCCTATGACGTTATTTCTTTAATACTCTTTTTACTATTTTAACTATTGAAAGATATGATGATTTTCAAAACGATAACATTTCAAAATTCAAATTACAACATCGATTATGTCGATTGTATGTGGTTTGATGATTGGCACACTTTCAAAAGTAAGAGCTCAGCTGATGCTGAGCTTGCGAAACGCAGACTAAGCGTTATACTTTTGGAAGATCGTGTTATTGTATGTAAAATTACAAAATGTTTAAAAATTAATGTTCAATAATGTTGTAAATTTATAAACTAAGTTTTGAGTTTAAAAGAGGCTCAATGCCCTCAATTAGGCAGTCAAGATTTCGTATTGACTCCGTCCACGCCGGTCCGAAAATTGGCGGAGTTTGATTTATTTTTCCGTGATACTTTTGTTGTATTCCATAATTTTCTATTTTGTATTTTAAGGGAATTTTTGAATAAATATATTTTTATGAATTCTATTATTCTAAAAACAAAATACATCGGAGAGTTCTCTATCATTTAAAAACCAGCTGAAATTAATCATCGTTCTTCGGAGTGCAGCACGCAATCTATTATTTGCGGAAAAAAAGGTAAGTAAACAATCGTTGCACATTATAATTGATGGTGAGAATTAAGTATTCCTAGACACTATTAATTTAATTTTTATAAATAATCCTGACTATAGGCATTTAGTTGAGGTAGTCAGGACTTAACAATACATTAAGAGTGGGTCAACGTATTCGGGCTTTAAAAGAGTTGAATTGGTCTCATTTTCATTAGTCTCGTGTTTAAGTCCGAACTCCGTACCGCGCGGTTCGTAAAGGCGCGGAGCATTTAATTGTACTTCCAAGTACTGAATTGTGAATTTAAGAAGCAAATATATTTTCAATCATACTCGAAAAGAAAACTGAGAGTGAATTATTACAAAGCAACCTATCACGTATAATCCAAACAAGACGAACAAGTAAAAAGAAAAAGACGAGGACAGCAGAAGCAGCAAAATAAGTCAAGTGAAGCAGAAAAAGGTAAGTCAAATAAATATACTAAAATACATATCGGAGTGGGTAACGAGTCTAATCCAGCCACTCATAATAACTCAATACGCACTAGCAATAAACAATTGAAAAGTCTATCTTCTCTCAAATACATGTCCTACCTATGAGGTGAGAGTGTAGGTGGGATATAACACCTCTATAGCTTTTTTATTATTAACTTTACGTCAAAAAGTTAAGTATGAAAATTGTTCAGAATTTAATTTCCTATAAGGTACGTGTGTTCTCAATTGCAATATTGACTTACTTCATCGCTAAATTATTTAAAACAAGAATCGGTGCAAAATGCGTCTTAAAGTACGTAAAAAACCATGTAGTTTTTCAAAAACCAGCAACCGAGATAATTTTTTTTTCAATCGACGATTATGCCGAAGCTACTTGATATTTTTAATTTAAATTTGACACACTGCTTGTCCAAATATGACTCTAAATCATAGCAGTTTTCTGGACAGCTGTAGATGACCTTGTTCATCTAGAACAACTGGTGAACCAAGCGAAATCTGGCCGCGCAGGTTTTTCGGAATCCTAATTGTAAATTGATTTACTCCGTAACTAAAGCAGTTATTTTAAACATTTTTTTTCATTTCACACGTATTTTTCTCAACTTTTATGCTATGTTTATGAAATTCCTGTAAAGTCAATGCAAATACCAACATTTTTCATTTTTCTGACAAATTTTTCAATTTGTCGTACGCAACGCATGATATACTAAAATATTCAATATTTTTATTACATAAACATCTAATGTATTTAGATGAGTGTGTATACACTGTCTAGTATGAGTTTATCCCTCGGTAGTTTGTTATAATTCTTTTGTTATTATTATCGATCTCTCCGAGGCAATGGTTTAGAAAGGGTTTAAAAAATTAAAACTCCTTTCTTTTAAGAAACGACGTTTCGGCGATCATTGTCGCCCTCATCAGGAAACCGTCAACAAATTTTTTTATTACAATAAACATACAGACTTTAAAATGAACATAGAAAAGGCGATATTTTTGAAACTTACATTTTGGAGCACATTTGATTTGTGTACATCTCGATAATCCTTTCCCCCGGCTAGTTAACAGCGGGGGAAGAGAGAGACCGAGTGACACAGCTATTATTTATACCGCTTTGTCAGCTACTGTCTCGGAAGTGAGGAAGTAGCCGGCAATCGTCGCTTATATAGTGCGAAAAGTCTTTCGCGCGGTTTGTTTACATATGACGTCGCGCATCACCTCATCCTTTCAATGTATACAAATTTGATTTTAAATCTTAAGCTGGTATATTAAATGTGTGTACACGTTATTGAGTTTCTGGGTATCCTCTTTCTTATTGATACCATTATCTTGCAAATGTATATGCATCATTTCCGAGATCAATCTTTTATTTAAATTGTTTTCTTTGTCTTTTATTTTAAATCCTTCAAAATTAAAAGTATGATTGTACTTTTTACTATGCTCGGAAATGACACTGCCCTTAGATTTTCTATGTTCTTCAATACGTGTACACACATTTCTTTTTGTTTGGCCCACATATGTAGCCATGCAATCGTTACATCCAAGTTTATAAACAACATTTTTCTCTAGGTGTTTCTCTTTTTTATCTTTTCCTTTCACAATAATATTGCACATATTACTGTGTATTTTTGGAATGGTCGTAATGTTGTTTTTCTTAAATGAATGTCGCACCCGCTCATTGAAACCATCGATGTACGGTATGCTAACGTGATTGTTATATGTATTGTTTTTCACACATTGCTCTGGTTTTTTAATCATTCTGATTGCAGATAATCGTTTTTTGACGTATTTTTCAACGAAAAAAGAGGGGTAATCATTATCGAATAATAGACATTTTACAATATCAATGTTTTTCTGATGAAAACATTTATCCGATAACTTCACCGCCCTGTCAACTAGATTATACACCATGGCAATTTTTTGACTTATCGGGTGTTGCGAATTAAAGTGCAAAAATCTGCCAGAGAAAGTTGGTTTCGTGTACCAATCAGTTTTTATTTTGTGTTTCATTAATCAATAATACGTCCAAAAAACTTATGGATTTATTCACTTCCATTTCATGTGTAAATTGGAGTCTGCTATTATACAAATTAAATATTTTTAACGTTTCATCTACTTTTCCTTTCGGAATACAAGTAATGATATCGTCGACGTAACGGAAAAAGAACACAGGTTGATAAGTTAATTTTGAAATGCACTCCGTTTCGAGATCATCCATAACAATGTCAACGAATAATCCTGAAATCGGGGAGCCCATAGGTGTACCAAAAAGTTGTTTATAAAATTTGCCATTGAATTGGAAGTATGTATTATCCATAAGTAGACTACAAGCATCTAAAATATCGTCAAGTGGAATTTCAAACTTTCTCGCTATTTGTATGTATCTTTTTTCAATACTCTGCATGACTAGTGTTTTATCAATATTTGTATATAACGATTTTACGTCTAAGCTGACAATACAGTGGTCATTCGGAATGTTTACATTTTTAATTTTATTTATAAAATCATAACTATTTTTTATGTATGAACGAGGTTTTTCAATACTATTTTGTAAGATTTTAAATAAATATTTTGATAAAAAATATGTAGGTGAGCCTATTGTTAAAATAATAGGTCTTAGAGGGTGGTCTTTCTTGTGAATTTTTGGTAAACCGTACGCTTTTGGTAGACATGTATCAGTTTGTGTGAAAAACTGTTTTTTATATTTTTTACCAAAAAAACCATTTTCATTCCACATATTTGTTAGCTTCTTTACATTCGATTGCAATTTTGTCAATGGATTTTTCTTAATTATACTGTATGTGTTAGTGTCAGCTAAAAGATTTTCCATCTTATCAATATAATCGTGTTTATACATCGCAACTGTTACATTACCTTTGTCAGCAAAGGTGAACATAATATCTTTATGAGTCTTAATGAAATTCTTAGTTTCTGTTAATTTATTTTCAAAAATCTTTTCTTCTATAGTTATATGTCTCGTTTTATTACGGTGTTGTGTGATATTATTTATTAATGTGTTTCGGACTCTATTTGCAGTACTATCGGGAATGTTATTAATTGATATTGTGTTTTCTAAGTTTTTGATGCATTCAATAACCAGAACTTCATTAAGACTACTCGTAGGATTAAATTTCCTACCTAGAGCGGTCACATATTTTACATTAGTCGGTATGTCTATATTTGTCAAATTGGTGAACCATTTTTCAAAACTCGGGTTCGTATCATTTTTTCTATTTACATTGTCGAATTTTCTATTATGAATCATATTGAGATTAAAGCGAAGGTTGGTATTATGCTTGTCCTGATTTGACGTAACAAAATCTAGAATTTCATGTGGAAATATTTCTTGTAAAACTTTGTGTATTTTTTCACACTGTGATTCTATAAAACTAATATGTATACAAATATCTTCGATCTCAAGATTTAGAATCTTATGTTGCAAGTTATTAACAACTTTTTTGAATTGATTTCAAACCGAGTCACTATGAAAATTTAAATGATTCAGACTACTTGCGATGTTGTTGACATTTGCAGGGCGTGTGTCGTATGTCCTGCATCGTAGTAGGTAGTGTCTTTGGGATCTTGCTCTCGTTAGGTCTCGTTGTAGCGTGATCCATGTCTTAATGTGCTGTCGTGCGTCAGCTCCGTATATTCTCTCAATATCGTCAAAGGAAACGTTGCTTAGAACCGGTGAAGATCCACGGTCCATGTTTAATGTATTTAGATGAGTGTGTATACACTATCTAGTATGAGTTTATCCCTCGGTAGTTTGTTATAATTCTTTTGTTGTTATTATCGATCTCTCCGAGGCAATGGTTTAGAAAGGGTTTAAAAAATTAAAACTCCTTTCTTTTAAGAAACGACGTTTCGGCGATCATTGTCGCCCTCATCAGGAAACTGTCAAAAAATTTTTGTATATAACGTGTACACACATTTAATATACCAGCTTAAGATTTAAAATCAA
The DNA here is from genome assembly GCA_018906965.1 of Philotrypesis tridentata. Taxonomy (NCBI): domain Eukaryota; kingdom Metazoa; phylum Arthropoda; class Insecta; order Hymenoptera; family Pteromalidae; genus Philotrypesis; species Philotrypesis tridentata. The sequence goes on from JACCIB010000253.1 coordinate 149,714, forward strand.
ATTTGTATACATCGAAAGGATGAGGTGATGCGTGACGTCATATGTAAACAAACCGCGCGAAGGACTTTTCGCACTATATAAGCGACGATTGCCGGCTACTTCCTCACTTCCGAGACAGTAGCTGACAAAGCGGTATAAATAATAGCTGTGTCACTCGGTCTCTCTCTTCCCCCGCTGTTAACTAACCGGGGGAAAGGCTTATCGAGATGTACACAAATCAAATGTGCTCCAATATGTAAGTTTCAAAAATATCGCCTTTTCTATGTAATACTCTGTTCATTTTTAAGTCTGTATGTTTATTGTAATAAAAAAATTTTTTGACAGTTTCCTGATGAGGGCGACAATGATCGCCGAAACGTCGTTTCTTAAAAGAAAGGAGTTTTAATTTTTTAAACCCTTTCTAAACCATTGCCTCGGAGAGATCGATAATAACAACAAAAGAATTATAAACATCTAATGTATACGATTAATAACTGTAAAAAACGTTACAAACAAGGTAAAGTATAAAACTACAAAATAATTCACGTGTACATTTATATATATTTTTATATATATTTTTATATATATTTTATGTACTTCAAGACGCATTTTACCCCTATTTTCTAACTTTAAAATTGGCCGAAATACGCCCCTAGCAATGGATATTTGTTGATAAAAATGTTCTTAAAAATGAATTTGAAGAAAACTTCATTTTGGCATTTGTTAAATAGGACATGAGCTATAAATTGTAGGTAATCTCATCAATTAGTCGTGATCTGCGCCAACTTGAAATAAATTTGAAAATACGGAATAATGATTTTGCAATAAGTCGCCATTTGAAGATAGCGAGGTCGGACTGGAAATTTTATATTGTATGACATGTTTGATCGGAAAATTTACAAAATTTTTGTTTGTTTTACATAATTTTAGCGATGAAGAAAGACAGTTTTGCAATTAGGAACACACGTATCATATAGGAAATTAAATTCTGAACGATTTTCATACTTAACTTTTTGACGTAATGTTAATAATAAAAAAGCTATAGAGGATAAACCGAAAAAAATGCATTTTTGAACTTTATTTTGCAGTAATAACAATGTTCCGGGGTAGGTACATTGTAGAGACTTTATGGTAGTTATCAGTACACTAACTCTTACCACTTGCAATGATAAAACTGCTAGAGGCAAGAACTTCCTGTCGAAATCTCACAGGGCCTCGACTACGAGCAAAATAGGAATAAACAATCGTGCGCCCTGAAGTGAAAGTGACTATGTAAGTGACTATGAAAGTGACAAGTAATAACTTTCTTTTCTTAAAATTAAAATTAAAATTTATGTAAAACCGAAGGTATAGATAATTGAAGGAGAAGTAACACTAAATAAATGGTAGTCTGTCCAATAGACCCTTAACGCGAAAATGGTTACACGTTCATATTTTCATACATGAGAGTTTCGTATTTTTTAGCTTAATGTATAAGCATCATGATTTGAGTCATTGTGATTAACTCATTGACGAGGTAAAAGAAGATATGCATCCTAACATAATTATTTGTTTTTCAACTTGATCGATAAGCATCATATATTCTTCTAGTGTTTGTGTTTCCATCACTTATTCACAAGAGGAAAGAAGATATACTATTTGTTGACGATTGTATTATCAACGCCGCTTTTATACTTTGTATTATGAATACCGCAATTGTATTATCAACAACGCTTAACAGTATGCAGTAAAGCTGCTAGTATTTTGTCTACATCAGTGTTATCAAGATATTGAATTTACATAATTAAATAACTATATAGAATAAACTACTTATAATTTCGGATTCATAAGAGTTGTCGAAGTTTGAAAATTAAAGTTTAATTTTAGAGTAAGCTGTTAGAATTTTTTATTTTGTCTGCATGAGTGTTAATGAGAGTTTGGTTTTGTCTGCATAAGTGTTATCATGAGTTTAAATTTTTGTTACGTTAAGGTTATCAAGAGTTGTACAATTAATCTTTAATTTTTACATGAAAAAACGATCTTATACTTGCCAGCCTTTTACCTTAAAAACGTTTGTTTGGGAGGGGGGGGGGGAATTTATTAGACAATCAATTATGAAGAGTGCAGCTTTATGCTGACACTAATTCGAAAGACTGAAATTCATTTATTATTATTTATCCATTTGAAACGAACAATATAAATAATCGTAATGTATAAAATATTTTAAATACATAAAGAAAATTATACTTAATTTTTGTTATTATTGATCACTGTCTTTATTTACGATATACTAAATTATAATTAATATTGCGATAATAGTTGTAATATTTAATACCACATTAAATATTGTAATCATAATAATACAATAAAATAATTTATTTTTATTTACGTAAATTCATAATATTATTAATTTTAATGAAAATTCTATTAATTTTCTGTAAGTACGTATGTACAACAACGAACTGCTATATACTTGGATTGTATCCATAAACTAAAGTTTTTCCGCCTAGTTAGTCATACATTGATACATTGCATACATAATTTAAATGTTTATTTGTTTCTAAAATTTGTTCACACGATATGGATGTGTTGTTCAAGATATAATATTCCTAGAAAATATGCTTTTTTATAACTGCGACGCCAATGTGACGCGACATACAAAGGGCGTTAAGAATCAGGGTGCGCTATCCGTCTAAAGATATACGACCCTTTACTATCCTTTCAGTTCTGTTGTAACTCAATATGCTATTGTATACAAGCTAAGTATTGGTCGACATTTTATACACATTCGTGGTGAACGCTTGCTTTTGGTTTGTTAATATCACACAAAATTCACTACATCATGATCATGTTTTGCGATGCAACATGAAATTATTAAAACAAGTGCATAATAATTAACCCTTCTGAAAAAAGTCGATCAATATGAATAGGATTTGCTATTTTGACGTCGCTAAAATTTCTTTTGATTTGAACACTGCATCTCAAACCCATTTGTAGCACTAATTCAATAAAAATCAACAAAAGTTATAAAATACGAAGTAAAAACTTATAATTAAACTTGATAGATTTTAAAATAATACTGAATTTACTCATTTCAGTTTTATTATTTTTTCAATTTTATTTAATTCTAAAAAGTCAATCAATCGATCTATGTCGCATTTTATCAGGACTAGCTTAAATTAAAAAATTGAAATTAAGATTTATAATTTAAATTGATAAAAAGTTTATCAGTTGCAATCGACTTTTAAGAAATAAATACTCTATCAATAATCAATATTAGAATGATTAATATGCATGCTTTATTTTTTTATTCTTTTATTCAAATACAAGTATTTAAGGAAAATTAAAACTTTGTATGAAATTAAAAGTATTGAAGAGGTGTGCATCAATTAAATCAGTTTTATTTAAATCTTTTTCGAAATTTTCGTGTCTAATTAATTAAAATTAATCTTTGTATATTTTCAAATGCTCCGCAATAACATATTTTCGGTATTTTTAAGCTGTCTATATTGTTTACTTGTGGGCTGTGATAATCGTGTAACAATCGTACAATAGTTTATTAATTTTTTGTTTATAAACTTAATTATTAAATATCTGTTTGTTAACATTCAAAAATTATTTTATATAAATAATTCTTTTCAAATTAAGTAACTTTTTACCAAAAAAAGTATAATACGTTTTTTTTTAAATTAAGTTAAATAGTAAGTTTTACCGGTGGGCTAGAAACATTACCATTAATGTGACACCAGGTAGAATGATCTTTAATAAAAAAAATAGATTTTTTGGCTGTAGCAAATTTTCCAAGCATTCAAATCAAAATTTTACACTCATATAAAATCCTTTTAAAACATTCTCACCGAATCAAGGCTATCTAATAAAATTTTCAAGGAATGAAATTATAGGTAAGAATGTATACTTTTATTAGAAACAAAAATGTCATATAAAAACTACAAATAATAAATGTGCATTTATAGTCCCCACTGATATTCATGAAGCTTTATAATACCAGAAAATAACGTGGGAAATTTAAATTTAAAATGTGAAAATTGTGAAGCGAAACATTTTAGTTTTTAAAATCAATACAAAAATAAACTCTCTAACTATTGTTATCAAGGTAAAGTAAATTTACCGAAAAAATATGAATATCCCGAAGAAATAAAATATATAATTACAACAAATAAACAATTTAGAAATAATATAAGAATATATAACAACATGTTGCAATTCACAAGTTTTGACGTTAAATTTGACCAAATTATTACTCCTAATGCACAAGTTATCCGTATATATGGACAAATATATCATGATGTTTACGCATTACATCCACCAAAAATTACAAAAAGAAAATATGGTAAAATGTATGTTATCGACAATGAAGAAGCAAACAAAAGTAGGATTGAAAATAATAGTTTTCAATGTTCAGAAAAGATTTTAAGGAAACTAGATAATTATTTAAGAAAAAATAATTCATATGCTGAAGCTTATAAAATGATGTATGAAGTCGAATTACAGACAAATAATAAAGTTAATGTCATTGATATAAATATTCCAGAAGTAAAAATGCTGATTATAAGAAATCAAAATTTTGATAAAAATCATTACAATGTGGCAGCATATAATGAGGTTGCAGCAGTATTTGAAGCAAATGACGGTGAACCACCAATAGACAGACATATCTACATTTATCCAAAGTCAGAAACACCAATTAGAATACCAATTATAAGTAAACATGTAGACCCAATGACATATGCCTTAATTTTTCCGCAACGCGGTTTTGGGTGGAACCCTTATATTAAATTAAACAATAGCAACACAAATATGTCCACGCTGCAATTTTACAACTACAAATTAAGTATAAGAAATTATTTCAGTCCTTACATAAATTCAGGAAAATTATCCCAGCAATATATAGTTGACACATGGGTTAAAGTGGAGAGATCAAGATTATATTACATTAAAAACAATCAGGATAAACTAAGAACGTAATTATATCAAGGATTAATGGACCATATCAAAAATAAATATATTCTAATAACAATGACAATTTAAATATTGGAAAAATGTTTATTTTACCATCAAGTTTTACTGGAAGTCCTCGAGCTTTGCATAAAAAATTCATAGATTCAATGGTTCTTGTTCAAACTTATGGAAAACCATACTCATTTACAATGATGACTTGTAATCCTAGATGGAAATAAATTATTGATAATATTGAACATTTTGAAGAACCTATGGATACACCAGATATAATTGTAAAAGTTTTTAATGAAAAACTAAAACAACTTAAAACATTGGAAAAAACAATATTTTTGGGAATTGTATTGCATTTACATGTGTCATAGAATTCCAAAAAAGAGGCTTACCTCATATACATCTCTTTGATCTTTTTGAATAAAAACGATAAATAATAATAATAATAATAATAATAATAATAATAATAATAACAACAATAACAATAATAATAATAATAATAATAATAATAATAATAATAATAATAATAGTAATAATAATAATAATAATAATAGTAATAATAATAATAATAATAATAATAATGATAAACGATAAATAATTTCCGCAGAAATTCCTGATGAATCCAGAAATTCACGATTATATGAAATGGTTAAACAGTTCATGATTCATGGTCCGTGTGGCGAACAAAATACGTAAAACCTCTCCATGTATGGATTTAAAAACAAATACATGATAAAAATTTCCAAAAAATGTATTGAAAATACTGTAACTAACACTGATTATTCTTTATATAAAAGAAGAAACGACATCAGAAAAACGTATTATTCTTCAAAAAGATGTGCAGATACCAGATTTGTTATACCTTACAAGGGTTCTCAAATCTATTGCTTCTGAGAAAAAAATTCTGAAAGATCATAATAGTAACGGATGTAAAAATCTGCCTGTTGACTTATATACCGATCGCGAGTCGTGAACATAAAAGCTAAAGAAAATTCTCGGTCTCGATACAGACGTACAAGAAATCAGAATGTTCAAGGTTGATACAGAATAGTGTCTTCATTTCTGCGAAGTTTTTTTTTCATGACCAAGTTGACGCTCAATATCCGATTTCTCTGATCATCGACTACGCTACTACAAATATACTACGGTACTTTTGAAAACATTGAATACTTTTCAATCTTATCAGCCTATACATAAATTCATAAATAGATGGAAAAGAGCACAAACCAAATATTGTAACGTTACATTTGATTGCGGGCTGTTTTTATAACTGCTAAACGTTCGACTAAAATTAGATTATTTTGTTTGAAAAAAATGCCTAAACGTAGAGCTTCAGAAATTTCAAGAAGGAACTACTCAGAGTTGACTGAAGATGAGGATTCTAAAGAAGAGGATGATATTTTTATACCTGACCCGGATGACTCTGGCTCTGATGGAGATAGCTCAAATGATGATGGAGATAGGTCGAGTGATGATGGAGATAATTCGGATGATGTTGGAGATAGCTCCGATGATAATGAAGTTTTTATGATGAATGTGTCATACAAATCTATTGGTAATAATTATACAGAAAAACAAAAAAAATTAGAACCAAATCATGAGTTTTCATGGAGTAATGAAGAAAAAGTTTATTCAGAGGACTTAGAAAATGAAGTACTATTGAGCGATGCGGAAAAACAGAAAATAGCAGCAATGTCACCTGTACAATTATTTGAACTCTTTTTCTCGATAGAAATTAAAAATTATATCATTGAAGCAAGTAAAGAAAATGGCTTGGAGTTATCTGAGGAAGAATTCAATACTTTTGTAGGAATACTGTTATTATCATCTTACAACATTCGAAATAATCAAAAAGAGTATTGGGAAAATGATCCTCTTGTAAAGTGCACTGCGGTTACATCAGCAATGTCGCGTAATAGATTCTTGGAAATAAAATCAAAAATAAAATATTCCAAACCTACCGATAAAAACGACGCTGACAAGGCATGTAAAGTTCGTCATATTTTAGAATTATTTAAGAAAAATATTCAGCAATTTGGTTTCTTCTCAACAGCTCTTTCAGTTGATGAAATGATGGTTCGTTTTTTTGGCCGCACATGCCTGAAACAGTATTTGCCTTCAAAACCTGATCGATATGGTATAAAACTCTGGGCTTTGTGTGGTGCAACTGGTTACATTTTCAATGTGGATATTTATTGTGGCAAAAATGACCCAAGCATTGGAATAAACTTATCCTCATGTCCTCTTGGCTATAGAGTTGTATTACAAATGATATCTCCACTTTTGCACGGTCTTTCATAAAGAAAATTATCTACTTATCATCTCTATTTCAACAATTTTTTCACCAGTCCAGACTTAGTTATTCACTTAAACAAATATGGTTTACAATCAACGGGAACGGTCCGTCGAGATAGAGTGAAAGGGAAACATGCTTTTCAAAAAAAGCTCCCCGAGGATCATACATAGTTAGTCAAGAACAAAACAGTGGAATGAATTTTATCAGTCTAATCGATTCAAAAGAGGTCTCTGTTCTTTCAACAGCAGCCGGTGTTACTCCTCTATAACCAATGGACAGGTATTCAAAAACTGAAAAGCATAGAATAGATATAGATTTCCCTTCTGCTGTCGCTTTGTACAATAAGTACATGGGAGGAGTTGATGCTCAAGATTTTAGGTGTAAAAAAGTTTATCCGAGTATAAAATCAAAAAATGGACGTATAACATTTTTGTACGAATTATGCAAATGTCCATAGTGAATCCTGTAATACTTTCGAATGTTTGCAAGAAGAAAGGGCAAAAAAAAAATGAAAACAAGAGAGTTGTGTAGAGAAGTAAGTAGGAAATATTTATCGTAATCAAAATTGGGTAATTTTACATCTCACAAGCACGAATCAAAAAAAAGAGCATCATGTGATAATGGAGAGTGCCATCAAAGAACTACTAGATTCTGTACTAAATGCGATAAATATTACTGTGTAAAGTGCTTTTCCCAAATACATTCTCAATAAACTTGTGTAACTGACCTAAAAAATTATAAAAAGTATTATTAAAACAAAAGAAAAAAAATAAAAAAAAAATTTTAAAATCATAAAATGTAAAAAAAAAGAGAAGAGACTATCTATATTCGTCGACCTCCACGCTGGTGATAGTTGGACAACGTGAACTTTGTTCGCGGCTAACAGGCGACCTATGATCGATTTCGTCGGTCTTGCACATCCGTTACTATTATGATCTTTCAGAATTTTTTTCTCAGAAGCAATAGATTTGAGAGAAAAATTAACAAGAATAAAAGGTGCTTGGAATAAGTCGAAGAATACACAAAAAAAGTTTCGAAGTGTTTAGGGCAAATTTTTTGTTTTACAATAATTTTGCCATTTGCAAAATTAAAAATTTGCTCGAAACTTTTTGATAATTTTTTATCGTATTCTTCAAGTGATTCTAAGAACTTTTTATTCGTGGTAATTTTTCCGGTTTGGTCATATTTGCTGAGGAAAAAAATCATAAACGTATTCATAAAAATTTTGCAGCTCGGGCGCCATTTTGGGAAAACGGAAGTGAAAAAGCAATCTTTGAACCATGGATTCTCAAAGTATAGACATTTACTCCACCGGTTAAAAAGGTTCCAGATCGATGGCATACTGGTAAACCTTTCAAGACTCGACTTCAAAAAAAAGAGACTGAAAAAATAATGTTTTTTTTTCATACAAACTAAATTTTTTAATAATTATAAATTTTTTAGAGCAATTTCGTGTTTACCATCGGAAAGGGCAAGTCTTATGCTTTCAAAATATACCTCTCTCAATTTTTTTAGTCACCCATAGCGTGAGTTACAAGGCCTCAAAGTTTGGTGTACCGTTCATGCCATTTTGGGCCTTAAAGGGTTAAAAGAAAAATATTTTAATTACTATTTTCAGACAAAAAGTATTAACACAGAATTATCGAACAAATATAGTTATAACAACATAGAAATATATATACGTCATTCAAATACACGTATACTTATATCTCTCACACAGCATTCCTTTTATTTGGATTTTTTTCATATACATCCCATGACACCATATGCACATTGTTAAAATATTGCAAACTATCAAAACAAACCAGACCCCCCATAAAATCCCTATAATACCCTATGGATAAAAAAATGCTTTATATAAATGTACTCGTCATTGTATGAAGAGTCGTTGCACTAAATATACGAGTAACACCATATAACTACATAAAACCCATAGACAACACATAGAAACATATACACACTATTTTTGTACTATCAAAATCAAAATCTGATAAAAAATCATGACCCCCATAAAAAATCCCATAATTTCCCATAGATAAAAAAATCCTTTATATAAACGTGTTCGTCATCGTATGAAGAGTCGTTGCACGAAAGATATGAGTTACACCATAAAACTATGTAATCCCCATATACAACAAAAAGAAACACATGCACACGATTTAGGTGCTATCAAAACCAAAATCTAATAGAAAATAGATAAAATATACTGTAGATAGGCATACTTACACATAGGCAATACATCTATGCTCCCACGCACCATTCCATTTAATATAAAAACTATATATATATATACACACATATACTAGGGGGTACCCCCCTGCTCGCTCCGCTCGCCAACCCCCATTGCTTCAGTTTTTAACTTTGTATTTGGTAATGTTCAGATATAATTTACAGCAACAATTTAAAGAATTGATTTTAAACTTTTTTTTTCAAATCCCAATTTTTAAATTTATGCATATTTTATTGATTGTTGGAACAATAATAATTCTTAAATGTGTTTACTGCCGTAACATTCATGGTATATACATGATACTGAGATATGTTATTATAAATATAGCTCACCCATCAGCTCCACCCTCCGTCTGCTACCTCTACCTATCTTCTTCAGCTATCACTTATCGCCACAAATCATGAATACCACCTTCACCAACTACCTTCAATCACAAATTTCACTATTCACCGCTCATCTACATCTATGACCTACATGCTTCACTTATGACTCCAATAATGAGCTCCATATTTCAGCTTCATACCAGGCACAAACTTCATCTGCCAACATGACCTATGACGCTAACCAACCACCTGTCCACGATGATCTCTAACCATGAAATCTACTAACTACCTACCATTTTCACCATTGAACTCTTATCTACCATCGATCATCTGCACCCTTGACCCATCACCTAGATCCTTTACTTATGACTCCAATAATGAGCTCCACAATTCAACTTCACACCTGGTATAAACTTTACTTACCACCTTGACCTACTAAACAACCACCTGTCTACGATGATCTACCTAGCACCTACGACCGTCTACCTAGCACCTGAACCGCCAATCGCGACCTCCACACTTCATCTATCTCCTACATCATCCACTTATTGCTGCAGTCATGAGCAACACCCTTCACACATAATCTCAACCTATCACCTTTACCCTTGACTTTCCGCCTTTGCCTATCACCACTACCTAGGACCTTCTTATCAACCTGTTATCGTCCACCTTCACCCTCTACGTATCGCCTCAACTCATAAAATCTACTCTCTATCTATGACCTAAAATTCAACTAAAACTATTGTTCTCTACAAATATTCTCAACCTATCATTACTACCCTCCATCTATCGTCTCCAATGAGGACCTCATTGTTCACACTTTCTGCCTACAACTATCAACTCCACACATGAATTCCACGTACCATCTAACATCTTGACTCGTAGCCTCAAACCACCACCTATAATTTCAACCCATGAAGCTTAACAACTATTTAGCACCTCAACTGTCCATCTGTTACCTGCAATCAAGTTCTCCTACACCACCTGTTTCTTTCATCTACCACTTCTGACTCCAATTATGAATTCCACACTCCACCTATCCCTTACAACTCCCACTATCAGCGTCACACATGACTTCTGGCCTCTACCTATCATCTCCACCCCTGATTTCTGGTCTCCACCTATCATCTCCACCCATGGTTATCCGCCTTCATCTATCACATCTAACCATGAACTTTCCATCAACCTATTATCCTACGCTTTTCATCTATACCAATAAAGTCTATCATTTACCTTCACCAGCACTTCCACCCTCCACATATAGCTTCTAATCGTCCACATATGACTTCTAACATTGATCAATCACGTTCATCAGTCCATCTATTGCACTCAATCATGTCCTTTTTCTCCAACTATCCTTACAACGTCCACTTATGAATACAATCGTAATCTCTACCCTCCACACATAATCTCTACCTATCTCCTACTTTCTGATTCAATTATAATCTACACATTCCACTTATAATACTAACCATAATGTTCACAATCCTCCTTTTTCCTACACCGTCCACTTATGCCTGCAATTATTTCCTCGTTCTTTCCCTATCACTTATACTTCTCACTTATGACTTCAATCGCGAGCTCAACACTTCGTCTATCTTTTACACCATCTACTTATTACTAAATTCATGACCACCACCACCCTTCACACATAATCTTGACCTGTCACTACTACCTACAACTTTCTGCCTACACTTATAGTCATCACTCATGACTTCCATGCACACTTAGCACCTTCACTCGTACCCTCTACCCACTACTTATCACCTCGATGCATGACGCTCATGATCTACCTAGCACCTCCACCGCCCACCTATTGTCTGCAATCATGTCCTTCAGCTCCACCTCTCACCTTTACCTTCCACTAATGTCTCCAATCATGAACTCCAAACTTCACCTATCCCCTACACAATCTACTTATTACAATCATGAACTCCATCCGTCATACGTGAGCCTAAACTATCACCTCCACCTCTGATTTTTGGCCTGCTCCTAATACCTCTACATGATTTTCTGCCTTCACCTATCACCGCTGTCCAGGACCGTTTCATCAACCTGTTACCCTCCACCTTTCTTCTATGTCCATGAAGTCCAGCGTTCACCGTCACCAGCACCTTCACTCTCAATGTATCGCCGTCAATCATAAAATCCACTTTCTAGCATCACCATCAACTAAGATTAGTATTTTCTACATACGTTCTCTACCATCCACTTATGAATACAATCGTGATCTCCACCATTCACAAAATCTCTACCTATCTCCAACATCAATAACATTCTGATTCCGCCTGTCTTCTCCAATAATAATCTATACGTTCTAGTTCTTATTATTGAGAGGGCGCTGAGGGGGGGGGGGCGAGGGGGGGCAAAACGCATAAAAATAACCAAACTTTTGAAACATTTCTTGGTTCTTTTGAGGGGGGGCTGAGGGGGAGCTGAGGGGGCTCGTGAGGGGGGGGGGCGAGGAGGGGCTAAATTCCAGCGCGGCTCAAAAAAACTATATAATATAGTAATATATATATATATATATTGTGACGAGTATCGTCACGGCGCATGCTTACTTTATTTAATGTATGTGTTTTTATCCATTTATTTGCATGTAAGACTTACAGACTGTTCCAGCTGTAGGAGAGATGTACGAGAGTCAATGGTTTTACGAACGAGTCGTATGGTGAGAGAGCGCGCGCGAGAGACCGAAGCTGGTCACGGAAGGTTAGGCTAGATTCGATTCGACCATTGAGCGCACGTGTTTCGTTTCTTCGTAAAGTTTGAGCATCTTTTTGTAAAAGTGATTGTTGAAATAATTGTTGTGCGGACAATTATCATACGCAAGTACGCTGTTCGACTTGCGATTGGGTTGATTTGACAGTATCTGCGATTACCGTTTGTCTACGGGTGGCCAATACCAGGAAGAGTGCATCGAGAGGTTTTGTGCGAGAATTAAGCGTGTTTTTGTAAGTACCAGCTTCGTTCTCTCTTACTCTCACCAGTGCGTAGCATCCTCGGCTCTCGTTTATTTGCGAGTACGCGCGCCAGAGAAGAACGTTTGTATAGTTTTGTATCAATTTATCCATCAGTATTTGGATAAAAATAAAAAAAGGAATTTTTCTAATTTAAGAGATTTACTTCATTGCCGTCACCTATCCGAGTAGGAACTTGCCTAATGCTGTATAACTTTCATGATAGTAAGTTCATGGTGTGATGTGTTTAGTTTGATGTCGTGATGAGAATTCATCACGACATCAGTAAATTCAAATTTTTATATCCAATAGCTTCCTTCTACCGAATTACGTATTTATTCTTAAAATTGTTAATGTTGATCATTTTAGACTTACTTTCATAAAACGTTCATCCAAGACATGAATATTTCAAAATGATTTAGGGCTAGGGAATCTTTTGCAATCTTTCATAAGTTGTACTATTAAACTGTAAATAACAAACATATAAACGAAAAAGGAATGAAATTGAAAGTATCAGAGTAGAAGTTTTGTAACATATTATCTTAAATGAAATCGAAATATTCATTTCTTGGATGAACGTTTTATGAAAGTAAGTCTAAAATGATGAACATTAACAATTTTACGAATAAATACTTAATTCGATAGAAGGAAGCTTTTAGATATTAAAATTTGAGTTCACTTGTACCGTGATGAGTTCTGGCCAAATACATTACACCATGAACTTTCGATCATGAAAGTTAAGCAGCATTAGACAAGTTTTCTACTCGGATGGGTGACCGCAACGAAGTAAATCTCTTAAATTAGAAAAATTCTTGTTTTTATTTTTATCCAAATACTGATGGATAAATTGATACTAATCCACTGTCCAATGAATTTTCTAAAATGTTTTCCGCAATATTAATCGTGATGATTTAATTCAAAATTTTATGCATAATTTTATACACAACGTTTTGCATACATTCCTGCAGATTTCTACAGAGGCGAAATGTATGTTCAAGAAAGGTGCCAGCGGAAATGCACATATTTCTACACAAATATGTGCAGACGTTTATTCTGAAATTTGTACGTATTCGAACACCTAGTGTTCTATTCAAATTCATGTACGTTTCCGTGCAGATATTCTTATATACTTATCTGCAGATAACTTTGCATATATACTTATAGGATTCCCTAAATGATTCTCTATATAATTTACTACAAAATTTTCTACATATTTTTTCCATAAAGGAGGTATAGAAGCATATTATCTGCACAAATTTTTGTATAGAGATGTTTATATAGGTTTATATAGTGTTCCAAAAATCTACACAAATATTTATAAATTCTTCTACTGGGACTCTTTACCAATATCTATATTGTACAGATTATTCCACATATACGTGCATAGTAGGGTGACATAAATCGGCCACACGTTTGAAAACTGAATGCCTCAGAGTCTCAAGTGATAAAGGAGGGTCCGTGGAGTACATTGCACTTTTTACTTTTTCCAAAAAGTTATTTTTTAGCCCTCTCCGTCGATTGCCAAGTTCCGTAGCAATGCTTGATTTAGAGAAGCGAAATAACTGAAAAACTTAACGAGAAGTCAAATGGAACAATAAGCCTCATTATGACAGGCTCTCCCTATCGTAAATACAGGACGGTCACTTTATGGCAGGGTTAGCTTTGCCCATCACCAGATGCAGCCTGCTGGGACATATTGAGAGAAAATCTAAGAATACTCCCTCGCTCTTTTGCGATAGCCAAGGCACCGCGGTACCGTGGGTTGGATAGACCTATAGGACTACGAAATTTTTTTTGCACTGTCTATGAGCCTGACCCTTTTTTTCTGCCGTTGGTCGAATCTCGAAGGCTAACATCGGTCGGAAAATTGAAACCGGAAAAGGAACTTCCTCCCTCTCTCTTTCCTTCTCTCTGTCTCTCCCATTCTCTCTCTCTCTCTGTCTGGCTGACGCTCTCTCCTTCCATCTCTCTCTCTCCTTCCATCTCTCTCTCTCATTTTCTCTCTCTCTCTTTCTCTCCCCTTCTCTCTCTGCCTGCCTGACGCTCTCTCCTTCCTTCTTCGTCATTGAAATTGTTTATTTTTCAAAAATTTGCAATAACTCATGTTCTAATTAATTGCTTTTGAAAATTCAAAGTGCCTTACGTTTGTTGGGACAAGTATAATTTTACTAAGTTAATTTAATTATTTCAATGTTAATTGTTAATAATAAATTAATTGATTTAAATGATGTATATTAAAACTGTTATCTGTCATTTTTAAATATACAAATTTAGTAAATTCAAAAATATGCAGTAACGGCTACGAGGAGAACGGAACATAGGAAAACTTGTAAGTGCGAGTGAGAAGCATGGGTAAAGGCGTCAGTGCGACAGAGACGGACTTTCTATCCCTTGATTTTCTCTCTGTTCGACCCTTTTTTTGCATTGGCGGCTGTCGTCGGCGGAATGTCGAAGGTTAGCTTAAATTAGGTTAGGTTAAATTACAGTGCTCTATGAGCTCTCTAAGATGCCTTAAAGAGCCTTCAAAAACCGGCATTCTAAGCAATTGTCGACAACTCAGTAATAACATTTGAAAAGATTAATACCGAAATATTATTATTTACAGAGGTATTTTAAGAAAACGAAAAACACCTGCTTGCCCCATGTTATTTTCCGTTTGAATGATTAAATTCGGAGATGGCTGGAAAATAACTTTTTAGAAAAAGTAAAAAGTGCAATGGACTCCGCGGACCCTCCTCCATCGTTTGAGACTCTCAGACATTCAGGTTTCAAACGTGTGGCCGATTTCTGTCACCCTAGTGCACAGTTCCGTGCAGTATAGATTTATCTATAGAGCAATCTGCACATATACATATATAATTCCCTGCACAATCCTCTGTATATTTTCCTATACAGGGTGTCCAAAAAGTATCGAAACACGCCTAAAAAGTTTTCAGAGAACATATTTTTGACCTGGGTCAAGGTCATTTCCGTAGTAACTTTTGACGGTCGATCTAATGGTGACCTTGGATTTGACCTTGGACCTTGCCATCAAGGTCATTTCAAAGTCACTATGATTTGTTTAAATGGGAACACCCTATTTTGACATCGGCAAACGAAAGAGCGGAAAATTTTACGTTCAGATATGTATTAAGGTCCAAGGTCAAGGTCACCTGTGAAGGTCGTAGCAAGGTCAAATTGTATTTGCAGGGAATTCTTGCAGAATTAGCAGTCAGAAGAAAGGTAGATGACCTATGTTTAGCGTTACCCAGGAACAACGACGTGGACGTAATAGGATAATGTTCCCTTTGGGGTGCTTGATTAACGTGAGTCCCCTTGCCTCTCACTTTAAATATTTAGCGTAAATGCTCGAATTGTTCACCATTCACTTCTTGACAGTAAGCTAATCGATGGTAAAAAGCATTAACAACATTTTCTATCGCTTCAGGACTAATATTTGCTGATTCTAATTCAATCCTCTCTCGTAGCTCGACTAAATTTGTGGGCTTTGTTTTGTATACTCGATCTTTTAAATAGCCCCAGTAAAAATAATCAAGAGGTGTCAAATCAGGTGATCTGGCTGGCCATTCAATTGTGCCCCTTCGTCCTATCCACCGATTAACAAACACTGCATCTAAAAAATTGCGAACATCACGTGCATAATGAGCTGGTGCGCCGTCTTGTTGGAACCATGTGTTCATAAAGTTGTCTGCTGCTATTCTTCTTATCGCAGGCACGATTTGATTGCGTAGCATTTCTTCATAGTTTTCAGCATTTAAGTTGCCATCAATAAAAAACGGACCTACGATTCTGTTATTGAATATGCCTGCCCATACGTTTAATTTTTCTGGGTATTGTGATTTATCTTCTCGTGCCCAATTTGGGTTTGTTTCTGCCCAATATCTACAATTGTGTCTATTGCAGGTTCCGTCAAGTTGAAATGTCGCCTCATCTGAAAAAACAATATTTGATGGGAAGTTAGGATTTTGCACTATACGTGTCATCATGTCATCACAAAATTCAACGCGACGATCAAAGTCATCTTCATTAAGTTTGTGAATCAGTGTGACTTTGAATGGATGAAAGTTAGCATATTTTAGTATGTTATGAACAGATGACTTACTTATATTGTGCTGTTGTGAAATTCTACGGGTGGAACTATGTGGATCCTCAATGAATGATAACAAAACATCCAGGGAAGTATCATCGTTTGTTGCTGACTTTGGTTTTCCTGATTTTGGCCTATCGTCGATTGTGCCGGTTTGTTCAAACTTTGTAACAAGGTTCCTTGCAGTTGAAATGACAATCCCAGTTCTATCAGCTCTAAAAGTCTCATTAAAAAGATTAATCACTGTGCGGTAAGGTTGCACTGCGGCACCCCAGCCTCTCATCATGAGAAGTGTAATCCTTTCTCTTTTCGTAAGATGTTGCATTTTCAATTAGGTATGAACAGATTTTATTGTTGATCAAATTATGAATACTTAAATATCAATTTAAAGAAATAGATTTTACAACCACTATACTTATTTAAGATTTCGAGGTAAACATTTGTAGTTTTAAAATAAGTGGGCAATATAATTTGCTTGGTAACTTATGTTTTTAAGGTGCTTTTTTTAGTGTGAGATCGCGATTTACCGAATGTAGCCATCTAGAGGTCTGGTTCAGTACTGCAACGTTGGCGTTAAGTTTTAAAACTTTTTGAACATTACCATAAAATATGTATGTTTCTGTTTATTCAAACGATTATGGGGTCGCTGAGAACTAATTAAGAGTTCACATTTAGATTGGGTATTATTAAAAACTTAATGAAGACTGGTTAACGCCCAAATAAACAATTTATTTAAATGTAACAAAAAATGAGTCTTAATTTGTTCAAGGGCTTTTCAGGGTCGCTAAGTACGGATTTTGAGTTGGTTTTTAGTTTAGCACTATAAAGGACTTCATGAGGCCCGGTTAAGGCTCAAATAAATAATTTTTTTCAATGCATCAAAAAAATAAGTTTTAATTTATTTAGGGGGGTTTTCGGGGTCGCGGAGTAGGAGTTTTGGATCGAATTTCAGTTTGGCACAATGAAGGACTTAATAAAGCCCGGTTAAGGTCAAAATACACAATTCATTTAAATGTAACAAAAAAAAGTTTTAGTTCATAAAGTGGGTTTTTAGGGCCTTTGACCTTGCTACGAGCTTCACAGGTGACCTTGACCTTGGACCTTAATACATATCTGAACGTAAAATTTTCCGCTCTTTCGATTGCCGATGTCAAAAAAGGGTGTTCCCATTTAAAAAAATCATAGTGACCTTGAAATGACATTGATGGCAAGGTCCACGGTCAAATCCAAGGTCACCATTAGATCGAGCGTCAAAAGTTACTACGGAAATGACCTTGACCCAGGTCAAAAATATGTTCTCTGAAAACTTTATAGGCGTGTTTCGATACTTTTTGGACACCCTGTATAGTTGTTTATCTAACATAATTTGTTTTAATGAACTAAAAATGTCATAGATATTATTCTTAAGAGTTATTGCAGATTGACCCACATCTATACATAATACAAATATTTTATTTACATTTAAATTTATGACTTCAATTTACTTCAAAATTCCCTTAAAAGTAACATTACATTTATCTATTAATTTACTGGTATTTCTATCTAATGACTGTTTATTCTTATCAATAAAATGAACTAAATTATCATTTCTAAATTCAACAGATTTATTTTCATTTCGCTCTACTTTTTCTCGATTTTTGAATATTGTATTTCTATCCTTCTTTCGTATGTTAAATTTCTTTGCTTTTTGTTTAATACGATACTCATTTAATTTTTGAATTTTTATATCATTAGTTAAATTTTCTTTACTATCTAATTTTTCTAACTCTTTTGCTTTTTGAGCTCTTGTAATAACATTTATTTGACTATTTTTTATAGGATTTCTAGACAATGCATCCACATTAGTATTGACTTTGCCCGGTTTATAAATAATTTCATAATCATAATCTAATAACTTTAAACGACACCTTTGAACTCGCGAATTTTTATCTGTAGATTAAATGACAATAATGGTTAATGATCTGTAATTATGTAAAATTTATTTCCATAAATATAATTTCTAAATGTTTTTACTGCAACTATAATTGCTAAAGCTTCCCTTTCATAAGTACGATAATTTTTCTCTGCCGCTTTCAAAACTCTTGAAGCAAAAGCAATTGGCTTATCTTCCCCAATATTTCCTTGAGAAAGAACACATCCTATCGCATAGCCTGACGAATCAGCCGTGATAATAAAAGGTTTACTCATATCCAGAAATTGTAAAACCGGCTCTGAAGTTAATGCTTTTTTTAATTCGTCAAAAGCTTTTTGTCTGACCTCATTCCAAAGAAATTTTTCCTCTTTTTTTAAAAGTTGAATTATTGGTTTTGCTATGTCTGCAAAATTATCAATAAATCACCTATAATAACCTGTCAAACCTAGAAATTCTCGAATATTTTTTACCGTTTTAGGAATAGGAAATTTATTTATAGCTTCAACCTTTTTCGGATCAGTCCTAATACCATTTTCACTTATTAAATGCCCTAAAAATTCTACTTCTTTTTGAAAAAAATTACATTTACTCGTTTCTAACTTCAACTCTGCTTCCCTTAGTTTTTCAGTTCAATCAAATTAAATCGTTCATTATGTTCCTCAATTGAATTCGCTACAATAATAATATCGTCAATGTAAACAAAACTAAATCATTTAATATTAATTTTTTAGTTTCAGCTATAGCGATTTATTTTAAATTATATTCTAACGGAAATTGTTTAACATAAACTGGTTTTTCATCTGTTAAATTAATTGCATGTTCTTCAATATTACAAATACCAAATTTTTCACCCTCTAACCAACAAATATCACTATTTTTTACTATTAAACTTTCAATAATCTTTTTCTTTTTATTAAACAAATGACTTAAATCAACAGTGTTTTTCAGTAATTGTTGTCTTTTCTTTTAATTCAAATTTTCATTACGTATCGTATCAAATTCATTTTCTGTAATTAAAGAAATAGCACCACAGTGTAGAGTTTCCTCATCTTTAAGTAATTCAGAATTGAAATTTCCTATAAAATTTTCAGGCATATCTTCCATATCAAATGTTAAAAAATTTATTGTGTTTTGTAATTTACCATATTTTTCATTAGAATCAAATTCAACACTATCTTTAAGTATCTTACAAAATGTTGGATAATCATAATCAATAAATTCTTCATCTGAATTAATTTCAAATTTTTTTAAACAAAAGTTTATATTACCAATAAAACTTTCAATATTTAATTCAGAATTATTCAAATATTCAATCAAACTATTTTTATCAAGATCATTTCGATTACTTTCTATAATACTAAAATCTTGATTTTTAAAATCATTAGTTTCTAAAATATCATTTATTTCACTTACCGTATAATTTTAAAAATAGAAACATTTTCACTATCATTTCTTAAAGCAAAATTCGTTATAATAGAACTTCCCATTTCATTTAAATCTAAAGTTACTTTTGCCTTTTCCGAATGAATTTCAAAATCAGGAATTAAATCAGTAAATTCACATT
This sequence comes from Philotrypesis tridentata, assembly GCA_018906965.1. Taxonomy (NCBI): domain Eukaryota; kingdom Metazoa; phylum Arthropoda; class Insecta; order Hymenoptera; family Pteromalidae; genus Philotrypesis; species Philotrypesis tridentata. The sequence continues at coordinate 170,015 of JACCIB010000253.1, forward strand.
CCTCAAAAATTATTGTCGTAATAGCTTTTCTTACCTCTAGATTAGGGATTACATGTGTATTAATATGATATTTATCAATAATTGATTTTAGTGGAAATTTTTGCCCATTAATATCCAAATAACCTTTATCTAATCTTAATTTTTGTTGTAGTAAAGCTTTAATTCCTAAAATTCCATCAAATCAATATTTCTTTAGGTAATAATACATTGTTCTTAATAATGTTTAATTGAGCACCACTATCTATTAATAACTTAAAAATAGCCTTAGAATTCAAATCTGTACCTCAATATATTGCAATAAATTTTCTAATTTTAAAACATAAATATTAGCTATAACATCAACATTCCTAAAATGAACATTATCATTAGTCTCTAAAAATCTATTTATTTCAAAAATTTTCTCCCAATTTACCTTAATTTGGAACGATTTATGTTCTAAATCTCTTCTTACGCGTTCCTTCCCGGAAGAGATTTGAAGTTTCCCTGTTTTCTAAAACAATTTTCAATAGTATGACCCAAACCTTTACATTCTGCACATACGATTCCCTTTTTCTGTTCTAATATTTTAATTTTATCACACTTACTGATACTATGCCCTTTCTGTGAACAAAATGCGCAGTTTTCTTCTAATGCTGATGTCAAAGCCTGCAATTTTCTACAATTTTTTACTTCATGATTAGAACCATTACAATATTCACAAACTTTCCTATTAGCTTTATTACTAAAATTGTTTCTATTTTGTTGTTGAAAATTTTGTTGATAATTATTTTTTTTAAAATCATTATTACCATTTTGTAATAATGCTTTTAATTTCCAACAAAATTTAACAGTATGCCCAATTCCATCACACCATTGACATTTATATTGTTGCTTAGCCTTACTTTCTGTTACTAATATTTTAACTACTTCACAATCAGGAGCCTCATGATCCGTAGCTTCATAAATAGTACAAAATCTAAATCTGTTTTCTCCTAATTTACAAAACTTTGTAGGATGCCCCCTTTTTTTGACACCTAAAACAAAATTGTTCCGGACAATTCTGTGGAGAATGTCCAACATTATTACAAATTGTACAATTACCATTCTCAGATAAATTTACACATTTAATTGGATCATGACCTGATTTTTTACATTTGTGACTTCAAAATTACGAACTCTGAACATTGAGGTGCTTTATGCCCCATTTCTTGGCAAAATTGACAGTGATTATTTTGCATTTTATTTAGTCTACATGTACTAATAGAATGTCCCGTATGACTACAAAATTTACAAATTAATATAATTTTATTTTTAGCAAATCGACAATTATCCGAAAAGTGGTCATTTTCTTTACCATATATGTGCAAGCTGTCAAGCGACAAAATAATGCTTCATGATCTCGAGCTTCACAGAATTGACAAGTCATTATTTTTGTAATACTTTTTTCTTCAACCATATCATTCCCATACATATTATTTATACTTCTGAAATCTGAATGTTTGCGTTGATTAATTTCAGTTTCTATAGCAATAGCTCTTACTGCTATATCATCAATCGTAATTTCATTCCCCAACTCATATCTAATTTCAGGCTTTAAATCATAAAACGTTGTTGTTCTCCATTAGTAAGTTCTACTAATTCTTTTATTTCATTTATTTTATACAATAATTCCCTTATACGATTTACATAAGATAAAACACCTTCTCCATCTGCTTGCATTCTTTTACATAAATTCTTACAGATTTTAATAATTGATCAATAGATTTAATATTATTATGGTTCAAGGCTTGGCTTACTTCACCGCTCAATCTCGTTTTAACTATATTCGTGATACATTCATCAATAACATCAGATACAAGATTTTTCAAATTTTTTATTTTTCTAATAAACTCAGCTGGTGTCATATTTTTACCATTGTATTCCGGTATCAAAGAAATTATTTCATTCAAATTGTAATTTATCGGTCTTCCCGCCGTTTGTTGATCATTCCTATTTCCCGGCATGTTTAAATTAAATGACTTTATACTAGTATTATCACTAATAATTGTATTTGATTCTAACAAACAACTAGAATCCGAATTCTCCAATTTACTCAATGCAAAATTTGATAAACTCGTATCTGCTTTATGAACTGATTCTACTTCTTTTTGCAAACTTAACTTTTCTTTTTCTAAAGATTTATGCTTATTTTCAATGGTATCAATGAATTTATCAATATTAAAATTTTCCCATTGATCTATCAACGAACTTTGATTAATTACAGTATGATCAATATTTTCTATAATACTGCCGGCAACCGATAAATTTGAATTTGTAGACTTATAGCCTTCATCCAATGTATATTGAAGATCTTTAGGTGTACCTATGATTAAACTCTGTTCTGCTTCAAAATCCCTTATATCAGAATAATGACTTTCTTCAATTGAAAAATCTATCAATTCGTTGTTTTGTAAAGTACGATTCTGTGTTGAATTTAAAATTTCATTTTGTTGATTTGTATTACTGCTAATAACACTCGTATTTTGTTGTATAGATATTTTCAAATTTGCTGAGTCTGTTGATGTTAATGCTGTAATTGGAGGAGATCTCGAAGTTTTTGACTTTTCTTAAAAATGCTATCTAATAACGGAGCCCTCAACGAAGAGTTTAATTCCGGATTTGATTTTAAATGATTCCTAGTAATTATTGTTCTGTCTGGATTTTTTTTATATTCATTATTTTTGCCACTCATTTGAATAGTTTGGCATAATCAAACATTTAAATTTATGTACAGTAAAAAAAAAGTAAATGCCTCAAAAATTCTCAAATTTCGCAACCTATAATTTCCAAAATTACATTTGAGTTAAATAAAAGAAAAGTTTTAAAATTTTTAAATCAAATAGCAATTTACTATATATTCTTTATAATTTTAAAAATAAAAACAAACCAACTCTTTAAAATGACCCAGTTATTTACTGACCTATATATCCAATTGCTGTTCCGCGGCAGTCTTATGATTTTGCTAACGCAGCATTCCTAAGCGGTCAGGCGCCGCTATCATGAAATGTAATCCTATCTAGCTATATACCTATCAAATGTACTACACATTTTATATATGTATTGTTATCAAAAACACTTGCCACTAATCTAATCTGCCCTACTCAGTACCTTTTGATAGTACTTGTAAAACATAATAATTACTTTGCTCCAATTTCAATTAAATTATTATTTTTATTTTTTAAATCAATACTTATTCAACTTTATAAGTAATGTACTTTTCCCCAAAATATACTCAAAAAAAAAAAATTCAATTTAAACAAAAATACACTTCAATAAAGAGACTCACGCACGATAATTGTATCGGAACCAAAATGTTAAGTCCTGACTACCTCAACTTAATGCCTATAGTCAGGATTATTTATAGCGATAAAAGTCTAGCGATTATAAGTACCTAAATCTCTCAAATAAATGTATTTCCTATAGAACATAATCGGAACTTCCCTTATTTGAACTAATGTCATTGATAATCCTTTATTATTCAAGGATAATTGTAATCGGAACTTCCCTTATTTGAACTAATGTCATTGATAATCCTTTATTATTCAAGGGAATGTCCAGTTAATGTTTTTGTTTGATAGGTGCCTTCAAAAACAATCCAATGATCTAAACGTATTACTTCAGATCTCAAGGTATAGGTTTTCAGGATTCACAGATTTTAAGATTCAGAATTAAATTATTCACCACATTAAAAATATAATATCATTTACGATATTTATTTTTAAGAAAAAGTTTAAAATTGTAATATAAATATAAAATACAAAAACATGTAATTTTCCACGATAATGAATTAAAAACTATCAAAACTCCGCCAATTTTCGAACCGGCGTGGACGGAGTCGATACGAAATCTTGACTGCCGAAAGGAGAGCATTGTGTCTTTTTTAAGTACTAAACTTAGTTTACAAATTCACAACATTATTGAATATTAATCATTAAACATTTTGCAATCCTACATACAATATTGCGGTTTTCCCAAAAGTATAACGCTTAGTCTGCGTTTCGCAAGCTCAGCGTCAGCTGAACTCTTACTTTCGAAAGTGTGACAATCAACGAATTTTATGACATTGACATAATCGATGATATGATTTGAATTTTGAAAGAATTGTTGTTTTTTTCCCAAATTATACATTTCCAATCATCAATCATATACTTAAAAAAATCAAAATAGATAACGTCGTAGGACGTTACAATACAGTTGGTTTTCGCAAACCATTTTTAGTAATATCGCGCATAGGTCCAGCTCGCGAGGCTACGAAGCGACACGATCGTACCTCGCGCGCACACGTAAAAAACGAATACTAATTTTATTCGACTTTCTCCAGATTGGCCAACTCCGAGGATCACCGACCTCAACCTTGCACCGCAGACAGCACCGATCTCAACTTCGTACCGTAGATAACACGAGCGGGGCCTAGTATTCGTCAATGAACCGTATCACACGGTCCCCTAGCTTGTTAGCTGCACAGGAGGTGTGACCGGCCCTGGAGAAGTCGCGAAGCCGCGACATGCGAGTCTCGCGCTACCGACACAGTCGAGCGAGCTAGGGTCACTACCGCGGCCCTCTAGCTTGTTAGCTGCAAAGGGCGTGGCACAGGGCCCTACTGGCCGCCGCAAACCACTCGCTCAGTCCGGAGCGCTAGCGGTTCCCGATTCACCGCATCCTTTCAAAAAAAAAAAAAAAAAAAACAATCCAAACCAACAGGTACGCGCACTCTTCCATCTCACACTCAATCAAACCCCTGCCTTCGCAACCCTCAACTACTTCGGTCGCGTTGCAATTCGCGTAACCCGCCCGCCTCGAGTTACTCTAACCGACCAGCCGCAACCAGTGTAGTCTCGCATCGCCCACTAGCTTGTTAGCTGCAACGGGGGTGCACACGGACGAAACAGGGAACGGCTGCAGGTACAACAACTCGACGCTGGCAGGCGCTCCCAATTCCCAATAATTAGGTCTCACGCTTGGCTTGCCTTGAGTCTCACACGACAGCCAGCTGCAACCGGTGTAGTCACGCATGGTCCACTAGCTTGTTAGCTGCAACGGAAGTGCACTAGTACGAAACAAGTTGTAGTTGCGAGGTCACCGCAGCTTGACGCCAGCAGGCTTTTCAGCTCGCAACATTAAATTCTCGCGCTCTGCACACCTCGAACGGCACGCATCGTCCAGTCTTACCAGGTGTAGTCACGCACGGTCCATTAGCTTGTTAGCTGCAACGGGGGTGCACACGGACGAAACAGGGAACGACCAAGGCAGCCGCGCCGACTCGAACGTAAGCAGTGTCTCAGTCCTCTTCGGATTGGTTTGACCAGCCGTATCATCGGCCGCGGTGCATTCTATGAACAACACAAACGAGGAGCTAGTGCTCAGATTCGGTAGATCCGTTTCCCGACCACCGCACCCTCCTCCCAATCAACGATGCAAAGAACCATCCGAGCCAAACACGATCGACGAGACTGACAACATGACGTTACTGCACTCGCCGAGAACTACGAACAACCAGGAGCAGAGCCCCACCGAGGAGGTTAACACAAATACGGGCAACAACACGCAACCTACACTCAACGCAGGAGCTATGGAAGGGCTCTTTACGCTACCAAACATGGTACACAGCGACCAGCCCGAGCACGCGGATCGACAAAATCCATCGACTTCAACTTCACCGTTAGCACTGTGGATCGACCCGACACAGACCAGGGAGCGTCTCCAGCCACTCGCAAGCGAGGCGCCCACGGCAGAAGTCACCAGCCTCAGGAGTTAAGTTGACCAACTGCAAGCCCAGCTTCGCAGACAGCAAGAGGCGCAGGAGGCCCGTTTTCGCAGACAGCAGGAAGCCCAGGAGACACAGATGCGAAACCAACAGGAAGTGCAGGAGTAAAAACTTCAAGAGATCCTCGATCGTCTCCAGGCGCAGATAAACAACTTTACCGAAAGACTGACTCCATCGCTGGCACCTCAGGCCACGCCAGGGCTCATCAACAACACGTTTTGGAGCCAAGAGCAGCAATGATCAGGCACAGCAACGCCCAGCACGGCCACGCCAGGTCCGTTAAACTCAGCATCAACCGGGCAGCTGCTCGGCATGGCGAACCCACCGGCACCGCCAAACAACTCTTCAGTATTTGCCAGCACGCGCAACATCACTTTTTGGACGTTCTACAAGCATGATCCGGCTGGCTGGTTCAACCAACTGGAAGACTCTTTTAGAGTCGAGAACGCCACCGACGATGAGGCCAGATTCAACTACGTCTGCCGTTACTTGCCATAGGATGTTCATAAAGAACTACAATACATCCTCCCCACACTAACGAGAGGCCATAAGTACGGACGACTAAAATCGTACCTCATCGACAAATATGCGGAAAGCGCGCAACAACAAATCAAACGGCTGTTCGCCGGAGTATTCATGGGAAACAAGAGGCTATCCGAGCTGCTAGCAGAAATGCTCGCTTTGGGAAAAGACAGACTGGCACACGCCACGACCATCGAGTACTGGAAAATGAAAATTCCCTCGCAGGTCGCTATCGCACTCCGGGGGATTACCGAAGAGTTATCGGCTCGGAACGGAACGGAACGGAAGCTCGCTGCCGTTGCCGACCAGGTTTTCGACTAGTCCGGGAGTCCTGGCATTTTGTCGTGCACTTTCTTCAAAAGATTTTTTGACAGTCAAAATTTGTTTGTGGTAACCTACTGAAAGTAACCCTAAATTCTCGACTTCGGACCTGATCGGGAACATTGTTATTATTGCAAAATAAACTTCAAAAAAGCACTTTTTTTAGTTTTCCGCGAATAACGTTTTTGTAACGCATTTTATGCAAAAAAAGATAAGGAGGAAAGTTGTTTAGAATGGAATTTCCAATCAGACACATGTATTCCCGAATGCAAAATTAACTTTTTTCATCGTTAAATTGTTAAACAAAAAAAAACTTTTTCCAAATTTTCACATTGCCACAGTTTTATCAAAAAAAGGATCTTTTTCGTCGGATAAGCTCTCAATGATGACTTTTAGTACAAACAATCTAAAAATCGTTGCCCGATCCGTATATCTCAAAATGGCGTCCTATTGCAAAATTATTTACCCCAAAATTTCAAATTCATTTCAAATTTGCCCATGGAACGATAAACGGATTCAACTACGCTTAATCGATAGCTTTTGACGTACTTAATAAATGCTAAAAAGGAATTTTCTTAAAATTAATATTTAACAACATTTTTAGCAATAAATAGTTTTTATTTTCGCCAATTTTTAAGTTAGAGAAACGCGGTAAAATGCATTTCAAAGTACTTAAAAAATCATGAATTTTCGTAAAAAATTCGTCAAGATCCGACCAATAGGAGCCGAGATACGAAATTTTTTTCAACCGAGGATTACACCGAAACTATTTAATATTTTTTAATGAATTTTCACACAATGCTTGTTCAAATGATGCTCTAGATGATAGCATTTTTCTTGATAGTTGTAATCGACTTAATTCTTGTAAAAGGACTGATGAACGGATGCGAGATTAGCGCGCGCGGCCGCGCAACTGCTCCGGCCGGGCGGCGCGGTGGTGGGGGGACCGCCGCTGCGGCTTTCGTGAACCTTAGATGCAAATTGATTTTCTTGGCAACCAAAGGTCCTACGGTAATGCTTTTTTTTTATTTTATGTGTTTTTTCCTCAACTTTCACGTCGCGTCAATGAAATTTACATGAGTGCAATGTAAATACCCGAAAATTACGTTTATTAGATGTTAATTTAATTTCTCGGCAACCAAAGGTCCTACGTCAATGCTTTTTTTTTTAATTTTATGTGTTTTTGCCTCAACTTTCACGTCATGTTAATTAAATTTTCATAAGTGCCATACAAACACAAGAAAATTTCATATTTTCTGTTATATGCAGTGTGCTGCGCGCGCGCGCGTGTGTGTATGTTTGTGTACTGCGCGTGCGTGTGTGTGTATCTATGCGTGCTGTACGCGTATATACATGTAGGATCTTACAAAAAAATCATATTCGCTGTTGAAACAGATAAAAAGTTATTTTATACATGTACAAACATTTATATACATAAGTATAATCTCATGTAAATCGATTAAATTCAATGCAGCTCCAGAAAGTTGTATACAATTATATTTTATGGACATTATTTCTTTAATTCCGTTTAATGCTAAAATCGTAAGTAAACACTATCCTTGTATTGAGCTTTTAAATTAATATACACACACATATATACAAAATATGAATACATTATGTAGTATTGCATATAACAGAAAATATGATATTTTCTTGTGTTTGTATGGCACTTATGAAAATTTAATTAACATGACGCAAAAGTTGAGGCGAAAACACATAAAATTAAAAAAAAAAGCATTGACGTAGGACCTTTGGTTGCCGAGAAATTAAATTTACATCTAAAAATCGTAATTTTCGGGTATTTGCATTGCACTCATGTAAATTTCATTGACACGACGTGAAAGTTGAGGAAAAAACACATAAAATAAAAAAAAGCATTACCGTAGGACCTTTGGTTGCCGAGAAAATCAATTTGCATCTAAGGTTCACGAAAGCCGCAGCGGCGGTCCCCCCCACCACCGCGCCGCCCGGCCGGAGCAGTCGCGCGGCCGCGCGCGCTAATCTCGCATCCGTTCATCGGTCCTTTTACAAGAATTAAGTCCATTACAACTATCAAGAAAAATGCTATCATCTAGAGCATCATTTGAACAAGCATTGTGTGAAAATTCATTAAAAAATATTAAATAGTTTCGGTGTAATCGTCGGTTGAAAAAAATTTTGTATCTCGGCTCCTATTGGTCGGATCTTGACGAATTTTTTACGAAAATCCATGGTTTTGTAAGTACTTTAAAATGCATTTTAAAGTACTTGCCGCGTTTCTCTAACTTAAAAATTGGCGAAAATAAAAACTATTTATTGCTAAAAATGTTGTTAAATATTAATTTTAAGAAAATTCCTTTTTAGCATTTATTAAGTACGTCAAAAGCTATCGATTAAGCGCAGTTGGATCCGTTTATCGTTCCATGGGCAAATTTGAAATGAATTTGAAATTTTCGGGTAAATAATTTTGCAATAGGACGCCATTTTGAGATATACGGATCGGGCAACGATTTTTAGATTGTTTGTACTAAAAGTCATCATTGATAGCTTATCCGACGAAAAAGATCTTTTTTTTTAATAAACTGTGGCAATGTGAAAATTTGGAAAAAGTTTTTTTTGTTTAACAATTTAGCGATGAAAAAAGTTAATTTTGCATTCGGGAATACATGTGTCTGATTGGAAATTCAATTCTAAACAACTTTCCTCTCTACCTTTTTTTGCATAAAACGCGTTACAAAAACGTTATTCGCGGAAAACTAAAAAAAAGTGCTTTTTTGAAGTTTATTTTGCAATAACAACAATGTTCCCAATCAGGTCCGAAGTCGAGAATTTAGGGTTACTTTCAGTAGGTTACCACAAACAAATTTTGACTGTCAAAAAATTTTTTTAAGAAAGTGCACGATATCCCACTATTGAACTCCCTGACTCCCTGACTAGACCTCCTGAATGCATCTCAGGTCATGGCACTCGAAGCCCCAACAACGGGCTCAGTCATCAACGCGGTCGCCACCTCGAGTGTCACAATTCCGTCAGCTGTGCCGGTCGCCATTTCATCTCAAAGCGCCTCAGAGAGCAGGCTTGCAGCGATTGAGAGGTCACTGGGCAATCTTCGACCGGCGAGGAGCCGTTCCAGACACCGCTCGAAGTCCAGAGACAAGGCGCGAGACAAGCAAAGGGATCAGGCTAAATCCAAGACGAGATCACGGAATGCCACACCTGCCAGTCCACTTGAGGAGCCGAGATGCTACTATCACACGCGTTTCGGTAAAAAGGCTAGAAACTGCGCCCCACCCTGCGATTGGGTGCGAGGACCACACGACACATACAAAGTCAGAGGCGCATCAGCCGAGGACTCGGACTCAAGCTCGGCAAACTAAAGCACCCCGCCGTCGCGAAGACAGACGCGCGGGCAACCTTGACACCACGTCTTCACATCAAGGAGAGGAAGACAGGGCTAATCTTTCTCGTCGACACAGGGGCCGAGATTTCAGTCCTACCAAGGCCACCGGACGACAGTCGTGCACCAGCCAAGCTCAAGCTATTCGCAGTCAACGGCACTCCGATCGCCACCTATGGAGTCACTCGCCTCGAGCTGGACCTTGGCCTCAAACAACGCATCGCCTGGAACTTCACCGTCGTAGATGTGTCTCACGTCATAATCGGCGCAGATCTGCTATACGCACATCACATTTTGCCGGATCTGAAAAACCGTAAGTTGGTCGACGGAAAGCAGCTGATCACGGCACCGGCATCCGTCAGAGAGGTTAACGTACTCCAGATCTCTCTTTTGGCGTCAGGGCACCACTTCGCGGTCATCGTCAGCAAGTACCCGCGAGTGTTCGGACCCGATCAATTCGACGTCCCAAAAAAAAAAAAACGTGATGCACCACATCGTGACAACGGGACCGCTGATTTCACAGCGGGCGCGTCCTCTCTCACCCCCGAAGCTGAAGGCAGCCAAAAAGGAATTGAAGAGGTGGTGCGACCTCGGCATCTGCCGATCCTCGGACAGTCGTTGGGCCAGTCCTCTACACATGTTTCCGAAGAAGAACGGCGACTGGCGGCCCTGTGGAGACTACAGGAAGCTTAACAATGTCACTAGGCCGGACCGCTATCCAGTTCCTCGCATAGAAGACTGCATGGCATTCCTCCACGATAAGAAGGTTTTCTCAGCCCTGGATCTTCGGCAAGCTTATCATCAAATACCGCTCGCACCCAACGACATCTCGAAGACGGCCGTCATCACGCCGTTCGGCCTCTTCGAGTTCCTGGTTATGACATTCGGTTTTCGGAATGCGAGCCAGACATTCCAACGCTACATTAATTCAACCCTCGGACACTTAGACTTTGTTTTCGTCTACCTGGACGACATCCTCATCGCCTCGAAGACAATGGAGGAACACAGGAAACATCTGGACACAGTGCTCAAACAACTCGACGAATTGGAACTGCAGGTCAACCTGGAAAAATGCACACTTGGGGTCTCAGAAATCGTCTTTCTGGGACACTTAATCACGCCAGATGGTTTCAAGCCTAACCCAGAGAAGGTGAAGGCAATTCAAGATTATCCATAACCAACAACCATCGAGGCACTGAGAAGATTCCTGGGCATGGTCAACAGCTACCGCCGCCTCATTCCACACGCAGCGGACACACAGAGACCTCTCCATGAATTGGTCACGGGGTGCAAGAAACGCAACAAAGGCCCCGTCCCCTGGACAGAGGAGGCACGATCGGCTTTTGACAAATGCAAGAATGACATCGCCGAGTTGACCTTCACCGCCTTCCCCAGTGACCAGGCGGAATTTCGCCTCATTGCCGACGCATCAGACGCAGCTATGGGCGGGACTCTCGAACAAAAAATAGGCGATTTGCTCACAGCAATCTACGAGGCTCTCAGACACTTCCAATATTATCTCGAAGGGGTCGTTTTCAAAATCTACACCGACCATAAGCCATTGGTGTACGCCCTTCAACAATGTCCAGAGAAGATGCCGGCACTCAGAGCCCGCAGGCTTTCTTTCATTTTGCAATTCAACACGGAAATCCACTATCTTCCAGGCCAAGAAAACGATGTGGCCGACGCCCTCTCAAGAACAGAAGCTTTCAGCTCTCCTGCAAACTTCCATTGGGACGAGGTCGACGACGCACAATTGCAGGAGGTAAGAGCAACTATTGAGGCCTTTAAGCTGCCCACGCTTTTTATCGAGAGACAGCTCAGCGCAGAGCAAGGCGCCGACGCACAGCTGCAGGAGGTCCTTAAGGATCCAGAGCACCCACTGAAGCTCCGCAAGCTCACCTGGAGCCCGGATCACTCTGCCTATTACTGCGACATCAGAAACGACGTCATCAGGCCCTATGTGCCAAAGCCCTCAGGTCAGAGATCTTCAACAACTTTCACGCCTTGTATCACCCAGGAATCAAGGTCACAAGCAAGCTCATCGAACAGCAATATTTATGGCCAAATATGAGCAGGGATATCGCAGCATGGTGCAAAACTTGCCTCCCCTGCCAACGAGCAAAAATATCGAAGCATAACAAGCTCTCACCCAAACAGTTCACCACTCCGGACGGGAGATTCGACCGCATCCCCATGGATATAGCTGGTCCTTTTCCCAGCTGTCTGGGCTACTCGCTCGTGCTCACAATCATTGATCGTTACACCAGATGGCCAGAGGCTATCCAATGGAGGACACTACAGCAGAGTCGGTCGCCGGAGCGTTCTTTGACAACTGGGTTAGCAGGTACGGAGCTCCAACAACCATAACAACGGATCAGGGGAGATAGTTCGAGTCAAGGCTATTTGCAGAAAAGCTACAAATTCTTGGCATCAATAGAGATCGAACCTCGCCCTATCATCCTGCCACCAACGGCATCGTAGAGAGGCTCCATAGGGAAATCAAGACAGCCCTCACCTGCTATGAAAACAACAGGGATTGGGCACGCCAACTACCGGCGGTCATGCTCGGACTGCCGACAAGAATCCGATTGGACACAGAGACCAGCCCGGCCAATCTCGTCTTCGGCAGATCACTGAGGATCCCCGGGGATTTTGCACCGTTCACCGGCGAGGAGCCGGACATACGGACGTTTCACAGCGACTTTCAGGAGTACATGCAACGGCTCCGACCGGTCCCCGTTGATCACAAAATGTCAACACAGCCATTCGTTCACTCGGGACTGAAGGATTGCTCCCACGCCTGGATGAGAGAAAAGCCCATCAGACCGGCACTTACTCCACCGTACACAGGGCCGCACAGAGTTCTTAAACGCAACATGGCCAAACGTACCAAACGTGAAATCGACAAGGACGGCGCAAGCAGAATAGTCAACATTGAGAGGATAAAGCCAGCCTTCCTTCCACACGAAGAGCTGGAGGAGTCGAGGCACAAAGCGCCACGAACGGCAACGCCGCCACCACCGATGAACAACATTGTGGAAACACCGCCGCAGCCACACCATCGCCAAGCATCAGTATCGAAGAAAACACTATAGAGCAGCACGACTCAGACGAACCGCTGCACATCTTCGACGAGTCACCACCTGACGATGACATGAGGCAACAGTCTCCACCACCCCCGGTAGCTATGGCGGCATACTTCAATGCCCGGACGCCACAAACATAATCGCGCCCGCGCTTTCTTCACGCGATCTCATCAATTTTTACACGGCTTGTCACGAGTGCCCGCAGTTGCACGGCAAGCACCTCAGCCTCGACAGGTCAAATTCGAGATACTGACGAGATGACGGACTCGCCCTCCTGATGCATGATGTCATCACCTTTCACACTTGCAACATGAGATTCCGGACGGTACCACCGCGTTTGGACACCGATTCCCTGGCCAAGCTTCTCTCGGCCAGGATCGACAAAAGAACTATTCATCGCAAACACCGGGTGGTTGCGACGAGCGCATTGACTTCTCCCAAGCGGAGATCCTGCGTTTCGTCCGCAACACAAACGCGAGTCTCAAAAGCCTAGCTCGGGCGCAACAAGGAGAGATGAAAGAGATAGAATTTCTAGAATGCCATGAGGTAAGCATCGAGGGTTTAATTTCCTTCCTCGCGAACAACAATAAGTTGCACTATCTTACGTTTATAGACTCGTTTGGCAAGTGTCAACACACCGTCGAGTTGGCCGAGGCCCTTTTCCACCCCTCTAGTAGAGTGAAGTACTTTAACTTCAGCTACACGAGCCTTCAGAGTTTTCGCCCGGACAGGTTGCCAGCATTGATAATTGACTGGAGCAGGCGTCTGAAGTCTCTAAACTTGTCTAACAACAATCATTTCAAGAATCACATGGATACTATTCTTGAAAGAACCCCTAGTTTGGAGAAGCTCTACATCAGGGGACATTGATCCCTCAGCCGGACTTGATCAAGGAGCTCTCGGTAACCGTGGTAAACACCTGGGGCAAGAACCGCACACGAGCATTTCAAGCCAACGACATTGAAAGACTGGCTTTCGTCTGCTTTCGACTGCTCCGCTGCAAAATCAATCAGTCTGCACAGATAAGGAATCTCTGTCAAGACGAACACTTCAGCTTGACAGTGAACGGCCACGAGATCATAATCAACAAGAGAGCACCGAGGCATGGGCAACGGTAAGGGTTTTCTTTTACTCGGTCACTCGTGCCGCGGCACCGCCCACTAGCTTGTTAGCTGCAACGGGGCTGTCCACAGGGACGCCTGACGGATGCACTCTACGATTCACACTCTTTATTCACCCGTTAGCGCAGCCACGATGCTCGCTCGTCAGAAACACTTAGCATGTAAGCAACTCTGTTTAGCATTTAAGTAAATAGCCTTAACAAATAAAGCGTATCCCAAATCACAATACACATTGGCAAAGCTAATCGAAATAGAATGAGATACTCTGGCGGCAACCACTGCCATACTAATTGTTAAAAACATTCAAATTCTATGAAGTCAGATACAGCGGGTCAGTATCGTAGATAATATTCTTATATTAACTAGATCTAAGTTTATACAAGCGTTTTTTATTCAAAGTTTATGGAGTCAGACACAGGTAGTCATTGTATAATCTACTTTCGCAAAAACTAGATCCAAGCTTTATATAAACATTTACTAGAGTTATTACCAAACACAACCCAACAACAAATTGTTAAAGCATCGTAATTATAAGTTTTTTACCTATTTTTAAGTTCACACTTGTACGTCAAAGCTCTTCCTATCAGCCATAAAGGCAACAGTTATTGTAAAAAACACAAATACGTACAAGGCTAACGATCATTGTCAATTTAGCGCTCCAACCATTCTAAAAACTTATTAATTATTGCAAACAAGCATTTCATCTACTGTAAAAACTTATTCATCACTTATCAATCATTGCAAACGCAGCATTTATGTAAGCCCTCTCCAGGCTCTTTTAAAACAAACAAGCATTCCAAGCTCTCGCTCAACCATTAGTTTTCGCAACTTACAACAATTTCGAAGTCGCAAAATTCAAATTTGCAACGCCCACGCATTTGCAACATGTATTCAAAATGCAAGCATTTTTCTCCCTTTTGGGGGGAGTACTGTAGGGGCTCGGCCCGCAGACAGGCGGCAGCATCGAGTAGCGGGTAGAGGAGCGAGAGCCCTAAGCGTAGCGAAGCGCGTCAATCCACCGCCGAGAGCACACCAGAGCAGTCGCCTGGAGAGAGGCCTAACAAAGTAGGGAATAAAGCACATACGCCAACATCACACTGAGTGTCTTCATTCCCCACGCCACCTCCCGAAACCGTCACCCCCCTACATATACCATTTAAAAGTAGTGAAATCTTCTAAAGGTATAAGGCTGGCAAGAATAAGGTTGTTTCTTCCTATGTAAGAATTAAAGATTAATTTTATAACTTTTGATAACCTTAATGTCACAAAAATTTTAAGAGTTTACTCTATCTATACGGTTATTTCATTGTTTTAATCAAAGATAATTTTCGATCTCTCAATTTGGAACCCTTATATGGTAAAAATTCAAATCTATCTATCTATGAAAATATTAACGCGTAAACATCTTCACGTTAAGAGTCTGTTGGTCAGACTACTATTTCTTTAATGTTACTTCTCCTATACCTTCGATTTTACATAAATTTCAATTTTAATTTTACCAAAAGAAAGTTATGATATCAATAAATAATTTGGCAAGTTCTGTTATAAAAAGCAATCGATTTGAAATAAATAAATAAGCGTTAAAAGGAGGGAGGATTATAAATATATATGTATTTATATAAACACTTGACCAAATTGCAGTATGTGAAAAGGTATAGTCGAGTACAATTAAAACTTTGAATAATTGCGACTGTTGCCACTATCTGTGCATTCTAGCTGACGTTTGGTGACCGATCACGATGACGCCTTATTTACCGTGGGAGATTCGGCAACCATTCTTCAATTTAACCCTACGTCACATGTAATAGAATGGCATGATGTTCTTACATGTCATTATCACATGACAAATGTGCCCATAATATGTGGTAATATCATGTTTGTCTAAAATTATTATGTAATTTACCAGGATTGTTTCGCATCATAAAAACTTTTTCTTTTATTTATGGAAGAAACGAACGGATGTACAATCTATTCTACTTAGTAATTCAGTAAATGTGTTGCTATCCTTATTTCATTAAAAATTTATGTAGACGACGATTATATACAATTATATATGAGATGTAAATTCTGTTGATTTACATTCATTTAAAAAAAACAGGAACAAATTCTATCATGTAGAACGCAATTTTTTTACGGAAAAACTTGCCGTTGCGTCCTATCATAGATAATCGATGAACTACTAAATTTCAGTATAATTAACAATATTATAAAATGTTTAATATAGTTAATTTATCGTCTTATTATCCTATAATCGGTACTACTCAAAACATTATATTAAAATGTGAGAACGATGGCCTCAAATAATAATAATTGGAATTCCATGTTTTAATTAAGTAAAGATTTACAACTAAAGGCTGTAAACTACATAAATATTAATTAAAAATTTTTAAGCTTCATATATTTTCCAACTTGAGTCATAGAAATTTATTTTATAACATTTTTTTTTTAATATGTAATAATAGTTACAATTATTTTTAATCAACTTCCTGTAATCTTCTGATAATAATTACAGAGTTTTGTAAAACATACATACAAATGACCAAAAATTGAGCCTAGAATGATTGCAAGATTAGGATTGAATTCTTCAAAAATTGGTTACGGACAGTAATAAATACATATAGAATGAAAAATCGATTACGAGATTTTCTAACAGTGTTTCATTAACAAGTTACTTTGGTTAACCTTGCATAATTTGAAGATGGTATCCATGGTTATCTATGATAGGACGCAACGGCAAGTTTTTCCGTAAAAAAATTGCGTTCTACATGATAGAATTTGTTCCTGTTTTTTTTTAAATGAATGTAAATCAACAGAATTTAAATCTCATATATAATTGTATATAATCGTCCTCGACATAGATTTTTAATGAAATAAGGATAGCAACACATTTACTGAATTACTAAGTAGAATAGATTGTACATCCGTTCGTTTCTTCCATAAATAAAAGGAAAAGTTTTTATGATGCGAAACAATCTTGGTAAATTACATAATAATTTTAGACAAACATGATATTACCACATATTATGGGCACATTTGTCATGTGATAATGGCATGTAAGAACATCATGACATTCTATTACATGTACCGTAGGGTTAAACTGAAACTTTGAATAATAACATATTGGCGCTATGTTCTGCGCATTTTCGTATCCCATCACGCAACGCCCAATTTACCGGAAGAATGGTTGCCTAATCTCCCACGGTAAATAAGGCGTCATCGTGATCGGTCACCGAACGTCAGCTAGAATGCGCAGAACGTGGCAGCAGTCGCAATTATTCAAAGTTTTAATTGTACCCGACCGTACCTTTTCACATACTGCAATTTGGTCAAGTGTTTATATAAATACATATATATTTATAATCCTCCCCCTTTTAAACGCTTATTTATTAATTTCAAATCGATTGCTTTTTATAACAGAACTTTTCAATTTATTTATTGATATCATAACTTTCTTTTGGTAAAATTAAAATTGAAATTTATGTAAAATCGAAGGTATAGGAGAAGTAACACTAAAGAAATAGTAGTCTGACCAACAGACTCTTAACGTGAAGATGTTTAAGGGGACCCAACACGTTTAAAATCTGACAAATAAAAATATTCTAAATTGATATTAAATTAAATAATATGTTGGAGAAACTTTTCATACTTATAGTATGTTCTCTTACCTTCAATTTAAGCCCTTAAAATCCAATTTCGTACCTACCTATCCGGAGTGGCACTCCGCAGACTGTTTTTCACTGTGCGTAGGATTCCAGGTGACTATATGCTTCGATTGAGCTCAAATTTTGTGAGTATGTTGTATATAAGTGTAGTTTTCGCATGAACAGAGGGATTTTGATTTGAATGCTTAGAAAGATTTTAATAAAAGAAAAAGTAATTTTTTTAAATTTTTAAATTTTTTATGCTACAGTTTTTTTTATTAAATAAGTTTGAAGCTTTCAAATCAAAATTCCTCTGTTCATGCGAAAACTACACTTATATAGAACATACTCACAAAATTTGAGCTCAATCGAAGCATATGGTCACCTGGAATCCTACGCACAGTGAGCTGAAATCATGAAAAACCAAAGTTAGAGAAAATCGACTTCGAAGTTCATCAATGCATATTAGAAAATAAGTTAATTTTTTACTTACCAAATCATTTTCAGGAGTCATATGGTATACTCCCTTGTATCAATAGGCTGAGTACGCCTTTGAGAATCTGTAAACAAAAAATGGTAAATTTGTGTATTTTTACATTATATGCTAATATTATTAATTTATTGTATTTAATACTAAAAAATGCATATTTATTCTTACCTAATAATTTTGCTGAAGTCTCCAACTTGATTTAATGGAAGAAAAACGATTATGATTTCTTCAATGTACAATCCACTGAAAAAATACAATAAATTAATATTTCAAAAACTCCATAAAAATCAGCTAAAACAATATAGAGAAGAATACTCATCTTTTTTCGTAGTCCTTGCAAAGCCTTTGTTTTTGCCTCCCTAATGTCCACCAGCAGCATACGAGTCATCTTCTTCCATCCGTCGAGCTCTTAGCCTAAGAGCTCGTGCTTCTCTGGTGTTGGCCTGGACTTGTCTTTCAGCATGGTGAAGTCTTAAATTGTCTGTTGTGTTGGCCCACTCTGCCACAGCGTCTCCAGGCTTCACATCAAAGCGGTCCAAGACTCTGAGGACACAAGACCGACCATCATTAAACATGCACACAGCCAGAAAACACCAATTTTCAAGACTATCAAGCCACTGAAAGATGTCTTGGGGACTAGTCTCCATACAGAATTATTGAAACTCTCATTAGAGTTTTGTGTAAAACCTCCAAGACATCTTTCAAGTAATTCTGACTTTGACAGGTCTTCATAAATTGGTTTTATGGCCTCCATAATATAAGCTGAAAGGCTGGTCTTGTGCCTGAACTCCCTGTGTTCTTTTGTGGCTTTTGTTTTTTGCCAATTGCACCAGCTACTGGATCCTTCCGGGCACAGATGATGCATTGGCCTCTTGTCCGTCGACTGCATATGGTACCATGTTGCCCAGATTGCATTGTACATGTCATCAATGGAATCTGGGTGATTTCGAATGGCTTTACCATAATAACTTGACAGCTTGTCGATCACCTTAGCAGTCAGCCTTCCTCTTCCGCCAATTGGTTTATTGTCCGAAAGCTTGATCTTCTGGCTGGTATACTGCTTGACAAGGTTTCGGAGACGAGTTCCCATCCTCTTCTGTACGTGTTGGATGCACTCTTTCTTCTCCACCACAAGTTCATCACCATAGGGTTTCGATTCACTTACAGCCTTGAACACTTTGGAGTCTCCATCTCCAATATAGCGATGATATTTGACACTGTATTCTTCTTCTGAGTGTTCAAATATCTCACGGATGCCATCAACTTCCATCTTACCTGCACTACCTTCATGGTTAGCAGTGCAGTGTGGCTTGTGTTCCTCGTACCATTCTTCATACTCAGCAGTATGCAGATACTTCTCCCACGATGAACAAGGTTGACAGAAGCTGTTTTTAACAGCAACGTCCAACACCTTGCCTGTGCGATGTCCAACGATGCTAGCAAATCCTTGTAGTGATAAAAATCCTTTCTTCCTCCACGAACCATCACCAGAAATGTTCAGTCCAAGAGCACCATCTTCTGTAGCGGCTCTTTCTTCTTGGACTGCAGCTCGCATAGACTCCTTGGCAACACTCTCACATACTTCACTTAACTGTTGATTTATTGAATCGTAAGCAGACTGAGCTATTGGCTTAGAGCAGTCCATTATGCCACAAAATGTTGAAAGCCCAGCATGTCCAACACCCAAAGCACGACATGCAAGTACATCCCTTCGATTCACTTCCCATGCACGATTACTATCACCCACTTTTTTGCTAGAATTGATGCTCAAAACTTCTCTGCATCGAACACATGAGACTTCAATTTTGAATCCTAATCCAAACACTACTGATTCAGAAAAGTTCACTTCACTGTGACATTTTTTGCAACACACCACACTTTGGAGTTCAGGAAATAGAATATTGATATCAATAATTCTATTCTGGACTCCGGAGAGGCCTTCTGCTGCTGGAGTTTCAAGTTTTCTTGAAGATGTCGAAGATCTTGGTTGTGCAGTTGAGTCTTCTGTATCATTACGTCTTGTTCCTGCAAATTTTCTTGGTCGCCTTCTATTTCTTCGCGAGGAGTATTTCCTATCCAAGTGAGTGGGCAATCTGCCCTTCTGGCGACTCATTGTTATAACTAACTAATCTAAACTAAAAGCTAAACTAACTAAAATTCCTAACAAATACTTTATACTTTGAAAACTTAAAATATTAATAACTTTACAAGAAAACAAAAATAAACACTACTAAAAAAAAATTATTTTAACTTTATTTAATTATGTTTGCACAGTGCAAAACATAAATTCAAGAACTTTAATCATAGAACTTTAAAATATTTAAAAGCTGGTAAAGCAGATTTGAATGCTGTGTTTCGCGCGAACAGTTTCACCAACAGCACACTGATTCTAACCTTTACCCAAACAGGACATCAGGAAGAAACGATATATACATGGTCGGTAAATGGGGTGTTCAAATATTTTCGTCACAGCGGTCGTCACGTTTTGGTTACAGAATCGTCGCCTAGACTGTTGCGAAGAGCGCGCATATTTGAATTTCACCTAATGAATATAGTTTCATGAAACTCAGAATAAAAAAGAAAATAATCATTTATTGTAAATAATTTACAAAATACGTATGTATGTTTATAAGAGATAATGTGTGTATACGAGTGATACACACACACACACACACACACACACATGCGCGCACACACACATTCGCTCATAAATACATACATACACGAGGAAAAAGTTCAACATTTTTGTAATACGATAGATATATATATATATATATGTATGTATGTATGTAAATTGTTTTTTACAATTACAATGAAAATATCTAGTTCTGACTGGATTTATTTAAAAAAATCAAAATTTTTAGGTATCTTGAATAAATGATTTTAATTACGCAATTTAGCGAAAAAACAGGCAAAATATTTATTCAGTATTTTGCTTATAATTTTGCGGGAAAATTTTTTTACGAAAAACGGCTTTCGGGAGCATATTCTATTATAAATTTCCTATGAAAACCAATCATAAAAAAAATATCGATTTTTTCAAGTTTTAAACGTGTTGGGTCCCCTTAAGGCGTTAATATTTTCATAGATAGATAGATTCGAATTTTTACCATATAAGGCGGGTTTCAAATAAAGAGATCGAAAATTATCTTTAATTAATACAATGAAGTAACCATATAGACAGAGTAAACTCTTAGATCTTCTATACAATAATTCGTATATTTTTTTCAAATTTTATTTTCTTGAATATTTTCACTAAACAAAAACCAGCAGAAAAATTTTCTTAACTGATACGATAACATTACAGAACAAGCTTCTTCAAATATTTTATAAGTGTGTTCATCATCATCTCCTAAGCCCATAGTAATTGCTGTTTCTTTATATGTTTCATATTTTACATTTTCAAATATTAATAAATCTTCAAAAGATGTAGAACCTTTTATTCTACTTAATATTAGTTTTAAATAAAAGTGTTCTGTATCTTTTGTTGAAACAACATTTAATCTACCTATAGTAATATTTTTCTTAATATTTGTTCTCTTTATCCAAATTTTTTTGTCTTATCAAATCTAAAAATTCGGGTATACGAATATATATTTTAAAGTTTTTGCAAATTCATCGTTTTTATTTAAGTCAAACCATGCAGTTAAAGTTGTTTTAGGGTTATGTAAAGCTTCTGTTTCTTAATTTTGTTCTTAAACTATTTTTTGTTGATTAAGAGTATGAATATTTAAACGTTCAACAAAATTACTTCCATAGGGCTAATATATCGTTCATCTATATATTCAGTTATTTCATCAAATGTAATTTTATCATATTTATTATTATCAATGTTTTTATCATTATCTTGTATTTTTTTAAGTTTACAAAAAGCTCTGTCACTACCTTTATGTAAATAACTATAAATATATTTTATGATTTGAACTGTTGCACAGTATTCAACATTAATATGACAATTATATTTTTCTAATAAATACTTATCGTACGGTACTACCACTGAGTTATTTACTAGTATTTGTGGACCTATCTGTTTTTTTAAATCGAAAAATTTGTTTTTTTTTGTATTATCAGTTCTTTTATATAATGGATATCCATTACTTTGAAATAATGTTTGATTTTGAAAAGGTTTTGGAAAATTTTTTTTACAAATTTTTTTTTTCTGTAAAGTAACATATCATAGCATATCATTCTTTAAAGTAACATAGCAGTAACATAGCAGAATATTTTGTATGTGGCCCATGTAACATATGTTTTAAAACTAACTTTTGTAAGTTTTTGTCATTAGACGGTATTTCAGCTAAATGTATTTATCAAAATCATGTGGATTCATTAATTTATTATTTGGATGAAGAGTTATAAGAATATGAGCATGTGGAAGGCCTCTTTTTTGAAATTCGATAGTATAAACATAGGATATTAATTTTCCAAAAATTTCGTTTTTTGTTATATCATTTAAAATACTAAAAATTTAGTATAAAATTTAGTGTTTTTAGAGGAAATTATGTCAAAATTTGTTTTAATTCTTTCCATTTTGGATTACATGTTACTGTAATAAACAAATCCGGTTTGCCTTTAGTTATCATAATTGCCATTGCATCTTGATAATGCTGTTGCATGTATCTTGGACTACCAATATAAGTTGCTGGTAAAATGAATAAGTTACCTAATTTTTCTTAATTTTTTTCATTATTATACTATCACTTTCTATCATTATATAAGCATGTAAAAAGTATTGTTGTGTTAATCGTAATAAAGGATTGAAGTTTCTTAAAGGGTTATGCCTGAGTTAAAATGATGAATATGTCGATTATTTTTTTATTGACTTTTTTCATAGCTAATAGTCTGTAGAATATGGTGGTGAAAGTTCTTTTTCATGCAAAGATTTTAACTCGAAAATGCAGACAAAAAAATACACAAAATTTTTTTGCTAATTTTTGATAAATCATCGATTTTCGATATTTCCATTTGATTATACCTCAATTATGAAGCAGAATTTTTCTAACACATCCAGTACAAGATTTTTATAGGGAATTTTACCGAAAATACAATATAAATCCGTTTTGCAAAATGTTTCTTTCTCAAAAAGTTATTAACCCAGTCAATCTGCTAAATAACTAATTTTCGTAAAATAGCAATTTTTTTTCTTAATTTGCTTTTCTTTAACAACATAAAACTACAATATCATAAAATAAAGGAAATTCAAATTTGAATACGAAAAATAAAATCAATTGATTTTAAATTGCCACCGACTATGTTGCGCTACACAGCGTGGATGAAGAAGATTGATTTCTGTTTTATCCATACAATTTTTCCCTAAAAAACAGCTGTTTGAATTGTGATCCAATCTCAAATCACCATGTGCCATGTGGTAATGCATTTGTCTACTGCTACTTACTTATAACCTATTACTAGTGCGGATAGAAAGTTCAAAAACTTCTACAACAAGATATCAGATAAGTATTGTAGACCAGTAAGTAGTAATTGTATTTATAAAGATTTAGTTCTTTCATGGAACTTCACATGGACTTTGAAGAGTGTCGTTTGATATGTTTACAAGAACCTTCACAGGATATATTAATGGTAAGTAGCAAAAATAATTGTAAACTCTAAATTCCATCTCAGCTCAAAACAACCATATAATATAGGAATATACATATATATATTAGGGTGACACGTTTCCTAAGCTATCACTGAAATGGTTTATCGCAAAGCCCTAAGCTATTCTGTAGGAAAATCCAAGCCCAACGCACTTTTTCTTTTTCTGATTACTCAATTTTTTTCCGTGTTTCATTGCACTTTAGATTTCCCGTTTGAAATTACACGCAATATGTATGTCGAACTTTTATCTCAACATAACTTTGAAACTATGCAAGTTTTCCAGAATTTTTTTGCATACACTTCTTTCTTAAGTCAATGACAATAGATTAGCAAAAAGTTTGATGAAAAACTATCAATAATTAAGGAGTTAACAGGTGCAATTTCAACGAAAAAGTTGAGTTTTTGAACGCCGTTTAAGGCCCCTTGCACTGCTTCTAGAGCTCTAAAATTTTGGCATAACCTTTCGACACTCATTAAAAAGCCATATCAAGAAAAATTTTGTACAAAATTGACTTAAAGTGAACAAGTATAGTCCGGAAAAATGAGTGAAAGTAGTAAAATTTTTTTCGGTACAAAGTTAACTGGCCCTAACGTCCCATCGCGCAGGGACTCAACACATGATTGCCTACCGTCGTCCATCCTAGTGTCGAGACACATGGTGGAGTAGTATTTTCGAAGGAAACGCCGAGACTCACCCTTCGCGGTACCTCTCTTCCAGAGAGACAGAGAGAGAGAGAGAGAGAGAGAGCTGATCCTACCATAAATATAACAATACCGAAATAATCTGTGGAAATGCTGTATATTGTTCAACTTGGCTGCTCGTTAATTTTTTTCGTCACATCGCTTCACCAGGTCACGAGATTTAAGAAATCTTTTTAGTCGATGGAACACGGGGAAAAATGGAGTGATCAGAAAAAGAAAAAGTTCGTTGGGCTTGGATGTTCCTAAAGAATAGCTTAGGGCTTTGCCATAAACCATTTCAGTGATAGCTTAGGAAACGTGTCACCCTAATATACATATATATATATATATATATATATATATATATATATATATATATATGTGTGTGTGTGTGTGTGTGTGTGTGTGTGTGTGTAGGCCATTCCACGACAACCCGTGAAAAAATTTTTAGTTTTCGGCTAAAATTTTTTTATAAATTCCTTCTTTCATTAAAACGTAAGGACCCTATTTACGGACAGGTAAATGTGTGAGTCTTATGTTTATCTAATGGCACAAGTACTGCAATAGACGTGCAATGGCGTTGCAATAGACTGCTCTCCGCAGAACCTTGGTTGAGGACACGAGATATAGGATTAAGGATGACTAAATTAATGACCCGCAGAACAATTCCCGAGGTGGGACAAGTTATGATGTCTCGTTAGTTCTCCAAGCGGGGACAGTTCCTTTAATGGGACAATACCAATGTCCTGCGTACTCTACCTGTAGCGTTGAAATATTTCTTGTCCCCTCTTCTTAATCTTTCTGCTGGGGTGGGACAACTTTGTCTCTGTCCCTCTCTTACCTTCTATGACCCACTCGAAGTCCTCAGTCCTCTAAATGTATTTACTTGTTGTTAAGGGTTGGATTTTTTATTCATAAATAACTGTTGAACAAAGTGCTTTAAGTTTAATCATTATCTGTTTTGTTTTGTTTATTTTTGTTAGTTGTTGCCTCAATCGTACAGTAATTAATTTCGTCTATTAATTTTACAAAGAATAATCGTTACAAAGTTGTTATCTTGTAGTCTTGAAATAAAACTAGTCTTAGTCTACTTAATCCGATACTAGCCTAATATTGTATATAAAGAAGGGTTTCTCTAAGTTCTCTGTATACAACCTTAATCAAACTTCGAATACACGACTTCTCGTGGCAAGTATTTGTCCTACCTAAGCCGTGAGTTCCAATCATTCTCACCAGATTTATTGGCGGTCCTTCCCAGAGTAATGACTTTTGTCTTCAAGCCCTCGTAGCCGAGTCTTTAGATAATGGAGTTCCAATCTGGTATAGACATAGTATTCAATAAACGTATATATCATTTTGTCACATTCGGCTACGAGGGCTCAATCTTAAAAAGTTGAGTAGCCTCGTTGGACAGAGCAAAGAGTGATTATAGCTCCCCGCATTTACTGGTTCAACGAGACTACTGGGCTTTTAAAGCCTCAGATATGGCATAGTTAATTCAGCTGATCAGGAATACTTGCGACCAAGAACTACTTGCCACCCGAAGCAATGTTTCCTCAGTCTCCGGATCAGTAGGTCGCGAGGAGTACTTATGCACGAGTCAGCAATTTGCTCATCGCGCGCTATCGTAATCGACTTAGCATATTGCAGCAATCAGCCGACGCTCAATGCTCGCAGGCATATTGCAAAGCTGCAGCTGAATGCACAATATAACACTAGATTTAATTTATATTCTATTTAATAATTAGTAGACCTATCACGTTACAAAAAGAACGTAAACAAATTTTCAGATGTTTAAATTAATATGTTAACAAGTTATAAATAATTTGAATAATTATAGTTTTTTCGATTATGCAAAGTTATAATAAATGAAAATGACTTCCTTTACATCTATATATGTGTGTGTGTGTGTGTGTGTGTGTGTGTGTGTGTGTGTGTGTGTAAATTGTGACGAGGCGCTCGTACACAAACAAGCACGAACGCCTGATACAACGCCGCGCGCACGTGCAAGTATGCGAGCGCACGACAACGCGAGGATCGAGGTGGCAAGAGCCGCACACGAAACCGTTAGAGGGGAAAAGGGGAAAATATTCTAGACGGAGAGATGAGTAGATAATTTCACAAAAACTGGCGAGATGGCTGATTCTCGCTGAATATGGTCCTCGAGTGCAGTTAAGTACAAAATGACAAATGCCTGCTATGAAATTTCGACTAGGAAAGGGCGGTGGTCGATGAAACAAGTGAGTTTTTTATGCAAAATCAAGGTAATCAATCAATGTAAAATCAAGATTAAGAACGGGCAAAAATAACTACCAAAATCGCTTGTATTTCTTCTTAGGAAACGCGAAATATTGAACTGCGTCCCAAACTAAAATTTGTGTACTCTCCTGCATTCTATACAAATCACTTTCAGCCTTCTTATATCTGCTTGAATTTACTTACTAATATTCGCTTTCAAAATTCAAAACTAATTTATAAACTTTGCCTTTTGAATACAAAGTTTCCGATTTCCTTCCGTAACAATAACGCCACACGATTTGTCGTGAACACCGGGTATAAGAAGAGAAAATACAGCATAGGAAAAGTCATACGGAAAACAAATTAGAGGCTAGGCGGTCGACCCTTCTTCCACCAAGGTCGAGGCCCGTGCTGGCCGTTACGCCCGCTATTTTTTCACCACGGAAGAAAAGCGGAAGCTGCAGCCGATGGTGACGCCTACACTGTCTTAAACAGAATTTCTTTGAAATTATATTTCCATTTTTCATCGATTTAATAGCACTTTCGTGAAAACTAATATTATACGTTTTCTTGTATTACAATTCTACTTTTCAAATCCGTTCGAAAAATACAAATCGGACTATTACAAACGTATCCAGACGGTCTACAAGATTTTGCACTTTATTGGCAGTGTGAAAGGCAATAGCGAGCAAAAATTGCACGAAAACAATTTTCGATTCGCAGATAATATTTATATTAGTCCAGTAGAATATTTGCTCGATACAAAACAGAATCGACGAATTTCTCGAATCAATAAACGCGAACGAATTAAATAGCGCACTGAACGCGCTTTTACTATCTACGAAAGGGACGAAACCCGAGAAATTACATCGACTATGCCGGCGGTTAGAATACATATATAGCGAAAACTATTTCGAGCATGTATTTTCACCGACAGTGAGCGCGAGGAGAAAATGCGACAACGGAGTATCCACTTTCATTATGAACCTTGAATTTCAAACGGATAACAAATACTTCGAGGATAACGTGTTTCCGCACGACAGGAACGTAACAATACGTAAACAAAACGTGAAACCGAAAAGCATCCTTACTCCGAAAAATACAAACAATTTCGTAACCGTAACGACGCCGGAAGGAAACGTTGTCAGAATACCATCGTCGGTGGTGGAAGAATATTCAAACCCAGGTGGCGGTAAAAATCAACAGGAAGAAAACGCGAGGGATTCCGCGAAGGCCATATCAACACCGAATGCAAATGATCACACGAGGGTAACCGGCGGACGAGACTCAGAAACGATGTATCTAGAACAACTTGAAATAGTACTATTTAACGAGCAATTATTGCAATCATATACCCGTCTCCAGAGCGATGTCCAAATCCTTCAACGCGAAAGATTAGCACTCGGTGATCAGCGAAACGCGAATTTACCGATAAAAACGCGAGACGTATCAAAAGTAGTATCCTCTTGGAATTTCAAATTTAGTGGCGACAGGAAAGCCTTAATAATTGATCAATTCCTGCAGTGCATATCGGAATACAGCAGCCCTATCCTAAACTGAACTGCTAAGAGCTCTGCCACTACTGTTGAAAGAGCCAGCATTTAGGAGTCAGGCCTGGATTAAAATATTGAAAAAATCGATTATTTTCCTTTACCTTTTATTATAGAAAATTTTCCGTAGAATCTGATGGTGAAACCCGTTGTTAGCTACATTTTTTTGCAAAGGTATAAATAAAAAACTGAAAAAATGTTCATAGTCAATTTTCGAAAAATGATGATTTATTTGACAATATTTATTAGCACTAAATAATATTGTTTGAATACTTTCCATACATGATTTCTATAGAACATTTTCTGTAGAATACGATAAGAAAGTCCATTTTATAAGAAAATACCATTTTCATAAAAAATTATTAACAAATTAGTGCAATAATTTCTTATAGTCAATTTTCGTAAAATTTTTATTTTCGCGTAACAATTCACTAATGTCTACAAATAACAAGAAAACAAGATTGATTAAATTTA
Source organism: Philotrypesis tridentata (assembly GCA_018906965.1). Classification (NCBI taxonomy): domain Eukaryota; kingdom Metazoa; phylum Arthropoda; class Insecta; order Hymenoptera; family Pteromalidae; genus Philotrypesis; species Philotrypesis tridentata. Next base: position 198,898 of record JACCIB010000253.1, read on the forward strand.
GTATTGTTATTATTTATAGATGTTGTATAAAACATTTTACTGCAAAAAGTTTTGCAAAAAACCGCTTTGATACAAATTTTTAATCTGTGCGTGTGTGTGTGTGTGTGTGTGTGTGTGTAAGTGAAAACACGAGAGATAACAGATTTTCAACTTACCGACTTAGCGACTGAATCATATGAGAGCTCAAGCAAGTGGTGATAAGTCTATGATCCTATTTTACCTGGCTCACACTAGGAAAACTATTTTTTCAAAAATAAACACTGTACATTTTCAAATTCGCTATTTAGTTTTTAGTTGTGAATTTTTATTAAGTGGATTTTTTCACAATTACTAAGTTTTGTAAAAACTATTTAATATATTTAATAGTTTCATAAAAGTTTTAGTGTTTGTAATTAAAAATTTTACTTAATAGTGAGTGTGTATGTGAATTTATTTTGACAATTGAAAAAGACAATTCAAGATGAATCAAGACTCAAGAGGTAGAGTGCCTGGATCATCTTCACATGGAAAACACACATATGGAAGAGCGAAGAGGAGAGGAAAGTTTTTTTATGGTAAGAAGTAAGGAAAAAATCATGAACAACCACTATCAAGAGCATCGAGCACCAACTCAACATCAAGAAACCATCAGCAACGTCAAACAAGTACAGTGGCCATCACTTCAAGAAGTATACCTGATGCACTTCCTTCAACATCTGGTAGACTGCAGCAAATAACTGATCATCCGTCAAGATCCAGACAGAAATTAAAAGGAGAATACAAAGAAGTTGGTACAGTCAAGAACAGAATATTTCCTAACTGTACCCAGGATTACAGGAATTTCTGGGCTGTAAAGCTTGAGGTAGGGATTTCCAATTTGATGAAATCGATACAAGAGGTCTCGGCACTACACTATTTGCCACTTGCACCGGATGCCACAAAGCTGCTTTCATTGAGTCCAGTAGAAAAATTGGTAAGCAACGTAATGCATATGAAATCAATAGACGTTCAGTTTTAGCTATGAGACTATTATTGGACACGGTCATACTGGTTTAAATTCTTTCTGTGGAGTAATGGATTTATTAACTCCAATTTTTCATAGTAATTTTGATATAATAAATCAAGATTTTAAAGCAGCAACTAAAAATGTAGCTGAGGACTCAATGAGAACAGCTATGTAGGAAGACTGCAGCAGTGAAACTCAAGAGGATGACCGTGAGATTGTTTCGGGCGATAGTTCTTGGAGGAAGCGAGGCCGCTCTTCTCTTCAAGATATATCAGCACTGATACGCCATGCAAATGGAAAAGTGATTGACGTGTCTCCCAAACAATCCCTTTGTAAAGTCTGTGAAAATCATCCTGAAGAGGATACTGCGAAGTACAAAGACTGGGTCGAGGCTCATCAAGATAAGTGTTCAGCCAATCACCAAGGTAATTCTGGAAAGATGGAAGTCGATGATATTGTTGAAATGTTTCAACGATCTGAGACAATCCATGGAGTGAAATACAAGAATTACATTGGCGATAGCGATTCAAAAGTCTACAAAGCTCTTTGTGATGCCCAACCATATGAAGAAGACTTCACCATTCAGAAGAAAGAATGTTTTGGACATGTGCAGAAGAGGATGGGAACACGACTAAGAAACCTGACGAAGAGCTTAGCAGGAAAGAAGTTATCTGATGGAGTAGGTATTGGTGGGAAAAACTTATGGCAATGCCATTCGAGGCCATAATGACTCAGTTGAAAAAATGTCGAATGCCATTTGGACAACATTTTTTCACAAACAGTCAACTCATCAGGAGCCCAAACACCGCCTTTACCCAGTAAAAACACGAAGTTGGTGCAAATGGCAGGTAGCCAAAGCCAACAACAACCTGAAGAGCTTTCACCACAAAGATTCCATTCCTCTTGCTGTTATGGACGTAATTGAGCCAATTTACAAGCCTGGCTTGCTTGAGAGATGCGTTGGAGGCTACACACAAAACAATAACGAGAGCTTTAATCAATCTATTTGGAAGATCATCCCCAAGCACAGTTTCAGTGGTCTTGCAGTTTTGGAAATTGGAGTCTACATTGCTGTCTCAATGACGGCAAAGCTGGAATCCTGGACATTATGAGCAGGTTTGGTACTCAACCCAGATCATCTGCAATCAACTGGGCCAAGAACATGGATGAAGGAAGACTTTTCTGGTCCGACAAGAAAACAGCAGAATCTATATTGCAAGCACGCCAAGCTCGAAGGAAGAGAAATCATCCAGATGATGATTCTTACAGAGCTTGTGCACACTGAAACCATAACCCTACATTTCATTTCACTACACATATATGCTTAACCCTACATCACACTTACTATCACCCAATAACACACAAAAACTGCATCACTATACTTCTACTGAAACAAATCAAATCATACATTTTTTCATTTTTTTCATTTTTTTTATAAACATGAGTCACATGCAAACCACGTGTAAACACGGTCTCTTTCTTCATACATGCAGACTACAAACACAACAGCAAGCCAGTCAGCTGATAATCAGTAGAGTTGTTTGCTTTCCAGTATGACCTACATTTCGTTCAAAATCTCATCTGGACAAGTTTCTGTATAACCTTCAAATTGGTGGTCTTGTAGTGTATTTATTTCAAGCAAGAAAACTTCTGGTGAATAACTTTAGAATTATTCATATAATATTGAGTATAGTTTACTTTATTATTTATTTGTAGTAATTTTAGTATTTTTTTCATGGTACACAATAAATATTTTTTCTGTGAAATAAAGTGCATATATGCTTAAGAAAATACTAATTTGTCGAAAAATTTATAATTTCTAATTTAAAATAGAATATTAGTTTAAAGTATAAAATAATTCTTTTTTCATTATTTTTTATTTTGTGCAGAGAAGTTGTTTGGACCCGGATCTTCATCAAATATTATAGAAATGACTAGTGTACAACTAGTTTTTAAGGAAATAAAGTCCTAAATATTGGATAAAAATGGTAAGTATATTATTCGACTAAATGTATAAAAAAACTGCATTTTTCTCAGTTTTTGTTTTTTTATGATTTCAGGTCACTTGCCGTAAGGTTTCTCTGCCATGGATGGACCAATTGGACTCAAATTTTAGAGAAGCCTTTAGAATAGGTTTCTTCACAGAATAAGTGGAGCAGAATTCAGAAAAATAAGTAAAAAGTGGATGTTATGTATGTCAATATACGTAACATTCACTATAATTACTAATATTTTCACCATAATTGTAGCTAATTATTTAAAATTGTTGCTTTTCAGGAATCCGCTCCACTTATTCTGAGGAGAGTCGCATTGAGGAGATTTTAAGTAAATAAAAATACATAAAATCATTATCTTATAATTTATTTAATATATAGAGTTATTAGTGATATACATAGACATTTTGCTGATGAAAGTGAAGTATTTTATGTATATACTAATCGAAAAAATTTTTTTAATGTAAAATTAAAAATAAAATTTTTTGTTAATCTAACAAGTTTTTATTATTTTTCAGGATTTAACCCAGGCCTGACCTCTTAAACGTGTACAGGTGAATAAAGATAAATGGCGCACGTGGAATCAATTCGTCGAAGATATCCGAGCGCAATTTCGATTCGGAAATTACGCAGAGGACTTTGAAGACGAAATCCGTTTACGCAAGCAAGGTCAAAATGAATCGATGATTAATTACATAAACGCAATGCTCGCTCTATTCAGTAGGTCCCCACAGGATTGGCCTGAAGAAAAAAAATTCAACGAATTTATAGTAATATACGAGGCGAGTTTTTTACAATGCTGCAATCGGAAAAGCCGACGAGGGCTTGAAAGCGAACGAAAGTCGTAAATTAGTTAACACTGCAATCATCGACGTAACAGAAAACGCGAAAATTCCTGCCGTGCTAAGCGCAGAAGTAAGCGCAGTATCTATCCCGGTGGATGATGTATGATGCAGCAGAACCAGAGCGAATACAAAGCGCAGGAGAAAAAGTATCGCCAGCTCAAAAACCGGCAGCTACACACCCCGCGCCAACGGAAAGAGGCAAGAGAAGACTCTCATCGAATGTTGGAGGAGCGAAAAGCAAAGCTCGAGCTCGAGCGCACAATGTCAGTAGCGCGAGAGCACATACGCCAACGCGAAGAAAGGAGGCAGACCCTCGAGCTAGCTCACCAGCTAGAGGTTGCAGAATACAAAGAGCGAAACGAACAAGAGCTGAAGAAAGCTCAAGAGCCAACACAAAAATAGAGCTAAAGTACAGGACGGACGAGTTGATACCTCAATTACGCAGAGAAGTTGAGGCCAAGCTTCAAGAGGAACAAAAGAGACATTTCATGGAGGAACAAAATGTGATAGCCGAGGAGCAAGCGCTCAAAATAACACAACAACCCAGCTACAGCATGGACTCCAGCAGCACTTCCACCCGCACACCCAGCGCGACTAGACCCAAACCGGCCGACAACACCGACAGTAGTAGAGGTACGGTATATCCCGCCGACGTGGGCGTGGCCTAGTGGCGCCAGACATCCGGTGTAGTGAAGTCAGTGAGGCACGGTATAAACGACCACGTATGCGGAGCCAATCACGTGCGCGAGCGGGTGGGGGAGGGAGCTCGCGAGTGGGTTCGCGCGCCACCCCCGCGTAGCGGTGGTGAGCTGGTCCCTCACGCCGCGCCGCCGCCGCCGCCCGGGAGAGAGAGAGAGAGAGAGAGAGAGAGAGAGAGAGATGCTGGAGTGTGCGTGGGAGAGACAGAGATGCTGAGAGTGTGCGTAGGCGCCAGATGGTGCGAGAGAGAGAGCAGAGCGCAAGAGTCGAGAATTTTCAAAGTCCCGAAATAGAGAGAGTGGGGGTGTCTGGAACGGGAAAAGCCGAGAGGTACGGTATAAACGACGCATGCGCTCTGCGTCTTCTGCCACGCGCCAAGAGATGCGGGGGAGAGAGAGTAGAGCGCAGGCGAAAATTTCAAAGTCCCGCCCGAAGCTAGCCGAGCGGGGCCGAAGCCGCCCGATGCGGCATGCGTGGGCGAGCGAGCGAGAGAGAGAGATGCTGAGAGTATACGTGGGTCGAGAAAGAAGGTGCGAACACTCACTACACTTACTGCACAAATAATAATTTTAAATCACTTTTTTATTAATTCAAATTTACGGCAATAGGTTAATACACTTTTTTAAAATATCACTTTTTTTAAAAGCAGACGCGCAATTAATTTTTTCTATTTATTTGGGCTATTCTGACCCCATAAAATAACACACTGTGGTCAGTGGTCTCCACCGCTATCATTGTCCCGTTCACCCATTGCTCTGTTCTTTTAAACAGAAAAAGCCTATCCAGGGAGTAGTTGGCTTCTTCATCCATAGATGTAATTAAACATTCGTTTGCTCTTTGACGAAGGCGCCGAAAAACCCTCGTTACAACCCACGGAACAAACTGTAACAAAAAATCTGCGAATATATATATATATATATATATATAAAATAATTAACTTATGCTTATACGCCTTCACGTCTGCTCCCTCACCGTCGGCTCCTCCGGTAACGGTCGCTCCTCGCGACGCGCTCTTCTTACAGCTCTAGTGTGCTTCCAGAGCTCGAACTGAAAAAATAAAATGTCGAGTATGAGCTACGTCATACATACACTAATAAAAAAAATTACACTATTAAAAAATACCCACACAAACGGCTGTTTTCTTCTCAACTGTACGGTACATTGTGCTTTGAAAATACTAGATCCTCACACTTGAACGACGAGACAGAAACTGGGGGTGTCGCAGATTTTCCGTTTGCGAAAAGTCCCAAACTAGAGCAAAACCGTAGGGTGGGGAAAAGTAACTTACACTTGTTTAGCATACCTTCGTCTAGAAAGAGTGCGAAAAGGAGCGCGCATGTGTCGAGCAGACCCAGCCTTTTTAGGATGATTTTTGTATATATACGAGAGGAAATTCTATGCCGCCTAGGAAGAGTGCGAAAAGGAGCGCGCATGTGTTTCGCAGACCGTTGTCCAGGAAGAGTGTGAAAAGGGCTGCGAAAAGGAGCGCGCATGTGTCGAGCAGACCCAGCCTTTTCAGGATGATTTTCGTATATCGAGAGCATTTGACTAATATATACGAGAGGAAATTCTATGCCGCCTAGGAAGAGTGCGAAAAGGAGCGCGCATGTGTTGAGCAGACTCAGCCTTTTCAGGATGATTTTCGTATATCGAGAGCATTTGACTAATATATAGGAGAGGAATTTTTGGGTGGTGTAAATATTGAGATAGAATGAATATTTTTTTAAAAAATTTCGTTTATTCAAAAAAAAAGTGTTGTTTAGTTTACAATCATTTTACATATTTTTTTCAGATAATTTTAATATACATTTTTGTAAAATTTTTATGTACACAGTCGTCAATTCTTTATAAAAAATATCAAAGTAAAAATTTTTAAAATAATTATCTATAGGTTTTGAAAATCGTTGTGAAACTTTTTCTCGAATATCAGCTGTATTTTCTGCTATGCAGACTGTTACTAATCCGTTGTTGGAATACTCCTCGGGTGTGGCAATGTTGAAAACTTCGAGTGCGGTGTGCTCCTTGCACTTGTTCACTGCATCGGTGATACGTTTCAAACGATGAAAACGCTCCTCGACACAAACAGCAGCCGTTTTGATACCTTCAAAACTCATCATCTGCAGAATTGATTTCAAGCCGTAAGAGGTTGTGAAGCGCAACTCTGTCTCGGCGTCCAAAGCGATGCTCGGTAAATCGTCGTACACACAATATTAATATTTGGTAATCTTTTCAAGATTGTCTATGAGAGCCATCCACGCTCCGGAACTTAATGGAAAACCATGAGAAAATTGATTGTTTATTAACTGAATCGATGGCTTGAAAACATCATCTTCTTCATCGTACACTAAGCTCACACTAATTTTTTTTGAACCAGACTTATTTAACGAATACACTGTTGTTAACAATCCGACTATCGCTAATTTTATTTCTCTATTACATGTCATGGTTATTTTCTTATTTCCATCGTCGTTTTCAAAATCTTCGTTCTTTCTTTTCAACATTTCCTGCACCATGACTAATTCACTCCAGAAGCGTGTATACTTTTTTAATGAGATCGCTTCGACGGTTAGCTGTAAACTGACACTTTTCCCGAGGAAAGTGCGTATAATAAAATGTAGAGTATGAGCTACGTCATACATACACTATATATACTATATATCATACATATACTATAACCATATAACCCTATGCGTTGGAAAAACCTTGAGCGTGTTTCTGTTTTAAATCACGACATCTGGCCCCACCCCCATCCTCCAACCGTTGCACAAGTCATATACACATACGCATATAACTCTACCGATTTATTCTCACACGTGTATGGCGACCCACATGTGTTTTTTAAGCAGTGACGCTTAGGAGATGCACAGCTGTCTATTTAGATGTATGTTCGTTTTCCGAGCTAGATTTTTTTGGTGGATTTCAGTCGTCGATACACGATTTTTCTCAAAGTTTTCAGGGGGCGTAAAGAAACCAAGCCTGAGACAAGTGTTTCACGTCCTTTTCTCTAAGACAGATTTTTTAACATGGATGGTTTACAGAGATTCTCACGAGATCAAGTGGCGACGATGCTCGCAAGTTTTCTGCAGGGGTTGTGTATGCAGATGTAGGTCGGAAAACTGTAGTAAACTAGTATGCTGGCTATTATAAAAAGGCGGAGTGTCATCGCGTCGAGCTTTAGTCTTTTCCAGAAACGCAGAGCGAGCAGCTCGTTGGTAGTAAAAGTTCTCGTGTCTAGTGCTTGTACGTAATTGTGAATTATATTTAAAAATGCCAACTTCCGAGGCAAGAAAGATTGTGGCTACCTTCCAGCATGTGGTAGCGACATGCGCCGTGCTAGCGTGCGTACGGTACGAACGTTTGCGGCAGCGCTGCAACCCCGGATGGTGGGCGAGATTTTTTGACCTGCCAATTGCACCGCTAGTGTTTGAGTATTTTTATATACTCGCATTCATAGATCTAAAATCTCTAGTCTCCCTGCCGACGACAGGATCGGCATTGATAATTATGCACAACCTCTTATGCAGCGGTTTTACGAATTGCGTAAGTTTAAAATTTTTTAAAGTATTTTTTACATATTTTTAATATAAATTTAAAAATAATTCATGTTTTTTTTATAGGACGTTTGCATGCCCTGGACACAGTTCGCGAAGAAACACGTGAATTTGTGTTGAGCATTATGAGCGAAGCGCGGGCTCAAATCGTCGAGATCATGTCAATGATACAAAACGTGCCGAGCCCCGACGACGAAATCAGCGCAGACGACACGCGGAGAATGGACCGACGACGCGCGCAGCTTGTGATGAATTTGGGTACACAGCAGAATACCACACCCTCTGAACACATTGAAAAATGTCGAGAAGTGGCTCTCGCTGCCTATCGAGGTGAGCAATCAATTTTATCTTTTTTCCTACATCATTTTCTTATGTCTACGCGTTTTACTCGTAGCGTGTGAGGATATGATAATTGCGCCTTGGCTACCGGCACCTCGGACGACAGCAACACATGTATTTGAATAGATCGTTACAGAATTTTACAACGATCCAAAGTCATTCCCACCATCGGGAGATGATGTGTACAGAGCGTTTGAGGCGTTTCGAGGACCAGCCGAGGTTTAATTGTTAGTAATTTTAATTCAAATATTTCGTCGTAATTCTTAAATTAATTTTTTATTAATTTTAGATGTTGGATCACGAGCACAGAGCAAGGACGACATTGTTGAAAGGCCTAAAACAAAAAAACAAAAAAATAATAGTGAAGATTGCGAAGAAAATAATAGTACATGCGGTACGAAAGTGTTGGTGCATGTGGATGTACACAGAGAAATGTGTAGCAGTGGCTGCAGTTACACCAGTCAGGACTCGACCCATCAGGGGGCCTCTCGGGTCCAAGTAGGAAGAGGCCGAAGCAGTAGCAGGTCAACAAACTCCCGTAGCCAGCCCTCGCAACGATCCTCGGACCGGCTGTCATCTCAGAATGGTAGAGTTTTCAAAAATAATTCTAAAGAATATTCGTGTATGTATAGTGAGAATTCGGTCGCGATTTCGAGTGGGTGGGTTGATGATTTTGATACCGAATGGTTCGACGATTTTGAGGGGAAAGGTAGTAGTAGAACCGATGTTGAAAATATTCTAAACAAACGTAGTATTTTGTCCATAAAAAACGACGACAACTTGTGTCTACCGCGTGCGTTGGTTTATGGCGAAGTATTTATTCGAAAAGACGCGACACCCGAATGGGCTAAGGAATGGTTCGATATAAAAAAAAAAACTGACGCATCACAAATATCGCGCATCGCGACTAGTGATAAAATCGGGTGTTGAACTTGCACAAGATCGAGGATGTGGATTCTGCGAACTCGAAAAATTTCAAAAGTTTTTTCAAAAGAAAAATATAGCTATTCATGTTTACATTTACGAAACTTTCGGAAAAAAAGATACACCATTATTTTTCGACGTCACGCAAAGAGGTCCGTTTGAAAAAATTATCAACATTATGGCATATCGCGAGCGGGAGAATTTCGACCTTGTATTGAATTTATTAGGCGTTCGTAATGGATTATTTTTTTGCGAACCATGTAATTTTTCGTACAAAAGCTTACATCAACACGCATGCGATGCCATATGCGATGCGTGTTTTACTACCCCAAGATGCGTTGGTGGCGAGCGAAATGTACGATGCAACGATTGCGCTCGTAGTTTTTACAACGATGACTGTTTTAGAAATCATCGTAAAATCGGTTCTCTAGCTCGTGATAAAAAATATACGGGGTCAAAGGGAAACTCGAGTAGATCTTTATGTTTGAATTATTTCTTTTGTAAAACATGCCAACGCCCCGTCAACAATTTTAAAAGGAAACACGAATGCGGTAAATTTTTTTGTAAAATATGTCGAAGCATCCACTCGTTGAACGTACTGTGTATGATGCAGCCCGTGATAGTTAGAAAAAATACAAAAACACACCCCGAAAATTGTTTTATTTTTTACGATTTTGAAACGCGCGAAGAAAAACTAAACGAGATCAGCAATGTAAAAATTTTAAAACCAATCTTGTGCGTTGTGCAAGTATGCTACGTCGCTTGCTTCTCCGACGAGTCGGCGCGGCTATGCGCATTTTGTGGGGTGCGTGAGCACGTGTATGCAGGCGCCGAATGTCTGGCACATTTTGTTGATTTCATAGTTCGTAAAAAGAAAATCGGTTTCTCTACATTTATCTGTATCGCGCATAACGCCAAAGACTTTAATGCGCAATTTATTATGAAGTATTTAGTAGATAACGGTAAAGATCCTGAAGTTATTTTAAATGGTCGTAACATAATACGAATGCAGATAGGAAAAACGATTTTCATAGATTCCTTCAGTTATATACCATCAAAACTCGCATCTTTTCCGAAAACTTTTGGGCACGCCGAGGGTGTTAAGAAAGGATATTTTCTACATCGTTTTAATACCGTCGAAAACGAAAATTATAAAGGTGTATATCCTCCGGCCGAAACTTATAGCCCCGACGCGATGACGCTGCAAGAACGCACAAACTTTTACGAGTGATATGCCTCGATTTCTGAAGACTTTGTTTTCGATTTAAAAAATGAATTACTCGAGTACTGTCAGCAAGACGTCATCATCTTACGCCAGGGTTGTATGAAATTTTTAAATTTTCTCGATTAGATGGCCAACGTAAAATTTGATAGAATTTTGTTCTACTATGCAGAGGGCAAGACGGTTACAAGAGCGAAAATTTTTTTAATAATGGTAAAACTATAGAGTTTCGCCAAGGCCTACCAAATCCCGAGGACTATTCAAACGATCCGCATCTGAAAAAGTTATTGATAATCGACGACTTGATGCGCGAAGCTTCGAATCACGTCATCGTGGATCTCTTTACGAAAGGCTCGCATCACAAGGGAATATCGGTATTTTTTATAACACAGAATCTGTTTCACAAGGGAACGCATGGTAGGGATATAAGTCTCAACGCCTCGTACATTGTACTGTTTAAAAATCCTCGAGACCGCGCACAGATCCAACATCTGGCTCGCCAAGTCTACCCCGAAGACCCAAAGTTTTTAAAAGAGGCGTATCAAGATGCAACTACGAAACCTTTTGGCTACTTGATGATTGACTGCAAACAGAGCACGCCGGATGAGTTTCGCTTCAGAACGGCCATTTTCCCCGACGACGAGCACCAAATTATTTACTTACCAAAGTATACGACTAGCTCTCTCGAACAATCTATTTAATGTAAAATAGCCAAACGCGGGGCGGTATTCTTCAGTCCTGAAACAACCATGCCGAGGCGCACATCGTCGTCTACAGACGGCTCAGATAATAGTAAACCACCGTTTGAAAAAAAATATATCGCACTATTGGACGCTCTCAGACATTCGGATAAAAATCAACGTATAGCTCTTTTAAAAGTCGCCGACAAAAAATTAATTAAATACATTTGCGAGTGTGCGTTAAACGTTTTGCACGGTACAGTGTCGTTGAAAAATCATCAAAAAAGTAAACTGAAAAAACACAAAAACATTTTAAGAAAACTTGCCTCTAAAGCAAAAAATAAAAACTCGTGGAAAAGTAAAAAACGCGTCATTGTGCAAAAAGGTGGCAGTTTTCTTCCATTCTTATTGTCACCGATACTAGAGGGTGTACTGTCAATGTTCCGTTAAAATTATTTATAATGTAAAGTATAAAGAAAATGGTATTAATACCAAAGGAGCAGCGCGACAGAATACAGAGAGAGGCGAGTACACCCCATACTGTGACGGTAGCGGCAGCGACTCCTACATCGGACCCTGTAGACACTAGCAGCACCCCCGCTGCGCTTAGGTCTACCCAGACTGCAGGAAATCATCTCACACGTTTGGACGATGAAATGAGAAAAATTCTCGATTCGAGAACGTACCCAAACGAGCAAAAACGTTTAAAAGATTATTTGAGTGTTTTACGACGATATTTATTCTTTGTAGAAGAAAAACGCAACGTCACTCTGGTTGTGGAAGCTGCAGACTCGGAGGCATTATCGAACGAGTTGATTATTCAAAGCGTTCCGACGGTTTACAAGAGAATCACGCAGTAGTTGTTGAACCACTTGAAGGCCCGCGGCGATCGCATAACCTGGAGTGCCACTGGTGCCGTATCTATCGACGGCGAGACCATTAAAAATTCAAACATTATCGACTTGATGAACGAGGCTGCGCGCTCACGGAAAAAAATCAAAGCCATCGGTAGAAAAGAGTTTGCTAAATTACTTCGCGATATCAACGTGCCAAAAGAATTTGTAGGAAACCCTGATTTGTGGAGTATCGGTGGCGCTGAGTCGTCGAGCAGAGACTGGAGCAAATTCAGCATCAACGACGAAGACGACGACGAGGCGAGGGACGATTTCAAGACACCGAAAAAACGTTTCAACGAAAGTGATTTTGATCGTCTTATGAATTCAAAGATTACGCGTAGAAACCTACGTGAAAAAGTGCCTTCCACTTCTACACCCATGAAACGATGGTTAAAAAGTCCGTGAACAAACGTTTGAAAAAACAATATTTTGATCCGAAGAAAGCAACAGCATTTTCTAGTGCAAGAAATTTGATTCGTAAAAATAAAAATAAAATTTCCCCCGATAAAATTAAAAAGTGGTTTACGAAACAGGACGTTTACACTCTACACAAAACTATACGACGAAAATTTCCGCGATTATTTTACAATGTGGAAGATATAGACCAAGTTTAGGAGGCCGATCTCATGCAGCTTACCTCTATAAAAAATCACAACGACGGAATAGGTTACATACTCGTTGTAATAGATGTTTTGTCTAAATTTGTGTGGGCTCAGCCCCTTCGCGACAAAACTGCGCTCGAAGTCACAAACGCTTTCAGAAAAATTCTCAAAAACGATCGTCATCGAGCGCCACACACGCTGCAAACAGATCGTGGAAAAGAATTTGTCGGGAAAACGTTTCAAGAATTTCTCAAAGACAACGACATACATTTTCGAACTGTAAGCAACCCCGATGTAAAAGTCGCGGTTGTCGAGCGTTTCAATAGAACTCTGAAGGATCGCATGTACAGATATTTTACGTACAAGAATACAAAGCGATATATTGACGTTTTACAACTACTGGTTGACGGTTACAACAATACTCTGCATTCTACGATTAAAATGGAGCCTGCGAGTGTGACTTTATATAACGAACACAAAGCCCGAGACAATTTAGTACCACCCGCGCTACGAAACCAGCCTCGTCGAAAAAAATCAAAATATAAAGTAGGTTCACACGTGCGTATAATTCGAGAAAAAAATATTTTCGAGAAAGGTGCTGAAAAATCTTGGAGCGAAGAAGTGTTTAAAATTACAAAAGTTTTGAGGCGGCAAGGTTTATTTATATACAAACTCGTCGATTTACAAGGCGAGGATATAGAGGGTTTTTTTTATCCGGAAGAATTATCTGCTGTATATAAATCGCGTGTCGAGGAGCGCGAGTATAAAATTGACAAAATTTTGTGTTCGAAAGGACGTGGCAAAAATAAACAATATTTCGTAAGTTGGGTTGGATATCCGGATAAATTCAACTCGTGGATACCAGCTGCAGACTTGAAACATATTTAAAAAAATGTATCAGACAAATTTCACGCTAGTTCTTCCGAGCAACAGCAGTGCAAAGTATTTTCCAAATAATTCGACTACGTGCTTCTCGACTCGCCTACTCAAAGAGATCGAACTCTACGGGCGGTGGGTCGTAGGCATATCGGAAATACACATTCCATGCACAACGCTGCATCTGCGACACGAAGAGTGCTCTCTCAAGACGAGCGAGAAGGAGGAGCCTCGATACTTTCAGCACGGCACCTATCCCAACATACGAAGTCTTGTCGACACAATAAACGAGACTCTCGTATTGACGAGCAAAGATAAACTTTGCACGAAATTATTCTACAACGAAAGAGGTGGCTATGTGTCTTTCGGATTACTCACAAAAGATGGGCATACGAAAATGTGTAAAACACCCGAACTATCTCTCCCCGTACAGCATGTACTCGGATTCGAGTTTGGTATCGAACCCACAGATATGAGCGAGCAGATTGACAATTATCAAATACGTTTCGTAGGTACACAGCCTGCGAGTTTTTCCAGAACAGTTCCGGATCAAATGTTTGTGTATAGCAATATATGCGAACCCTGCATAGTTGGCGACACTTTTGCACCGCTTCTGCGCATAGTCAATGTGGAGGCGAAAAGATTTCAATTCGGTAGTACTATGGTGAAAAGTTTCGACACTGTACATTACGTTCCTGTGCTCGTAAACAGATTTTAAATTCGAGTTTGGGACGTTGACTATTACGCTACACTTTAAAAAAGCAACGGTCTGAGTGATTAAAAAAATGAGTTTTTACACACTTTACGATCAGTCGGGCTACGGAGGCCGCGGCATCAATCACGTATACGTTAGCTCGCCGCGCATGTGAGGCCATGGCCTAGGCTCGTGGTTTTCTGGAATATTTCGAAGTGCATTACCATTCCTCGCTAAGGGAGCTCGAGCCATCGGTAAGGAGGCTTTACGCACCGGCGTTAACGTTCTCGAGGATATGGGGGGTGAAAACATATCGTTCAAAGATTCGCTTCGAAAACGCGCTAGCGAGTCTGGAGATAACCTAAAGAAGAAAGCTACCGAAAAATTATCAAAAATGATGCAAGGATCGGGGTAGAAACGTCTGCGCGCGACGAGTTTGCCTCAGTCTCCATTCGCTCTCGCCCCACGGCGCATCGTTTCACCGCGTCGCAAGAAGCGTAATACATCGGGACAAAAAAGAAAAATCAAGAAACGTGTAACAAAGCGGCGCATAAAGCCGTTGAAGCGATTGACTCGAAAATGCAAGAGTAAGAAAGCAAAGAAAATAGTCAAAAGAGGAGGAAGAAGGCAAGAAAAACTAAAACGCGTGATATTTTTGGATAATTGAGTGTTAACTGTGACAATGTCGTTTTTACATAGCCATTCGGAGGCGTGCCTCAAGACCGAGCTCGATCTGTTTTCCCTACGCCCCACGCAAACGGCCATAGAATCGAGCAGATGGGTATCTTACAAACCCGTTTCGTCGTTGAGCGACGAGAGTCCGATAGAGTTTTGCATAAATTCTCAAAACGAGGATTATTTAGATCTCGCCCACACAATGATAAAAGTGAATGTCCAGATAACCCCTGCAACGGCGAGCACCGACAAACAAGTAGCCCCCGTCAACAACTTTCTACACTCGACATTCAACCAAGTTGACGTTTACTTGAATCAAAAACTCGCCTCACCACCCAATAATGCATACCCGTACCGTGCGTATCTCGAAACTCTTTTGAATTACGGCCCCGCGGCAAAGAATTCTCATCTATCTACAGCCATGTGGTCGTCTGACACTTCAGGCCATATGGACGAGCAGTCCGGCGCTACTGACCCTAAGAATGCCCAGCTCGTGGCTAGGCAGGCATGTCTGTCGGAAGGCAAGTAATACGATCTTCTAGGACATCTCCACTGCGATATTATGAATCAAGATCGATTTCTCATAAACGGTGTCGAAGTGCGATTGAGACTTGTGCGCATGAACGCATCGGCAACAGAATACAGCGTAAACATTTCGGAAGCCACTCTCCTCGTTCGGCGTGTAAAAGTATCACCCGCTGTTTTAATAGCACACGCCAAGGCACTGTCGTCAGTGGCGGCAAAATACCCCATCACGCGTGTAGAAGTAAAAACGTTTTACTATGCACAGCGGCATAATCGGCGATTCTTTGGAAAATGTGATTCTCGGGCAATTACCTAAAAGAATGATTCTCGGCTTTGTCGATAATAAAGCCTTCAACGGTGAGCGAACATTAAATCCATTCAACTTTCAAAATTTTTCAATCAATTTTCTCTCTCTGTACGTTGACGGTACGCAAATACCGAGCAAACCGTAATGACATTGAAAGGGCCGATTATCCCAACAGCTACTGTCTCTTTGCATTCGATCTCACACCCGATCTATCGGCTCATTACGCTGGGCATTGGAATCTCGTCCAAAGCGGATCCGTACGAGTCGAAGTTCGCTTCGATAAACCGCTAACTACAACTATAAACTGTATACACTATGCAGAGTTTGACAACGTCTTAGAAATAGATGCCGCACGCCAAGTCGTAATAGATTATAACTCGTAAGTTTTACACCCTTCGTGGTAGAAAAACGATACGATGAGAATGTGTGTGGGGGGGAACGGCGGCGAGAGAGTGTGCGACCGCATGCTGTGCATTAGTCGCTCCCGAACTCTATAAGCGACACGTGCTCCGCCTCTTTCGTCTGCGAGTATGGAGAAAACAGACTACATAATAGACATACAGGCTTTTCACGACTGCAACGGGGATTTTCTTCCAAAAGAGATTGCCGTCTTGGGTGTGGATTGAAACTATCTCGCACATTGGCTAGTGAAACCCCCGTATGATTGCGGCAATCTGGCGAAAGGAATACTCGCCACAAACACATATCTGACATGCTATCATCACGGCATTGAGTGGTTCGATGGCGAGTCCAATATAGACGACGTCTACAAAGTGCTTCGCGACGTGGCTCGAAGTGCTATGCGTATATATGTGCGCGGCGTACAAAAACAAAAATTATTCGAACGTATTTTAGGCAGACATATAATTAACGTGGAAGAGTTTGGTTGCTCAAGTTTTAAAAATCTCACTCGCGTCAACGAACATTTTTGCTTTTTTCACGGAAGAAAAAGAGAATACTTTACCTGTGCTTTGGGGTACGTGTACAAGCTACGCTTGTGGATTATGCGCTCGCTATATACACACGACGCAACTACAAATAACGAAAAGCCCTCAAAAGATACTCCAGACGTCAAAAAACCGGCAAAAAGTAAAGACAAAGAAGTAGTCGAGTGTGGTGACAAATTAAAAGAAACAAATATAAAAACGCCAGAGTCGTCGCAGCTTGCAACACCATCCACTGCCAGCGCTAGTAGCGGAGCGTACAGAAGTGCAGAGGACCCGCTCTACGATCACGTGATCGATGAACTCGCTACAGATTCTACGGAGTCTCAAAAACATACCAGTGTCGACCGTGGGTGTCTTCCCTGCCGATCGGATTCCGTTTATGTTAACGAAACCTTGTGCACTTGTGGTTAATACTGATGACAGCAGCAAACCAGGTTCGCATTGGGTTGCAATCTACATCGACCTATCCAGCGAGGGAACTTTCTTTGACAGTTATGGACTGCCGCCGTCCGACCCAAATCACATCGATCGACTTAGACGAAATTGCCGTGTCTACGATTGGAACATCCAGCAGTTGCAGAGCCTCGATTCTGACGTCTGCGGGCATTATTGTATTAGTTTCTTGTTTCATATGTCTCATGGTTACACTCTTTCTCATTTTCTTTCAAAATTTTCAACTGATACGATTTTAAACGATAGCTTAGTTGTCGAACATGTCAATAGTATAAAGAAGCGTAAGCACAATTGTGTCAGATTCAAATGTCGCGAAAAAAGAGTGCTTTGTACAAGCGACCAAAGTTGTAAACCGAAAAATTATGTGTGTATGGAATAGCTATAAATACCGTGTACAACTATTCGCGACAGTCATTCCGCCAAGATGGGGCCTAATCAAAGCAAGCCAGACTACGCTCCGCTCATAAATGAAGGGGAGAAAAATGAAAAAAAAAGAGTCATCCGCCTCCTCTTCGTCAAATTCACAGTGGAAAAAATATACAGAAAAATACTCTACAAATACAAATACAATACCTAACAAAGATGCTTATAAAAGATTTTGAAAATTGTACAATGTGCGAAACATGTAAAACGTCGTTGTAAAAAATATATGTGTGTACTATATTGTAACGGTTTTATGTACAATATACTCATGTCTGTCTAAAAAAGTGTTTTTTCTCATTTTCCTTAATAGCCTCATCCTATCCCGACCGTTTTTTTTAAAGTCTCGGAGACGTTTAAGCCGCTTGACATATTACACCGATATATTCCGGTGTCAAATTACACTTGAACTCGTTTGAAAAAAACTTGGATGCTGTATGCAGATGCCAATGTTCTCAGGCCTCTGCTGAGACTCTATATCTACGGGGTCGCGTGAGCCGGA
>JACCIB010000254.1:0-216893 GCA_018906965.1 Philotrypesis tridentata
TGATAATGATGCCAGATGTGAATGATTTGAATGATTTGAATAAATATGATAGTGGAGAGTCTGATAGAAGAAAGAGAGAATATGATACAATTGAGGAAAGGTTAGTAGAATCAGTGAAGGGTAGTAATGTGTTGAGTGTGAGGGATTGTTTAACGTATAAGAGGGATAATATTGTGCATTTTATAACTAGAGATTGTGAGGCAGATACGTCAGTGACGAGATTGTTGAGTGATATCGGTGCAATAGATTTATTTAATTTGAAAAAGAAGAAACCTTTTGTGGGTCAGATATTAATTACACCGTATAAAAAGTATAATGTTTATTCTTTAGTAGTGAAGGAAAAGCAGTTTAGTGTGATAACTTTGGAGAATGTGAATAGGTGTTTGGATAATTTGAGGAGAGTTTTGTCTCATGGACATGTTGGGAGTTTTAGAATTTCTAGGAAAGGTGATTTGACAGATATGTTGGAGCCTGGATTGATGAGTGAGTTATTGAAGAGACATTTTGACAATACGAATATTACTGTAACAGTTTGCTATGGAAAGGTGGAGTTACCTGCTGAAAAGGATAGGAAGAGGATAATAAGTGCTTTGCATGATAGTTTGACAGGAGGGCATAAAGGGATTAATCAAACTTATCAGAAGATAAGGGAGAGATTTTATTGGCCAGGTATGAGGAATGATATACAAAATTATATAAGGAAATGCAGTGGTTGTCAAGAGCAGAAGATTGAGAGGTTCAAGATAAGGGAGCCGATGATAATAACGGATACACCAATTGAAGCGTTCGATAAGGTTTCAATTGATACGGTTGGTAAATTGAGAATAACACCGAGTGGGAATCAACATTTATTGACTATGCAGTGTAATTTGACCAAGTATTTGATTGCAATTCCAATTAAAAATTTATATGCGATCACTATTGCAGATGCTTTAGCGAGGCATTTGATTTGTAGATTTGGGGCACCGCGAGCAATTTTATCAGATAGGGGTACTAGTTTTTTGTCGGATATAGTAGAATCAATGTTGAAAATTTTTAAAATAGATCATTTAAAAACATCAGGTTATAGACCGCAAACGAATGGTTCTTTAGAGAGGAGTTATGCACCGTTGGTTGAGTTTATTAGGACTTATTCTCAAAAATATGATGATTGGGATAAGTTAGCGCCTTTTGCTACATTTACTTATAATACGAGTGTTCATACGGCTACGAATTTTACGCCTTTTGAATTAGTTTTTGGAAAAGTAGCGCGTTTACCAATTAAAATTCCGTCAGATGAAAAATTGAGAACTTATCATACTTATATTAGGGATTTAGTGTTGCGTTTAAATGAAATGAAAATTTTAGCGGGAGAGAAACAGATTGTAGAAAAATTGAAATCAAAAGAGAGATATGATAAGAAAGTTAAAGAGTTTAAGGGTAAAGTAGGGGGTATGCTCGTATTGTTAAGGAAGGGAGGACTAATAAATTTGAACCGTATAGGAGTCAACCTTTGAAAATTGTGGAGTTTGTTGGGAGCAAGAATGTTATTTTGGAATATCCTGATGGGAAACGTATTAGGAAGCATGTTGATAAATTGAAAGTTGCAGAGGAGGATTCAAATTTTGATGGGATAGATCTTTCTGGTTATTAATTATGTTATGATTACAGGATGAATTGTTTAATTGGAATGTTTATGTTATTGTGTGTGAAGACCATAAATAGTGGACTTATATTTCAAAATGAAATATTGACTCCGAATCCTGGAATTTATTTTGAGAAATTGGGAAATGTTCGAACAGAACGTGCTTTTTGGAAAATTAAAATCTTTATTAAAGTGGATGAATTTTTGTCATTTCATGGACCTGTGAAGCATTATAAGGAGTTAATGGAAGAATGTTCACAAATTGTGGACCAAACCAAGTGCAGAAGTGCATTGGATGCAGATATAATTGAATTGAAAGAACAAAATTTGAATGAATTACAAGACAAGATACGTGATACTGTTAAGACTATTGGACAAGTTCAATATCCTATGGTTAAGGACCCGAGTAGTATTAGAACGAAGAGATTAATTCCATTAGGAATAATTGGTAGTGTGAGTAAGAGTTTATTTGGATTAGTGACTTCTGATGATATTGATAGTGTTAATAAAAATATAGACCAAGTGTTTCGAGACCAAGCAGAAGTGGTGCATTTAATGGAGGAAAATTCTCATATTGTTTCGACCCAATTTGAAGAATTGTTTAATGTAACGAGGAATCATCAAATTGTTTTACAAGCGTTTCAAGTTTCTTTGAAAGGAATGATGGATAAATTGAATAAGGAGAATGAGCAATTAATGTATTTAATGTATAATACAGCATATGTGAGGAGATTAGATTCGCATATGGATCATTTGATTCATAATAATGAGAAAATTTTGGATGTTTTGAGAAAAGTGAAAGAGGGGAGAGTTCATTCGGAATTGATTAAAACAGATGTTTTGCATCAGATAGTTGGAGATATACAAAAATTTAGTGGTGATTTAGATTTTCCAATTCCGGTAGAGCATATTAGGAGTGAAGAAATTGTGAAAATTTCGAAAGTAGATGCAGTTCATCAGGATGGAAAGACCATTATAGTTTTATATTTGCCATTAGTTGATAGAATTTCTTATCAGTTATATAAGATGCATAGTGTTAATATACCACAAGTGATTAATCAGAATATTAAAGGATCATTATATATTCAACCGTCTCATGAATATTTAGCTTTGAGCAGTGATCAGGAGAAATATTTTAAGTTTGACCAAGACCCAGATGTGATATGTATAAAGACCCATTATGCACATATTTGTCCAGCATTAGAAGCGTTACAAGATACTTCAGCTTCGAGGGATTGTGAAGTTAATTTGTTATTGAATCCACATAAAGAGGAGTTTGATAATTGTGATGTCAAGTATCAAAATTATTTTAGGACCCAGTGGAAGTATTTGCGTGGTGATAAATCTTGGTTATATTCAATGTGTGATTCTGAAAAAGTGAGAATTTCATGTTTGGATAATCAAAATGTGGATTTAATGTTGAATAATACAGGAGTTTTAAGACTAGCTTCTGGTTGTAAAGGAAGAACAGATAGTGTTATTGTGTTTGGAGAAGAGATAAGGAATGATGAGAATTTATATGTGTATAAACCAGACGTTGGTTTGAAATTTGATGAAGTTTATGGAGTATTCAGTAAATATACTTCGTATGAAATGGATGACAATGAAATGAAGGAAATAATTGGACCAGTGCTTACTTCAGATAAAGTGAAATCATTGCATGATATCATGATTGAAATGGACCATATAGGGAAGCATAGAAGAGAGAGTTATAACTCGAGTAGGATATTGTATGGGCGGTTGAGTTTGCAATTGACAATGATTATGTTGATAGTTGGATTAATTGTTGGAGTGAAATGTGGGGTGAAATTTCCATGTTTGAGACAAAAGACTAATGAGAAAGGTTATAATCATGAGTATAGTGTGGTGAGGAGAAAATGGAGGAATCGATTGGGGAAAGTTGATTCAGGTAATGTTTGTGAATCTGGGGGAGTTAGTGTAGAAAATGATGAAATTGTTATTGACCCAATTAACAGTACAATGAATGATTCACATGAAGTTAGCATTGATAAAGGTGTTGTTGTTTTTAAACATAATGCTGAGCATTGATGTTATATGTTGGACCAAAAGTTTTCATATAGACCCAAATGAATTTTTATGATATGATGTTTTCATCTGTTATAAATAGACCAATTTGACCCATGTGTTTGTCTTTGTGTTTTTGTTTTTGTTTTTTTTGTTTTGTATTTTATTTTTATATATGTAAATTACAGGGAAGTAGAGATGTCGTATCGCAGAGATTTAGAAATGTTACCTCGTAGATCAGTAATATTTTATTTCAAAGGATATGCGTCGTTGACACAGATGATGGAAATGATACCACAAATTCCATTACCTGAGGCAGTTTATTTCAAACGTGTAATGAGAATCAAGGATATGAAGTATGTTAATAAGCTCATTGTGAAATATGAGAATGAAGCGACTGCGAATATTGTGCAGAGAAAGAAACAAGATCAATTTTATAACAATATTGGACCATATGATTTGGAATTTTATGATAAAGATAACATCAGTAATGAGTTTTCATTATCTAAAATTACCAATGAAGCAGCTAGGAACTATGAAAAGAATGTGTTGACCAAGAAGAACAAGAATTTTAGACCAAGACCGAATGTGGTAGAATCTGTTAAAGAACCGAAGGTGAGATCAGAAGTGCACACTGTGAGGAAAGCAAGATCTGTGAAAAAGGGTAATAGATTGTTTTGTTTATTGCCGTGGGAAGGAACAGATGAAGAGAAGGATGAGATATTTTTTAAACATTGTATGCAGTTTGGTAATATTAATTATTATGAAACTGTGCGTAATAAGCAGGGAAGATTGTGCTTTGGTTTTGTGCAGTACTTTATGGATGTTGATGCTGAGAGTGCAATGCAGAAATGTAATCCAATATATAGACCAACCATTGCTGCATTGAAAAAGGACCCGAAGAATAAGTTTCCTGTGGGAATGAAGAAATTTCATGATTTGTGTGGACAAGAGATTGATGTGCATGTATTTGCTTTACATGAGGATACGTGTTGGAAGGTAAAAAGTGTAAAAAAGTGTAAAAAGAACATGGAAAAGATGAAATTTCTGGGAAAGAACAAGGTAGTTGAGGATCTCAGAGATGTCATTGTGTTACGGAAGCGATGTAGGAGCAGTGATAAGATAGATAAGGTGTTATGTGAAGAAATGAAAGTGTTGGAGGGGAATGAAATGACATCGTCTGAGCCAGGACCCTCTGGATTTCAGAGTAAAGATAGCGATGACGACAACCATTTGATGATTTGTACGATGGAAGAGGATGAATTGTTGGAGTCGAATGATGATGAAGAATCCAGTATTCTTAGGAAAATTGTTGTTGATTCGGATAATAAACTTTCTATATTTTAATTGACCCATTTGTTTTTGTTTTTGACCATTGAATTTTGTATGGTTTGGACCCCATGCGAAATTCTTATTTGAAATTTATGTTTTATGAGAATTTTAAGACCAATGAGCTTAGGATCATCAGATAGATAGATATAGATATAGGATTTAATATAAGTTCGGACCCTTATATTTTATCGATAATTTGGACCCTTCTTGATTATGAGAAAATAAGATAGAAGTTAATGCATGCGAATTATGAAGTTTAAATAACAAAATTTAATGGTATATATTGTTTTGATTGTTTTCAGATGAATCACGTTCTCAGCTTACATTCTCTGGAGTTGTTATCAACTTTTATAATAAAAGTTGTTTTTATTGGACCAAGAGAGCGTGTAAAGAAAATTTTTAAAACGTTTGGGGCATGTACCATCGAGTTTGAAGTGATCGCGGAGGGGTATGGTAGTGCAACTATTACTTATCGTAGGGCGTCGCATGCGATCGCGGCACGCTCTATGAGGCAATTTGTAGTCACGTTGGGGATGGAGACAACGGAGGAAATGTCTGCAAGAATGGACCAACAATTGAACAATTATACCGGCAGTAAGGTAATTGATTGGACCACGGACGTGGAGATCTATTTGATCAAACCTCATGTTAATGACACATTGGAGGTCCAATTTGAGGGGCAGCGTAAAAACGTGGAGGACATTTTTAAGGGCATTGGAGAATGTACCATTGCTCATTCTGAGAAAACGGTGATAGCAGGAGGAAGAACTAAGGCAATAGTTCACGTAAAATATGATCGGTTGAGCCACGTGGATGAAGCGATGCGGATCAACGCATCCCAACCGGCCATAACGGTTATGACTAGAGAGAAGATGGACCAGCAATTAGAGGCAATGGCAGCATTGCGTCGTTTCCGGAGTCAGGGGGATAGACCAGTTGTGACTCACAGGGAATTGGAGCGACCGCTTGTTATGGTGCGTCGTGCGCAAGGACTGGTTTCAGTCCCGCGGAGCGCTAATATTCAATCTGGATCAAGTGGGACACGACAGACGTTATCTCCGTCTCAGAGACCATTCCCTGATCCGAAGTTGATTACTGAACCATTAGATGACACTCAATATTTGAGATTCTCCATCATGCTGTGGCCCAAACAAACAAATGAGGAGCTCATCAAAGAATTTGCCAAATATGGTCTTTTGGATCATATTACTTTTATGGACACTGCTAATGTGAAAGTGGAGACATGGAGGCGTCAAGCCTTCATTCAATACTTTTACAGAGAACAGGCAACTTATGCAATGGACCATTGCAGTGCTGGCTATAGCCCAAAGTGGGAGCCGAGGCATCACATGCCACGGAATGGGCCACTTAGAAAACAACACAAAGTTTGTGGGCTATGGTATGATGTTAGAAATGAGCAGGACCACTATACGGTGTGCAACATCCAGAACCCTTTGGCATTGCGCCAACATAAGCCATGTGGTACGTGGGTACGAAATCAAGACCGCAAAGACCATGAAGGGAGGTGCAGTGCACGAGTGCCAATTGCCACGTTAATTGACATCGAGGAAGAAAAAAAGATGGCACAGGCTTTGGATGAAATGAATCTAATGGACCAAAAGTTAGATTCTGAGACGGCTGTTCTGGCTGAACCGATTTTGGATCAGATACTGCGTGACATTTCAGACGCTCAGGCATTGCAGAATCAAGACCAGTCTGAGGAAGGAATGCAGGACGAGGCCAGAGCTTTGCCTGTATCGTCGGATGATGGGCCAATTCCTGCTTATAAACAGGATGAGTGGGAGACGGAAAGTAGCTGGGAATTGGAGTCTACTGTCAGTTTCTAATGGACCAAATTTTATCATATATTATTCAATTTTTGTTTTTTTTTAATGGACCAACTTATATTACTTATTGGACCAAAAATAAGTTTTTTTAATAAATATATATTTTTATACTTTCCATATATAAATGAGTTGTTGGACCCAATTTATTTATTGACCCTATTGTATTGACTCCAAGCTAGTATCCGATGTGTCTTCAGTTGGATTGGCAGATTGACAAGCAGAAGAAGAAGACGAACACAATATTACATTAAGTTTACTAATATAAATGGCAGTACAATTAATTAATAGTATTAATATTCGAATAGGTATTGTAGGTAGGCAAAGGATAGATGTGATCATCGAATCATTGTTTTTTTACTATTCGAATCATTATAGATTTTGGTTATTTTCCATGTTGTTTTTTTCAAGTAATATGGTTAAATAACAGGTTTTTCTTTAAATTTACATTAGTATTCTCACGTCCATACCATTTTTACTAATGTGTATTTTGGACATTTGTGAAGTTTCATTTGATGATTCGATGGTAGCATGTATTTTTTATTGTTAGTATAGGCAATGGTTTGTTGAGGACAACAAACGTCTTCAAGGAGGGGAGGATGTTATGTTCCGAGTATTCTGGAGCAATTTCGATTGTTCTCGAATATTCGAAACATAGCATGTTGTACGAAAAGCGTGTTGCGCGCAAGCTGGCGGTGCACTTCTTTGGTGTCGACACTTGGCCTAAGGAATGTGCAACGTGAGCCGCAGTGCGATATGTTTCGAGTATACTGAGTATAGAGGGCAAGGGACGCGCGGGCGGAGGTTACAATCTCTGCCGTCAGCGCTAATTGTCGGCCGAAGGAGGCGATCGGCGACAATGAACTTAGTAAATGAGTCAGTCGCTCTTCAGCACTGCTCAGAGTAAGAATAGTTTAGTTTCAGAGTTCAGAATTAGACAGAGATCAATACAGCAAACAGAATTTAACCGAATCAAATTAGAGTGTACACCTTGAGAAAAAGGAAAGGAATAAAAGTGTGAGATTACTACAACCAACATCGAATAAAAATCATTAATCCTTGGACCAATAATCTATTGAATATATATATATATATATAGACAGAGTGGCCCAAAGCCATATATACAAGGAAATATTTAAATTCATTGTTTCATCACTCACAGATCAACAAACATAATAAGGTAAGATCTTAAATTCAAATATTTCAAAACACAGCAACAGAGTTGATGCTCAAGACGGACTGACCATCCGTTGCTTGCGTAGCAAGCATTGAGAGCAAACTCAGGAAAAATATTATTAGCTAATACCGAGTGATTAATAAAACACTCATTATAGCAACTGTATAAGATAATAATAATAATAATAATAATAATAATAATAATAATAATAATAATACCTTCTTCTATTTTTTCGTTCGATGTTGAAGCATGACTGTTAGTTGACGGGGATTCGTTGTTGATATTTTTTTCAACCGTAGAATCTGGAAAATAAAATTTTATAATGGTGTATTACATTTTTTATATACTACATAATTACAAATAATGTTAATAAATATATAATATTACCTTTTTTAGACAGCGAAGATTCATTTATTTTTTCTTTAGAGTTCTCGCTTTTTAACGCCGCGATAATAAGTAATCTTTCTGTTTTCGCCGAATTATATTCAATTACTGAACAGACAAAATTTTTATATAAATGAACGTTATTTAAATAATTGTAAATTTTAATTCAATATTACTTACATTTATTTTCAATCCCGTCGAGTATTTTCTGCTCCAATCGGACTTCGTTTTCACGCCGTTCTTTTTTTTTACGATCTACTTTTTTTACAATCTGTATCACCTCTACACACTTAAAAATATTCTCCCGCAATGCTGTTAACGTAAAGCCGTAAGTTACCATTTTCAAAATCGCACAAAATCTGTCTATAAGATTTTCTTTAGACATATTTTCCGAAACAAAAAACTGATCAGCATATCTACACCCGCACAGCGGCTTCAATAACTGAATAGCTTCAATGACTGAATAGCTTCAATTATGCTCGACATGTTTGCCCGAATTTTAATCGAACTGCTCGCGCTGGTATTCTATCGTGAACTAACTCCGAAAATTTTATTCTTTTATTCGGTAGTCGTACGAGTAGATTAGTTGCATGCTTGCAGTTTTCGTCAAGAGAAATCGGAGCTTTTTCTGCTCGCTCTCGCTCACGACCACGCCGCGTGCATCAGTACGACTCGCTCGTGCTGCACATTAGATTCAAATCGCCCAATTCTCCGTTAAAATCATCGCGCAATTCTTATTAAAATGTTTCAACTTGCCGAAAAAAAAGTGATCCGCTGCTCGGATGATGATAACAAATTCATCAGGACAACGCCTGTGGAGAAGTTTATAACTATGCAACATTATAAACTTTTCAAAGCCGTGGACTACGACGACGCTGCGTTAACATTTTGTGCAGTGTGGAACTGTGTGTTGTATTATGTGATACATTAATTTTTACACTTAAAGTGGTGCACTATTGTACGGAAGAAGTATGGAAAAATTTTTATTTTGATAGGGTGTACGAATGCGAGGCAGTGTTGTGGCGAGAAAGATTAAGTGTACACAGGTGTGGAAAGCCCACGTCGGATCAGAAGTCAGTGTTGGGCTTCGAGAGTACATCATGGGTGCTCATGGATTAACTTCAGAGCGTGCAAGCGATTATGGTGCTGAGTAGCTAAGTTCACGCAATAGGAAATTATTCAAGTAAAACTCGCGCGCTCCGTCTATCTCTTTAATATATCTATTTTCCTCAAAGCAACTAACACGAAAAAAGCATGTCAATACTGATAAATATTTGGGTGGTTAAATACTCGCTATGAAAGATAGAAAAAGCAAACTTTTTCTGTTTTTCGACAAATTATTTAGTCTTCAAACTCGAAAACTTTTGTTTATTTTCACATGTATTTTCAACAAAAAGACTTCTGAAGTGTTTACTGCAGAAATCGACTGCGATTCAGACATTTTTTTGCAAACTCCCTCGTATTCTCAAGTTACAGTCTTAAACTTTAAGTTATGGTCTTTTTAAGTTATAGTCAAATTCAAGTTAGTTTCAAAATTTAAATAGAAAAGTTATAGAACTCGATAAAGTGCATCATTTTTCTATTGAGATAAAATTCTATTTTGGTTCCTGAAGTTAATTTGAAAGCATTTATCTGCTTTGACCTCAACAGAAAAAACTTTTATTTTATCGGGTTCTATAACTTTTCTATTTAAATTTGAACACTATAACTTGAGTTTAACTGTATAACTTGAAAAGACTATAACTTAAATTTTAAGACTATAACTTGAGAACACTAAAGGAGTTTGCAAAAAGATATAAAAATAAACAAAAAGTGCTTGCTTTGAAAGATGAACAAGTTATCAAAAGACAGAAATAGGTTGCTTTTTCTATGTTTTACAGGGAGAATTCAACCATCTAAATATTTATCAGTATTGACATGCTTTTTTCTTATTAATTGCTTTGAGAAAAATAGATAAACTAAAGAGATAGACGGAGCACGCGAGTTATTCTTGAATAATTTCCTATTGCGTGAACTTAGCTACTCAGCACCACGATCGCTTGCACGCTCTGAAGTTAATCCATGAGCACCCATGATGTACACTCGAAGCCCAACACTGTCAGAAGTTCAAACTTTGCGAACAGCATGCGCATACGAAGAGGCTTTACCACGGAAAATATCATCTGACGGATGATCTCCACATCAACCGGCCAAGGGTGGAAATTACAGATAAAATTATACAGTTTACTTCACTTACGGTTGTCGTCGTAATTATTTCAATAATATTTATTGAAAATAAAATTAAAAACCTTGCAGAGACCTCTGGACTGCAATAAAAGTATTAATTTAAGTGATAGTGTTATCGCGCTTATGGAGTTAAAACTTCGTCAAAACTTCACATTTATGTATAATTTAAAAACCGATCCCGGCCACAACTACTGGGAGGAATTACTGAAAAGTATGGCCTGGGATAAGTGTTGACGAAAATGGAATTATACAAACCGATGACGAAAGATTTAAAAAAATGTGCGTTTCGAGCGACGAGGAGGAAGAAGAAATTTAAAAGCTGTAAGTAACTGTAGCAAATCATCATTTTCAATTTTTTTTTTCCTTGTCGTAATTGTGCTGTTTTTTTCAGCAACAACACGGCTTCTTCAATCAATCATTATTATTGATTGCCGCTGATTGTCGATTTTAATTTATAATGAATTTATACTTTATTTTATAGTATAATAAATTTGTTTTATTAAGTCTTATATTTCTTTCATTAAATGGTATGCCACTAGAATCTCCTAGTTGGCGCTAGCTCGCTCTATACACACACACACACACACACACACACACACACACACACACACACACACACACACACACACACATATATATATATATATATATATATACACACACACACATATATATACCGTGTGTCCCAGGTGAAACTGTCGATGCTGAGAGTGTGGGTGGAAAAAATTTCAGCATCAAAAACTATGGTGAAAAAATTTATGGGGGTGTAGGGTGATCCCGGTGGCTGAGCGTGTACAAGCCACATGTTTCGTATTCAAAAACGCTGCACTCAAAAAATGTAAATTTTGCAAAATTAATATTTTTTGAACAGGCACTTAATTCTACAGAAAAGGCTGAATTCAATAGAATTTGAATGACAAAAATCGAATGGTAACTTCTTGAGATATCGAGACTAGTTTGATAATTGTCACTTTTAGGATTGTGAATTGATAAAAGTGAAAATTCTCCGACTTTTGTGATTGAAGTTTTGAAAGTATTAAGTATTAAGGAACCTTACGCATGAATGTTCGAACGTTAAAAACAATCTTGATGTAAAAATTGTTGATTTGAAAAATGCCAGAGAGGAACCTTAGCTTTTTATTACACCGGTAGACAGACTCTTGCCTAAAGCAGTCGAATGAGGGTTACCCGTGTAATTACGCCCCATAAACAAAATTTTTCCACTTCGTACACGTGTTGCATGGCATTAGAAAAAAGTTTGCACTTGCAATTTTCAAATCAATAATTTTTACATAAAGATCGTTTTTAACGTACTCACATTCATGTGTAAAGCTCCCTAATACTTACAAAACTTGAATCACAAAAATCGGAGCATTTTCACTTTTATCAATTCACAATCCTAAAAGTGACAATAATCAAACTAGTCTCGATATCTCAAGAAGTTACCATTCGATTTTTGTCATTCAAATTCTGTTGAATTCAGCCTTTTCTGTAGAATTAAGTGCCTGTTCAAAAAATATTAAGTTTGCAAAATTTAAATTTTTTGAGTGCAGCGTTTTTGAATACGAAACATGTGGCTTGCACACGCTCAACCGCCGGGATCACCCTACACCCCCATAAATTTTTTCACCATAGTTTTTGATGCTGAAATTTTTTCCACCCACACTCTCAGCATCGACAGTTTCACCTGGGGCACACGGTATGTGTGTGTGTGTGTGTGTGTATATAGCGGGCACCGGCGCCGTATGGCCAATAGCCCGCATTCTTATGGGAGGAAGTACCCCGAAGCCATGTCAGATCAGAGTCGGGCTGCTACCTAATACCGCGTATAATAGGGTGACGGCTGCACACTTATGTGCGACGGGTGCAAACCTATCTGCAACGTGAAGCCGTTAACGCTTAAGAGAGAGAGAGAGAGAGAGAGAGAGAGAGAGAGAGAGAGAGAGAGAGAGAGAGAGAGAGAATAGAGTCATACGCGACTACGCGAGCCCGAGCATCGCGTCTGTAGCCGCCGCACGCTACGGTAGCCGCAGCACGCCTCTACGCTCTCTCTCTCACTCTACGCGCGCTCTCTGACTCGTCAGCTACGCGCGCTCTCTCACTCACTAGTAGAGAGCGAGCGGGAGGGGGAATGACTGCTTCTACGGCTGCCGAAAGGCTGCCGATAGTGAGAAGCATCTACTGTCTGTCACTGGTGTCATAAAAGGCTTAGTTCTCTCTGTACGGGTACCCAAATAACATAGCATTAGAAAAAAATTCTGCTCTCAATTTTCAAACCAACAATTTTTAGACAAAGATGGCTTACGTAAGTTCATGTGTAATAATTACTTATAGTTACAAAACTTGAATCACGAAAATCGGAGCATTTCCACTGTTATCCATTACAGACCTGTAATGTCCGGGAGTCTTAGGATTTTACCAGAAAGTTCGCGCAAGAGTTTATTTTATCGTTGAAATATATTGGTAGCCACTTACTGAAAATAGCCCTAAAGTCTCGATTTCGGATCGGATCGGGAACATTGTTATTATTGCAAAATAATTTGAAAATGAAATGAATTTTCATATAAATTTTGTTAAGATCGGACCAATAGGAGCCGAAATACAAAAATGTTTTCAACCGACAATTTCGCTGAAACTACCTGATATTTCTAGTTGAAATTAGGCCGCGCCCGCTGAACTCGCATTGTTCCTCGGTCGTTTTAGATGAACTAAAGCATGTAAAGCTATCGCGTAAAATGTAATGTTTTAGAGCATTATTTCAGCAAGCACTGTACCAAATTTTAACTAGAAATATCAAGTAGTTTCGGCGTAATCGTCGGTTAAAAACATTTTTGTATCTCGGCTCCTATTATTCCGATCTTAAATTCATGGTTTTTTGCGTATATTAAGATGCATTTTGCCGCAATTCTCTAACTTAAAAATTGGCTAAAATAAAAAAAATTTTTTTAAAATGTTTCTAAATATTAATATTAAGAAAAAATATTTTTATCGTTTCTTAATTACGTTATAAGCTGTAGATTAAACGCAGTTGAATTCAATTATCGTTCTTGGATCGAATTAGACATCAATTTGAACATTTCGGCTAAATAATTTTGCAACAAGACGCCATTTTAAGATATTGAGATCGGGCTTCAATTTTTACGTTATCTGTACTAAAATTCATCTTTGAGTGCTAATCCGATAAATAAAGATCATATTTTATAAAAATTTCGCCGGAAAAATATTAATTTTGCAATAAGAAATATATGTATCTTATAGAAATTTCAATGCTGCAAATTCAATGCTGCAAATTCAACTTTTGTCTCTGCCTTTTTTTGCGTAAATTGAGTAACAAAAAAATTAAATAAGAAAAACTGAAAAAAATGCACTTTGGTAACTTATTTTGCAATAATAACAATGTTCCCGATCGGATCCGAAGTCGAGACTTTAGGGCTATGTTCAGTAAGTGGCTACCAACATATTTCAACGATAAAATAAACTCTTGCGCGAACTTTCTGATAAGATGCTAAACTCCCTGACTCCCAGACTATAAGTGAAGATTATCAAACTAGGTTTATAATCTCAGGTAGTTACCATTCGATACAATAATAATTTTATACAATTATATCTTATGGACATTAATTCTTTAATTCCGTTTAATGCTGAAATGGTAAGCAAACACTATCCTTGTACTGAGCTTTTAAATTTAATATATACACATATATATACAAAATATGAATACACTATGTAGTACTGCATATAACAAAAAGCATAAAATTTTCTTGTGTTTGTATGACACTTATGAAAATTTAATTAACATGACGTGAAAGTTTAGGCACAGTTGAACACACATAAAATAAAAACAATGCATTAACGTAGGACCTTTGGTTGCCAAGAAATTTAATTTGCAACTAAAAAACGTAATTTTCGGGCATTTGCAATGCACTCATATAAAAAACACATAAAATTAAAAAAAGCATTACCGTAGGACCTTTGACGGCCGAAGCAGTAGCGCGACCGCGCGCGCCGATTTCGCATCCGTTCATCGGTGCTTTTACAAGAAGTAAGTCCATTACAACTATCCAGGAAAATACTGTCCTCTAGAGCATCATTTGAGCAAGCATTGTATGAAAATCCATTGAAAAATATGAAATAGTTTCGGTGTAATCGTCGATTGAAAAAAATTTCGTATCTCGGCTCCTATTGGTCGGATTTTAACGAATTTTTTACGAAAATTGATGGTTTTTTAAGTACTTTAAGATGCATTTTGTCGCGTTTCTCTAACTTCAAAATTCATGAAATTAAAATTATTTATTACTAAAAATGTTGTTAAATATTAATTTTAAGAAAATTCCTTTTTAGCGTTTATTAAATACGTCAGAATCTATCGATTAAGCGCGGTTGGATCCATTTATCATTCCATGGGCAATTTAGAAATGAAGTTGAAATTTTAAGGTAAATAATTTTGCAATAGGACGCCATTTTAAGATATACAGATCGGGCAACGATTTTTAGATTATTTGTACTAAAAGTCATCTTTAAGAGCCTATCCAACGAAAAAGATCTTTTTATTGAAAAAACTGTGGCAATATGAAAATTTGGAAAAAGATTTTTTTGTTTAACAATTTAGCGATGAAAAAAGTTAATTTTGCATTCGGAAATATGTGTCTCATTGGCAATTCAATTCTAAACAACTTTCCTCTCTACCTTTTTTTGCATAAAATGCTTTACAAAAACGTTATTCGCGGAAAACTAAAAAATGTGTTTATTTTGCAATAATAACAATGTTGCCGATCAGGTCCGAAGTAGAGAATTCAGGGTTACTTTCAGTAGGTTATCACAAACAAATTTTGACTATGAAACAATCTTTAGAAGAAAGTGGCCGACAAAATGCCAGGACTCCCGGACTATCTCGATATCGGCAGATCAAATGTCATCCGATCTATCCGATGACTATTTTCCCGAGAATCCAAGATAATTATAGGTATCTCGAGCAGCCACCCCAAAGAAGGCTTCTGACGTGCTCATCATAAATTGACGGCGATCTTCTTCGAATTTCCACGGAAATTAAGCAGGCGCAGACGTGAAGACAGCTGCACCTGAAAGTAGCCGCCATTATGGAAAAGCTATAAATTTAAGTAGGAAAAACCACGCGAAAGATTCTGCTCGGGCAAGGTTGAATCAAGAGCCACAATAAGAAGAGACATGGTTTAAATAGAGCTGAGAAGAGAGCTAAGGAGTTGAGTTGACCATCGAAGTTTGAAAAGCAAGGGCGAAGCTCTGTCGGTGACCTACTTCTTCTATCGAAGCTTCAACACAGCTACGAGACGACCACTACTAGGCCGATGCATCCACGTTACTCTATCCAATAACTTAGGGGAACAAACAAAGAAATAGAAAGAGACCGTCGACCCGGAGCTCGAGACTCTGCACCTTGCAGTGGTGCAGCAGTAGGATAAGCCGCTTATTTTTGGAAATATCACCGGAGCATCGGAGGGACTACTCCACGCCGCGTCGAAGTCTACAGCCACGCGCAAACTCATCGGATAACATACACCTACACACACGCATACATGGTACCGTTCGTTTTCTGTTTGCGTCACGTTCATTCACACTCGCTTGCTTAACACAATGTGATAAACGAAAGGTAATCTCGAAATCCCACTCCCCTATCCGGCAGACCATGACCGTGAATACGGTAGCCAAAGAGGAGAATCACATGTAACTTTGTAATACGCAATAAATGAATTATATTAACTGAACTACCGAGCATACACATCCTTTATTGTAAACCATCGCTACTTCTAATAATAAATATACTGTTGTGAGCGTCGCTATTAAGACATAATAAAAATTTGACATTTCACCTACTTTTTGAAATGAAAGCTAGAACTTTCATTTGATTTTTGACCCTGTTCTTAAAACTTTTTTAGCAAAATTCTTTTTTAAATCATTTTTGCATGAATTGAAAAACGCTGTGTCAAAATTTCAAAGTCATTGATGCAGTGGAAGATACCTTAAATCAACTCCAAAGTTGGGTGGTTTTAGTCACAATATGCACTTGTTAACATCTTTAATTATTAACATTTTTGCACCAAACTTTTTAGCCTATTGCTGTCGACACGGTTATGAGTTCGAGAGAAAAAATATCAAAAATCACCATAATTTCATAGTTATATTCGTGAAATTATTTGCCTGTATTAAACCCTATTTAGAAAAAGAAATTACAAAGGAGCTACCAAATATTAACCGATTTAAAAAATTCAAAATCCTTTGTGCTTCTACTGAGCCCCTCCATCGCTAAAGCTACACGTATTTGAAAATTTCAAGTATGGACCTGGAACTTGGCAGCCTAATATATTGCAAGGTACAAATAGCCTATATCCACGCGTATGGAGATATAGAATTTAACATGCGTTGGTACGTCCCTGTACCGATGCGCCCACTGTAGTATATAAGTCCCGTCCCTGCTTTGTTGCATCCGTAACCCGAGCGCTCACACACAGGTCAACACTATACACGTGCGTTGACCATTGGCGCGAGAAAAACAAATACAAATACAAAGTTCTGTACTTGTGTAATTAGGTGGTCCTACCTTTGCCGCTACCTTTTACTAAGAGCGTAGTACAGCTTGCAGCGAGTGGCTATGTACACTTATCCCCGGTGAAATGCACGATGCTGAAAGTGTGGGTAGAAAAAATTTGGCATGAAAATCTATGGTGAAAAAATTCTTGCTCGGGCCGGTCGCACGTGCTGTTCGAGCTGCATTACCGATCTTCCGGGAAGACTTGAGAAATGAAATTCTGCGCCTTCTGTTGCCTGTCAAAGAAATAACATTTTTCCTCTTTCTTACCCTCTTCTTACCCCTCCGAAAGGTGAAAGCCGAAGAGTTTCTTTGCTACACGAAGATTCGGTTTTACTCTTTCATTCCGCTCGAAAACTTAATATTAAGGGGATCAAGAACGTTCAAAAAGCAGTGATTTCGTATATTCGAAACCACTCCGAGCCTATTGTTACGATCGCTCTGAAAATTTGGGAAATAATTCATAAAGACGTAAAATTTACGGCATGACTGCAATATTTAAAAAATTTTGAAAAAATATTAAAAAATAAGTTCCGCTTTCCTCCGCTAGGCGATAAAAAGCGCTGCATTCGTACCATGCATCCGAGAAAATGCATTATAAAAGTTATTTGACGAAAAGAACGCATAAAAACCGAGTTAACCCGTAAACTAATTTATATAAGGTATATAATAGTCACAAAAATATTAAGTTTTCGAGCGAAATGAAAGAGTAAAACCGAATCTTCGTGTAGCAAACAAACTCTTCCGCTTTTACCTTTCGGAGGGGTAAGAAGAGGGTCAGAAAGAGGAAAAATGTTAATTCTTTGACAGGCAACAGAAGGCGCAGAATTTCATTTCTCAAGTCTTCCCGGAAGAACGGTAATGCAGCTCGAACAGCACGCGCGACCGGCCCGAGCAAGAATTTTTTCACCATAGATTTTCATGCCAAATTTTTTTACCCACACTTTCAGCATCGTGCATTTCACCGGGGATAAGTGTACATAGCCACTCGCTGCAAGCTGTACTACGCTCTTAGTAAAAGGTAGCGGCAACTTGGTACACGTGTTCACCACCTGGTACGGAACGCTTAGACCGCGCGGCAGTTTATACTACTTGACCTGTGGGTAGGCCGGGGTCGCAGGCCGTAGTGTCCCTTTTATGACGGTTGATTTAGATCGTTGAAATTAAATTCGAGTTTAAATAAATAAGTTGGCTAACAAAAAAATTTAATAGATGTAAACGATTTATAAAACTAGAAAAGGCTCACCGAATTTGAATGACAAAAATCGACTGGTAATTACTTGATAAAGTGAGTGCTCAGATTTTCATGATTACTCTAACAAAGTTTTGTTTTTCAATTTTTCAATTTTATGAATTTTTGTATAAAATATTGTTCGTTTTTAAAATTTACTAATAATAACAAAACTTGAATCATAAAAATCGGATGATTTCACATTAATTAATTTAGGCAAAGCGCCCTAGCTTTTTTGTGGACATAAAAGTAGCCCGGCAATGGATACTGCGATTATATAGAGAAAGGGAAGCCCATATACTTTTGGACACGAAATCTGTGCGGGAACGTTGTTTATTATTAATAATAAGATGCAAAAAAGCATTTTTTTTTTAGTTTTTTGCTTTTAACTCGTAAAATAAGAGATTAACGTAAAAAAGTAAAGAGAGAAAACTTGTAGCTTATTAAATTGCGAAAAAATTCATATATTGAGCGTCTCTATCCGATGAATGGACATGGAGGAAACCTCGGAAAACCGTGGAAAACACCGCAAAATCGACGTTTTTTTAAAAATTGAAAACTCAGCCATTTTTTAACTCTTAAGGCTAAAATTTGAAATGAAGGAAAGGCTTTATATCTACTTTCATGTCCCCAAAAACTGGAGTGATTTGAACAAGAAAATGTATTTTTTTAGATTTGCGAAAAAAGGGTTTTGAACAGATGAAAAACAAACTGAAACGTGAGCGAAAACGGCCGAGCGCGCGGCGTCGTAGCGCGCGTATATCTATATACACTTTCTCTGCCACCACTGCCGCGCGCTCGGCCGTTTTCGCTCACGTTTCAGTTCGTTTTTCATCGATTCAAAACCTTTTTTCGCAAATCCAAAATATACACTTCGTTGTTCAAATCATAAAATTTTCAACGCTGTATTCCAAATTCCAGTAGGACGCCCCAATTTCTCGTGCTCGCGCACACAAAAATCGTACATAAAAAATTCAATTTGCAATTATGCAAAAAGTAATTGGCGCAGAGCTCCATTTTTTGGCGACATGAAAGTAGGTATAAAGCCCTTCCTTCATTCTAAATTTGAGCCATAAAAGTGTAAACATGGCTGAGTTTTCAATTTTTAAAAAAACGTCGATTTTGCGGTGTTTTCCACGGTTTTCCGAGGTTTCCTCCATGTCCATTCATCGGATAGAGACGTTCAATATACGAATTTCTTCGCAATTTAATCAGCTACAACTTTTCTCTCATTACTTTTTTACGTTAATCTCTTATTTTACGAGTTAAAAGCAAAAAACTAAAAAAAATGCATTTTTGCATTTTATTATTAATAATAAACAACGTTCCCGCACAGATTTCGTGTCCAAAAGTATACGGGCTTCCCTTTCTCTATATAATCGCGGTATCCGTTGCCGAGCTACTTTTAAGTCCACAAAAAAGCTAGGGCGCTTGGCCTAAATTAATTAATATGAAATCATCCGATTTTTATGATTCAAGTTTTGTTATTATTAGTAAATTTTAAAAACGAACAATATTTTATACAAAAATTCATAATATTGAAAAATTGAAAAATGTTAAGCAAAAATTTTATTTGTAGAGGTTGTGCCCTTAGGTGTGACCAGGTGTGACCCTCATTAGAACGCTCTAGCCAAGGGTCTGCCACTGGTGTCATAAAAGGCTTAGTCCTCTCTGTAAAGGTACCCATATAATACAGCATTAGAAAAAAATTATACTCTCAATTTTCAAATAAACAATTTTTAAACAAAGGTAATTTTTGGCTTACGTCAGTTCATACGTAATGATTACTTATAGTTACAAAACTTGAATCATGAAAATCGGAGCATTTTCACTGTTATCAATTCACAGTCTGTAAATGAAGATTATCAAACTAGTCTAATAATCTCAGGTAGTTACCATTCGATTTTTATCATTCAAATTCTGCTGAAATAAGCCTTTTCTGTAGAATTACATGTCTGTTCATAAAGTATTTATTTTGCAAATTTTGAATTATTATGAATTGTTCACGTTCAGCCTCCGAGATCGCCCTTTACCCTCATAAAATTTTCGGAAACACTACCCATTTTTTCACCATAGTATTTGATGCCCAATTTTTTCTGCCCATACTCTCAGCATCGCGCATTTCGTCGGGGACATGCGTAGGTGGTAGCCACTGTGCTGTATTCTCAGAAGGTGGTGAATAGATGTTGGCCTGCCACGCATTGCTACCGTTGGTGTGCGTTGATCAGCCCGGACTAGTAAGAGAATGCAAAAAAAAAAAACCTTCAGCTAAGGAAAGATAGAAGATGGCACCACTCGTTTATGCTAATTATTAAAATAAACTAATATTTTGAAACTTTTATCAATGCTTGAAGATAAATTTTGTTTTTTTATGTACAATTACGTTTACAAAATTCGACCCATAGCTTCGAGATTTTTGAAACGTTCTTGATCCCCTTAAGCGCGAGGATTTGGATTTAATAACGGAATGAAGTAAAAATTTAACTTTCACGACTGTAAGGAGTTCGTCAAATTACATCAATTAAATTTTTGTATAGTTAAAAGTAATTATTCTCTTTATTAATAGGTATATTTATAAATGATTTTCAAAATGCAAATTTCCTGCATGGACAGTTTCACCTGGGTCTCACGGTATGTATACGATATACAGGTTCACGAACCAGATGACTCTCGCAAAGGTAACGTAAGCCGATCTCACAAGTACAGCCGCATTAGAAAACTATGATGTCTCTTGCAGAGGTTGCCTAATTGCAGGCAAGATGCTCTTTTGAACTCACGCAGATGGGCGAGCGCACAGGTACATGAAGTGCCCATTGATCCCGCCTGCGCGCAGGTACAAAGTAATGATTAAAATTTTAAAAATTAATCTATAGTATTGTTACGTTTACAGAGTATAATAATGTCAGTCTACAATTTTCTAGTTAAAACGTCATTCAATTTTTTGCTAAATGTATGATCTGAAAAGCCAGAGAGTATATCTATATAGGGCCCACACTTCAAAGTTACCCGTCATGTATTTATGGCGCGGTTCGAATATCGTGAACAAAAGATTTACATAGCAACAGATATATATATATATATATATATATATATATATATATATATATAAACTAATTTTGACATATTCGATAAAAGATCTTCCAACGAAAAATATTGTAACCTACAATAAAGAGTTCATTCGATATTAGTAGGAATTTAATACTTTAATACTTAATGTTTATAACCTTTAAACTTCACGATGCAAGCCGATGGTGCGCTCAACTTGATCAAATACACTTTCCTGAATTTACATATATTATATCGGACACATGTATATAATATGCACGTTATCGCCTCTCCGAGCATATGCCGTATTTACATGTACTAATACTTATTCTGTTCTATTGACCACCAGCGGACACTGGGTAACCGAGAATGCCTACTATTAGGCCGGTATAGAGGGAGAACGCGCGTTAGCCCGTCTGCAACGTTGCCGACCCATCAGTCACGCGCTGTCAAATATGGCCATGCCGTGTCAGGGGCTGGAGCGTCCTTCCATATCGCACGACTCAGGACGACTGTAGCGTCCGAGAGCGGATAGAGTCCCCCGGCACCTACGTGCAACTGTGAGTACCTCCAGTCTCTCACTCTCTGTATTCGGGCGATTGAGCCCCCCCTCTCTCTCTCTCTATCCCTCCCTCCCTCTCTCTCTCATAGTGTGGGGTGGCGCACATACGCTCGAATCATCGAGCGCTGTATAATATTCATTCCTTACAATTTATGTTTCTAGTTCTCGTTATTTCACGCCTGTTTAATTATTTCGCTACCCCGTTCCCTGCCGCCTTCACGATCCTTGTACATATTTAATTAAATTCCTATATAATTCTCTTTTTCATCAAGCGCATCCTTTTCATATTACTCATACACATGTGTACAAGTAATATGGAAAGGATACGCATACTGATATACACATTATTTATGAATCGAATTAAATTTGGCATAAATTGGCTGATATATTGACATACACATGTGTACAAGTAATATGAAAAGGATATGAAAAGGATATGAAAAGGATACTTGGTGATATGCATATTATATAGGAATTTAATTAAATTTGGCCTGAATTGGCTGATATATTGATTTATCATAGAAAAACAAAGGCTTCTGCTATTCTGGGACAAAAACAAAAAGTTTTGTACTGAAAAAATGTATGTTCATGAATTTTTTGGTATACGTAGTCTGGATCGGTTTCTTAATTTTGCTAATATTAAGGTTTAAATAACCTATAGCATTGTTATAACATATATATATGACTTTGAAAGTATTTTTTCAGAAAAGTAGAGAAAATTTCTTAAGAAAAGCCTATCCATGTCTATAGTGAAAAATGCTCCCCTGAGGAGCTACAAATTAATGAAAAAAGCCAAGAAATGCAAAAAAAGCTTAAAATGCTAACTTTGAGCCCCTGTAACTTGGAAATAAGTAATGGAAAATATCTGAAAAAATTCAGGGGTACTCATGGACCTTCAAATAATATTTTAAAAATATTTTTTGGGGGGGGGGGGGTCCTAAAATCGAGCGCTCGATTTACCAGAGAATCGCTCATACATATATATATATGGGTGGTTCTCTGACAAATCGAGCTGTCGATTTTTTGACCCTATCGAAAAAAATTTTTAAAATGTTCCTACGAGACACATGAGTATCCCTGAATTTTTTCAGATTTTTTGCATCAAGTATCTTCGAGTTACAGAGGGTCAAAGTTGATGAAATCATGTTTTTTTGCTTTTTCTGGCTACTTTCATTAATTTATAGAGCCTCAGGGAAGCATTTTTCACTATAGAGATATATAACATTTTTTTCTGCAAATTTTCTAAACTATTAAAAAAAATAGTTTTGATGTCGTATATATGCGTTTTAAAAAAGTTATAAGTCATTTAAGCTTTAAAATCAAGTTTTAGGAAAGTTCGATCATCCGGATCATAACCAAAAAATTCATGAAGATACCTTATTTAAATACAAAAAAGTCTGCGAAAGACCCAGAATGTCAGAGGCCTTGGTTTCTCTGTAAAAAATCATTATATCCGTTCATATATGAAAAAAATTTAGTTTTTTTGCTATATCGAAGAATTTAACCAATTTTATCAATTACGTAAATTTTTTTATAATAATTTCAATCATTAAAAAAATGATAAGATTAGTGAAATGCTTCGATATAGCAATAAAACTAAATTTTTTTTCATATATGAACGGATATAATGATTTTTTACAGAGAAACCAAGGCCTCTGACATTCTGGGTCTTTCGCAGACTTTTTTGAATTGAAATAAGGTATCTTCATGAATTTTTTGGTTATGATCCGGATGATCGAACTTTCTTAAAACTTGATTTTAAGACTTAAATGACTTATAATTTTCTTAAAATATATATATATACGACATCAAACTTATTTTTTTTGAATAGTTTAGAAAATTTGCAGAAAAAAATGTTATATATCTCTATAGTGAAAAATGCTTCCCTGAGGATCTACAAATTAATGAAAGTAGCCAGAAAAAGCAAAAAAACATGATTTCATCAACTTTGACCCTCTCTAACTCAAAGATACTTGATGCAAAAAATCTGAAAAAATTCAGGGATACTCATATGTCTCTTAGGAACATTATAAAAATTTTTTTCGATAGGGTCAAAAAATCGACCGCTCGATTTGTCAGAGAACCACCCATATATATATATATATATATATATATATATATATATCCCTCTATTATATAGTTGTTTGCAGTTGGGGTGAGATTTAAGGCCCCGCATGGGCCCCGAATTGACCCCGCATTAGCCCAGCATTGGCTTATTATATAGTTCTTTTGAACCGCGCTGGAATTTATCCCTCCCCCACCCAATTGTTTATTAGTGTTCATTATGAAGAGGGTATTTATGTATAATTTATGTACTACAAGTAATTACAAATAGAATTTGGTTGTATTTTAAGCAAAGTAATAGATAAATATTGAAGGTCATTTGGAGATGAAAGGTGGGGGCTCAAAGGCATATGTGAAGGTAATAGAGGGCTACATAGAGGTTTCAACATAAGATGGAAATAGTTGAAAGTGAAGTGAAGGATGTATGTGTAAGTTGAAGGGATCATGATTGGAGGCAACAGGTTTAGGATGCAGGCGATAGGAGCAGGCTGGAAACGATAGTTGGAGAGTGAAGCCGATAGATGGACGCTGGCGACTATAGGAAGATTGGAAGATACAATTAAAAGCGATTTGTGAAGGCTGTACATTATTGGAAGCGATAGGTAGAGGCTCGAGATAATGGGTGGCGGTGATACGTCGAGGTTGTAAGTGGCGGATGAAGGCCATATGTATAGGGTAAAGGACACGAATGGAAGCAATAGGTGGAGGGTGAAAGTGCTAAGTAATTACTTGAGGCTGTTGGCAATATGTGGTTGATAATGATTGAAGTCGATAAGTGAAGGGTGATGGCATTATAATTGGAGACGATAGATGGACAGTGAAGGGGATGTGATTGAAGATGATCGGTCAAGGGTGATAGGCAGATTATGACTTAATGTAACAGGTGGATGTTTGAGGTTATGGTTGAAGATGATACGTGGAAGCTCGAAGTCGTAGGTGAAAGTGGTAGGTAGAGGATTACATAGGGATTACACAGGTTTACACAGAGTTATAAGTAGAGGTAATAGGTGGAAGTGAAAGGGTCATGATTGGAAGTGATATGTGGAATCTCCAAATTATTTGTGAAGGTGATATGTAAAACGTGAAAATCGTAATTGGAGGTTGAAGATAATAAGTTATGAAGGGTGGAGGTTTTAGGTGCACGATGAATGAATGAATTAATAGATGATGTTGAATGGATAGAAGGAGCATAAAAATATTATGATTGGAATTGATTACTTGAGGGTATTGATAATATACAATGTACTGGAACTATTTTGAACCATTAATTGTAGGCGATGAATCGTACACATATAAAATTACGAAGAAAAATACTTATGAGTTATACATGTCAACGAGCGGTACATATAGCGATGAAGTAGAAATCATAGCATTTGTTCATATATATTCGGTTTGCATTTCAGTGTCAAGGGCAAACTTCATAAATCCCTTTTATTTCAGGTCAAATAATTTAAGTAACAATAAAAATGAATTGAATTTAGTTTTTTCCGGTTCCATAGACACAGGACATAATGATTTTCAAAGTTTCTGTAATTTAAATTTTTGGGATACTTATAAAAAAGGTCTTACAAAAATTATTACGATATAAAAATCGCAGTTTCATAAAACTAAAAAGAAACGAACTTAATAAACCGAATCCCACTTGTATAGAAAAGAAAAGAGAAAGAGATTTAATTGAAAATATGAGTGATGATAGAAAACAAAAGATACAAGGACTCAGTTAACCATATGCCTCGCATAAGATTAGAAAAGAAAAGGTAAGGATGTAGTTAAAAATATGACTGAAATTAGATTAGGAAAGAAAAGGTATAAGGATGTAACCCAAAATATGTCTGAAGTGAGATTAGGAAAGAAAGGATATAAGGATATAGTTGAAAATAAGTCTGAAGTAAGATTACAAAAAAAGATGCAAGGACATAGCTGAGAATATGACTGAAATTAGATTAGAAAAGATAAGATGCAAGGACATAGCTGAGAATACAACTGAAATCAGATTAGGAAAGAAAAGACGTAAGGATGCAATTGAAAATATGTCTGAAGTGAGATTAGAAAAGAAAAGATGCAAGGACATAGCTGAGCATATGACTGAAATTAGATTAGAAAAGAAAAGATAGAAGGATGTAGTTGAAAACATGTCTGAAGTGAAATTAGAA
Organism: Philotrypesis tridentata; assembly: GCA_018906965.1. Lineage (NCBI taxonomy): Eukaryota > Metazoa > Arthropoda > Insecta > Hymenoptera > Pteromalidae > Philotrypesis > Philotrypesis tridentata. Next base: position 26,230 of record JACCIB010000254.1, read on the forward strand.
AAAAAAGGTGCAAACATATAGTACAAAATATGAATAGTAAGCGTATTAATAAACGTCGCCAGCGTCAACGGGCAAAGAAATTATTTTCATCAAAATGACAGGGAACAATGACAGGGAACAAAAAAGCTAACAGAGAACACATAGATAACTCAACACGGTCCCACAGCACAGACCCTAGCAGCCACAATACAAACCACAACAGAAATAACAAGAACCAAGACGGCCTAGTGACGTACCCGTACCTTCAAGAAAATACCCGTCACATCAAATTGACAACACTATTGGACTCAGCTTTTGTATGCCTATGATGGTCACACAAGAGCAGATCATTTATGACTACATTAATTATGGACCACTGAATCACATATATTTTTATGAGATGCATAAGTATCAACCCCACTATTTATACAAGAAATACATGGCCTTCGTGCAATATTTTACGGAACAAGATGCGCAACAGGCCATGGACAGGTGCAAACTAACTTTATCGAATTCTACGGTGGTGTTATCCCCGTCACCTGCCACCCGCTGAACGCTCATACAAGACCTTTCCCAACATTTGTAAAAGACACGTCGACAATAGGTCCACGGCCAATCATGAGTGTGTTTGCATAATACAGAATGGTCATTTGCCGATCCAGCACCACTGCGGCAGAATAGTCCTATACAGAGACAAAGCAAAACACGAGGCTACGTGCATTAGGCAGCAGCCAACTAGGACAGCACCCTTACGGAGGCCGACTATACTACCAGCAGCGCCATTAAACACAGAGGTGTTCTCATCAACATGTCCATCACCGGGTTCAATAATTAGCTCGGCCCCAACAACAGGTAATGCCCATGACTAAACAAACGCAACTGCGTCAACCTCCAGCTCACTCCCAGCAAGGGACGACAGTGAAACACAATAAGTACATGTAAGTAAGTCAACACACCGCAGGCACCCCAGTATCACCAGGATGAAACGCTAAAACAACAACAGACCTCAATGACGATGAGCTACAAAAATTATATGAGACAATGTTGATGATGAACATGAATCTCGATGTATCAATGTAAACCAAAATATTATTGGGCCCTTAAATATTTTTTATTTTATCAAAAATACATAATCAAATTTATGTTGTTCAATTTCATTTTACCACCACTAGGACCCGTTGCAGCCAGTCGATAACATCTTATACTGCACATGTACTAACAATAAATTAGAACACACAAATAAAACAAAACCCGATAGCATTAAACAGTTAACCTCTAAATCAATTCTAAAATACGCAGCACGTCACATGTTTTCTCAATTCTTGTTTACCAAGACAGCAAATGTTCTTAAAGGGGGAAGGATCTCATGTAACGACTGTTCGTACCTAGATTCGAGTATTAATTAACAAAATTAATAATCGGGTCAAGTGAGTGGAAGGTCGGTACAGACAAAGTATAGCGTGGAGTTCAAGGACACGAAAGTATCGTGTGTCAAGAATTCCACAACTTCCTTGCTGTCGCGACACGTGCCGTGTCGATGCTGCACTCTCCCGGCCACATTGTTGACAGGGCCCATTGCGCCCCACAGATAAAAGAGAGAGAGAGAGAGAGAGAGAGAGAGAAAGAGAGAGAAAGAGAGAGAAAGAGAGAGTGGAGAGGAGAGAAAGAGAGAGAAAGCGAGAGAGAGGAGAGAAAGAGAAAGGAGAGAAAGAGAGAGAAAGCGAGATCGAGGAGAGACAGACAAAGAGAGTGAAAGAGAGAGAAGAGAGAAAGAGAGAGAGAGAGAGGAGAGAAAGAGAGAGAAAGAGAGAGAAAGCGAGATATAGCTAGAGCTAATACAAAGAGAGAGATAGGATAGATAAGAGAGAGATTAGTGAGATAGAGGAGTATGAGTAGAGAGTTATGGAGGAGAGAGAGAGGAGAGATAGAAGTAAAGGTATTAGATAGAGAGAGAATGAGTGAGGGAGAGAGAGGACAGTAAGAGAGAGAGAGAGGAGAGAATGAGTGAGAGAGAGGAGAGTAAGAGAGAGAGCATACAGTAATTAAGAGAGAGGAGGCCCAGAATTTTCTCATAGCCGCAATTAGTCGAACGACGCGGCAATGTAGGAACGGCTACCGAGTCTTTCAGATATTCATAATGATTTTGTAAAAGTTTCTTTCTTTTGTAAATTCAAAATTTCATAGTTTTGATCAATCAATTGATTTTTTGAGTATTTTCCTCATGAATATTTAATCTATTTATTGGTCTGGCGTTGTATTTGGAGAATAAATCATTCAGGAGAAAATTAACGAGCCTTCTTTGGAAAAGGGTAATTTTCTTGGACTTACTTTTTATTCATCTTGTTAAGCTTTTTCGACAATTATTTATTTGCTTATTATTTACTTCCATATTAATTGTCCCATTTGCAAGATAAGACCAGCCATTTAAATTGGGAAACTCATGAATATATAAACTAAGAGAAGTGTTTTGGATGAGCACACTCACGCGGAGCGATCGTCCGCGTGCAGACCCGTTCCCGAGTCTGCGGGAGCTCGGTCTCGGAACTTAATTTAAATCGAATAATTTAGTTTTACCGGTAATTGTTCCAACCGGTCATCGAGATGCAATCTCTCGAGCTTCATTCATTTAGTTTTTGTCACTATTACGCGTGACATAAAACTTACACGTAACAGTAGTAAAAGAGGAATGACTTTCTTTATAATTGAGTGATTTAAGCAGTCACGTTTATCTCAGGATTTATGTCTGTTAAAAAATGCCTGCTTCTGAGCTAAACTTGTATCAAAAAATCATTTTGACTAAAAGGAGCCATTCCTATTCCCTAAACCTACAATGCGCTATTTTTAAAGAGAGGAAAAGTTGTGATATTTGAGTTTTTCTTTTCGTTTACTTACCAACATCTGAATCACTGTCACTATCGAAAGGATTATAGTCAGAACTAGGATTACTTATTTCTTCGTTTGATAAAATTTCTTCTTCACTCTCAGAATCCTTTAATTTAATTTCTGTACTAGACGTATACATTTCTGGTTTATCTTCTTCAGAGAGATTTTCTTGAAGTAAAGAAGGGCATGACATTTTTTTAGCATATTGAAATGACTGTTGAACTAATTTACGTTTATTGCTTACAATAGGCTGCACTTCTGCTTCATTATTTAAATCCTCTAGTATATCTAATCCCAATACTCGGTGGATTCGACTTCTGTCAGGTGCAGGAAAGTTCTTTTCTACTAGTGATTGAAGCACTCCTCTTTAAAAAGTAAATTGTTAGGTTATTATATTTTATCATTAATACCATTTCAATTAATTTGAAAATAATTATAAATATCATATATTACAATTCATTTTAAAATAATTTGGTGGAGAAAATAATTTAAAATATCATTTTTAAAAAAATATAAATTATTTTTGTTAAATACTTAGTGATCTTCTGAATTCACAATGCCAAATAATAATAAAGATTACTGTAAGTTCGTATGCTACAAAAAAGAGGAAAACTGTCCTAAACGTGGAAAATATTATAATAGAAAAGTGGTCAGGAAATTTGTTATTAACAATTTAATTGTTTAAATTTCTATAAAAAGAAGACTTCAGACAAAAGTCATATTATAGCTTCACATACTTATGCAACATTTTATGTAGATATCTGTTGCATTTTGACGAATTGAAAAATATTGATTAGAAGCAGGGATATTCAATAATTAGTGCATATTAGTTGCAAAATTCTGTTCCGCGGTCTCCCGCGCGCACTGTTTGCCTTATAGATTTGGTTCTATTTTGGTTTTTTTAGCACTCGTTTTAAAGCTTAAGCGTTTTCTTACAGATGTGGGTTATACTATATAGTCAGAACATTGAAATAAAAAATTTATAACGTCAAAACCTCAAAAAAAGCGGAAAAAATATAATTTTTTTTTTATAAGGGAATTTGACCGGTAATATTTTACAAATGCATATTGAAACTTGAGTCTTATTCCTTATTTAAAAACGAAGATTTTGATGTTAGGTGATGCTCAGATACGATTATTAGCTTGAATATAATAGCGATTCAAAGCGCGGGCGAGCGCGACCGCATGAATAGAATAACGCATCGACGTATATATAGTGCGTGCTGTGTTACCATAGTATAAAATAATCATATAAACAAATGTTGTTATAATAATATCATAACAATGATAATAACAATGATAATAATGATAATAATAATAATAATAAATATTAATGTAATTATTCTATAGATAACAATTTAGTTTTGGATTGTATGTTAGTGTAAGGTCCCGCGATTGATTTATTAATTATCGGTTTCGACATGTATAGCGTGTGACTTGTGTGGGTGTGTGTGAGTACGCTGATGGTAGATATATTGCAATATACCAGCCTTTTGCGCTGGTTGAGCAATGGCATGACCGGTTTACGAATGTTTTAAGATCAACTCAGCATTCTTTCAGTGGCGAGTATTACTTGGCTGCGGGTATCCCCACAATTCAATCATTTAGTTACTGCCTTGATCGGGGGTCGAGTCTTTATAAACCCTCGACTCGAACCGCGCAGCGCCTTTCGCGACCAGACCAGGTACCGGTGTGCGTCTAACCTCGTCATTACGACTTGCCGCTGAAGACTAGCCGTCTACTTGGAGTTATTACAGAAGGATCTGCACGAGATCGTAAGAGGGTATCAAGGTACTACTATTGGAGGCCTACAAATCTACCGAACTCTGCAGGGAAGCTGGTATATTTGCTCCGGTTGAAGGTACATCTCGACTGTAGTACACTACGACGAAAGGACCGCCAAGCATATCTGGCGTGAATGGGTGAAGCCGCAGCTTAGATAAGTTTATATTCCTGCCACGACTAGCTCGTGTAGATGTAAACTATTTGCACTCGCATTAGAAAGAGGTACGCTTCAATCAACGGCGCGTGTTATAAACGTAAGTTTTACTATAACACTTTCGTAAGAACTAGCGTATGACTACGATAATAAAAATATGAACCTAGACTAGTAAAGTGCGACTGTGTGAATGCATGTCCTCCGTGAAACTGGAAATCTCTGTCTGACGCCAACAATAAATAAATAACAAAGAATATATTAGACGTACAGTTAATTAATACTAACTTAGACGCCCTTCACATACTAACACAGCCCTACCATATTAAGTACTTAGACTAGTAATCAGCAGAAGAACTGGGAGACATTCGCAGACCTTGCCGGCCACATCAGGACAGCCATCAGCAGTGTGTCCGCGCTTTCAATGCGCTCTTTCGTGCACCGCGTCCGCACCTACAAGCCAGCGTCTTCATTGCCAGCACAAACGACATATTCGTGTCCGCACAACAAAGACGAATCCGCCTTTCCTTGTGTCCGCGTTTCTGTACGCGTCCGCATTTCTGAGTAATCGTGTCCGCCGACTTGGTAAGAGCGTCCGCGCGAATTGGCAAAGTCCATATAATCGGACTTAGAGTAGAACAACAAGGTAAGAGGGACTCAAGGACCTCAAGGGACCAGTATAAGGGTCAAGCTGAAATTCGTCAGTTTGCCGCTGGTGTTCGTCGGGAAAGATTCAACTTGTGAGTAACTGTGCCTCGCCAAAGTTCCTTCCAAAATAGATGGGGACTCTGCAAATTTTCTCCAAAGTTTCTTCTATCTCAGGGGGACACTTTGGCGGGAAAAAGAGAGAAGGAGAGAGATCTTAATTACTTATTTCTCTCTCTCTTCTCTCTCTCCTCTCTCTCTCTCTCTCTCTCTCTCTCTCTCTCTCTCTCTCTCTCTCTCTCTCTCTCTTCTCTCTCTCCTCTCTCTCTCTCTCTCTCTCTTCTCTCTCTCCTCTCTCTCCTCTCTCTCTCTCTCTCTCTCTCTCTCTTCTCTCTCTCCTCTCTCTCTCTCTCTCTCTCTCTCTCTCTCTCCTTCTCTCTTTTTCCGCCAAAGTGTCCCCCTGAGATAGAAGAAACTTTGGAGAAAATCTGCAGAGTCCCCATCTATTTTGGAAAGAACTTTGGCGAGGCACAGTTACTCACAAGTTGCATCTTCCCCGACGAACACCAGCGGCAAACTGACGAATTTCAGCTTGAATTATTGGTTAAGGGGTTATGCCTGAGTTGAACCTGTAAAAAAGACATTAATAAGTAATAGGCTGAAAAAAATTAGTTATTAATAGTATAACAAAAATCTTTCTCCTACTTCAAATGTAGGTATTAAACATATTTTTAACTATTTTAAAAAAATTATACATCTATACTTACATTGTAAACAATTACATGTATGAATCATTAATTTTCAGCACTTTTTTCCCTTTGCCGCAGGATATCTCAGCATCCAGATGATGAATTGACACCAAACAGGATGTAAAATCTTCTGAATATGTTTCTTCACTGCTTGAGCGGAAGACTTTTCTACAAAAAATAAATTTTAAATATTTAGTAACTCATAAGATGATTATATCAGTAATTATAGTGAATATTAGATATATTCACATACGCAACATTGACTTTTACCTTGTATTAGTCAATTCTGCTCCGTTCAAGCAGTGAAGAAACATATTAAGAAGATTTTCCATCCTGTCTGGTGTCAATTGATCATCTGCATGCTGAGATATCCTGCGGCAAAGGACCTAAAATCATAAAAATGGCAAAACTGAGAAAAATGCATTTAAAGTTTATCAAGATGCTTATGTATACTTATCGGGTAGTACTTACATGAACTGCTTAGCATATTTTTCTTATATTTTGGCATAAGATACCTTGTAACGGGGATTGACCACGTTAAATGTAGATTATTCTACTTTGATTCTCCGTGGGTTTTAGATAAAGGGGAACAGGGCTAATACGTAAAACTCGCAAATGAAACACACACGCGACGTTCGGTAAAAGGCTATTGCATATATTATGTTAATTCAATCAGAAAATTACAACAAAATAAATGTACAAGTGTGCTTCGTTAGCACGCAATCTCACGGTCAATAGAAAACTAATATTGTTGAACGCGCTGGTGAGAGTGAAAGAGAGAAGCTGATACTTACAGAAAAATGCGGAGGACGCTAACACAATAATCAGCCTAAAACTGCGGTCTCGCTCCGATCCAGCTAGCTGGTAAACAATAGGCTCTCGCAACGGTGTAGAGTATCTCTCCACTCACACGCGTAATCGCAATTATCGTAATGATAAACAATACAAAATAACTATATCGCCGGGATGGACGCTCTCCTGATATACAACACGCGCGCTCGATGCTCGAATCGAATCTAGCTCCGGCCTAACCTGACGCTAGAAGCTTCTCTCTCACGCTCGCTCTCTCACCAGGCGACGCGTTCAGCAATACATCAACCCTCGTACAGCTCTGGTGCGCGGGAACATCTAAAAAGGCTCACATGCGAATATATAAAAACATATGTATTAGAATAAAATATGCATGCGGCGTGACGATACTCGTCACATGCCCCCCTCCAGACGCTGGGTAGCTTTTACAGCGTACCAGCTCTCCAATGCTTTCACCAGCATGCAAAAACGACCAAAATAATAAAATAATGAGGAAAAAAACAAAATAAAGCATTTCTTTATAAAATGAAACAAAAGAAAAGAAAATTTTAAAATAAAGCGGTCCAACTCAAACACATGCAAAAAAAACCAAACTTCATTGCAAGAAAAAAAACAAATCAAACTTTTGATAAGGGCTAAATAAATTAAAAACACTATCAGCTTTCTTTTTACAAAAGTATATTCAAAAAACATAAACCATAAGGTTTAAGCGATTTCGCACATCCAGCCTACCGAGGCTGTTGAGCATGTAAATGCCGACGACAGGGCACCAACTGCTGCTGGTTTGCGCTGTCGCTCATGGTCCTATGGCAAACGATGATTGTTGTCAGCCAAATACGGGGTTTCTCACACCTATTACCCTATTCTATCCTAAACATTCGCCCTATTTGATCGCGTACGTCTTGGAGACAACTCAACTTGCGGTTCTCGCTGTTTACTAGAACCTTTCGGTCGACCGCGTTTCGCATGAAGTACCGGTGAACATCTATTTTCAGTTTCGGACGCGTCAGACTCTGCGAGAGTCGCTTCCTCCTCCCCAGGAGCCCTCGTATCACGAGAAACGACGATTCGGGTTTTATGCGGCCTACCACGCTTATGTGGAACATCCACGTTTTCACTCAGCGCAATATTTCGCCCCTCACATTCATTCTCTTCGCTAACGATCGCTTCCTGGATATTTGGAACGTCTTCTACTACAGGATCATCGTCTTCTTCATCAGAAGCATCAATAGAGTTTTCATCTTCAACCAATTCTTCCGCAAACGTAGGATCTTCTACTTGAACATACGGTTTGATGTCGACAACATGTATCTTCTCAAAGCATTCTCCTTGCTCATTAGTCATTGAATAAACATCATGTCCAATTCTAGCAGTAATCTTGAACGGACCAGCAAATTTCGGTGCAAGTTTAGCATTAATGCCTTGAATTGCAGACGATAGAATGCGATTACGCTTCCAGACCAAGTCACCGATATTAAATATGACTTGTCTGCGTTTCGCGTTGTAATATCGTGCCTGCTTTTGCGATGCTTGTTTGATATTCTTCTCAACATCCAACTGCAAATCAAATAATCTACACATTCGCTCTTCCCAGTTCTTCACTGCGATCTTCTGAGCTTCCTCTCTAGCAGCTTTTTCTTCTTTCCGCCTGGTACTAAGCGGTGGCGCAGGGTTTCTTCCCATGTTTAGGAAAGCGGGACTAACTCCCGTAGACTCTTGCACAGACGTATTGTATGCAAAGGTTAACTCGGGCAAATACGTATCCCAGAGCTTGTGCTCCTCCTCAATAAATGCGGTGATCATCGTTTTAAACGTTCTATTAACCCGCTCAACTGGATTCGCCTGGGCATGATATGGCGATATCATCTGATGCTCAACGCTGCTTTCTGCCAGAAATTTCTTCATAACCTTATTACGGAATTCCGTACTATTATCCGACAGAAATACTTCAGGAGTACCAAATCTTAAAAACACATGCTCTTTCAAAGCATTCTTGATACTGATACCATCAGCCTTACGCAACGGTATTACTTCTATCCACCGAGTAAACACATCTAACAGGATCAGTAAATAGGTATATCCATTCTTAGATCTTGGAAATGGACCCATCATATCACCAGCTACAACTTCCCATGGACCAACGAGTTTCTTCTCTTTCATGGTCCCAGCAGGTAACAGCTGTTCCACTTTATACTGTTGGCACACAGTGCATGACTTCACAAATTTCTGAACATCTTTATACATTCGCTTCCAGTAAAAATATCTTGCGACTCGCTCATACGTCTTGCGACGACCCAAATGTTCGGACGTAGGCTCGCAATACGATTCACGTATTTGCAATATTTTGTCTCTGGGCACGACCAGCTTCCAAGCATCCATATCTTCTAAAACGTCTTCTAGAATTGGTTCAGGCTTGTAATGATACAATTTACCAGCAACAATCTTCCAATCTGGAAGCTCGTGAGGCTTTTCTAAAGTTTGCTGATACATCTGTACGTACCACTGATCTTTAATGGTTTGTTGAACGTCTTTTAAAGATGCAATTTGTTGTTCCTCTAAATCATCTTCTTCAAACATCCGCGATAACGCATCTGGGACATAATTCTCCTTGCTAGGTCGATATTCAATCTCATAGTCATATGACTGCAACTCCAATGCCCATCGAGCTAATCGACCGTTAGGGTTACGTAGATTACAAAGCCATTTTAAACTTGAGTGGTCTGTAACTACCTTAAAATGATAACCCTCCACATATGCACGAAATTTCGTAATTGCCCCGAGAACGGCAAGACATTCCCTCTCGGTGACTGGATAATTACGCTCCGCAGAGGTTAGAGTGCGACTCGCATAAGACAAGACGTAATCTTTTTCATCTATTTCTTGCATGAGTACCGCACCAATGTCGCTCGCATCAGTTTTGATAATAAATTGATGATCAAACGATGGTCTGTGTAATACAGGCGCTGTCGCAAGTATAGTTTTGACTTGTTCAAATGCATCCTGTTGCTCTACACTCCAAGTAAATTTTGCATTGCCACGTAACACTAGATTCAACGGCTCTGCGACATCGCTCAACCGATCCAAAAACTTCCGGTACCAGGAAACCATTCCCATGAATCTCTTCAATTTGGTCAGAGTATTCGGAACCGGATACTCCAGAATCGGTGCAACTTTCCGAGGATCTGAACGAAATTAACTTCGTCACAGCAAAACTTGCTCTTACCTCGGTTAATCGTCAACCCAGCTTCCGCGATTCGCTTCAGAACTACATCTAACCAATGCAGATGCTCATCGAAAGTCTCGGTTATGATGATAATGTCATCCAAATAAGAAAAGGCGTACGGCTCTAATTCAGGTCCAATGAGCCGGTCACTCAGCGTTTGAAAAGTTGCAGGCCTGCCTACTACACCGTAAGGTAGACGAGTGAATTCAAACAAACCCAACCCAGATATTGTGAATGCAGTTAAATGAATATCTTCCTCCTTCATTGGTATCTAATGGTATGCTGCACTGAGGTCAATGGTAGAAATATATCTCGCCTTCTGAAGCTTACTCAAGATGGTATCCATGTATGGCAACGGATACGCGCTCGCGGTTGTAACAGCATTAAGCTTCCGATAGTAAACGCAGAATCGGTAGGTACCATCCGATTTGCGGACCATGACTACGGGGCTTGACCAGCTGCTATTAGAACGGCGTATGATTCCCGCGTCCAACATCTCTAGAACTTGAGCATGCATCTCTTCCTCAATCTTCTTTGGCACTGGATAATAACGTTGTTTAATTGGTCTCGCAGACCCCACATCAATACTGTGCTGGATCAGATGTGTACACCCCAACGGTACTTCCCCAACTGGAAGCCAACTGTCTAACAGCTCTTGTAGGCGTTTTCGCTGTTCTGAGGTTACATCGGCCAAACCGATGGCTGCGAGAGCGCTTGCTACTCCTTCTGAGAGAGCAGAAACTTCTAGAGGAACTGATTCGGTGACACCTTCTATTTGTAATCTATTCTCTCTAGGTAAAAGAATCGCGTTAAATGCTCGCATAAAATCTGTTCCGAGTATACATGCGGAATCAAGTGCACTTAAAACCATAACATTTAAGATTCGCGATTGGTCTAACACTGTGAACGGCAATTGAACATAACCGTAAATCGGCACGAGCTGTCCATCAGCGAGTTTCGCACCTGGTCCAGTATAAGGAACAATAGCTTTTGTCAGCGCTGAAGCTATCTGTAATCCAATCGGACCTAAAGCGGTGCGCGCAGCTCCCGAGTCACAAAGTGCTCGTAAATGAAAATCACCAATAACCACTGGCATCCACCAGCGACTGCAGTCAATATTGGATGGATCAAATACTGTAATAGGCATCACTGCTTCTTCAGTAGCCGTACTTGCTTCTTGGGAGGCCGTCACAATAATAGGAGAAGTATGGGCCTGAACTACTTGCTCCCTTTCTCGTTTGTCGCGGCCATCCGCACCCATAACATCTAACACAAGGTTTACATGGACCCCAAGAGTCCTGGTTTTTATTATGATCACTTCTCGACTTCCTAGGAGCATCTTTCTTCTCTTCAGAAACAGCACTTATCTTTTCTGATTGACTGTCAGATACTGTAGTCGCCCTCTTTGCTTGCGACTTCGCTCCTTTAGAGATAGACTTCTTACCTCGGTGCCCTTGTGAAGTAGAAGCTGAGAGTAACCCCAACTCAGCAATAGCATTTCGCACTGCCACCTTTATAGTTTCACCTATATCACCAGGATCCGCGATCATCGCAACAGGTACTCCGCCTTTAGTCTCCTCCGAAGTCTCCCGAACAGGTTTTTCTTTATAAGCCAGTCTCGGCAATAAACATCTGTTAGGTGATGGAGGAGGCTTATAGTGATTCCTATCATGAATCAGCTTTTCAGCGTTCCTAGCCAACATGATAAGGTCTCCTATATTCTTCACTTTCCTTTGAGGCACTTGCATTCTAACTTCTGCGAGCGTATTATCATATATCATTTTCAGCTGTACTGCAACCTCCGGCGAATCATCAAGCCTACTCATGATCGCTAGCATCGCCATGATGTGATCACGTACTGGTTCATTTTTTCCTTGTATGCGCGCTTGCGCTTTCGCTAATAACTTCATCTGAATGTCTTGGTCCATACCGTAGCTTTGCCTAGCATCACTGCAAAAATCTTTCCATGTCTTCCAAGTTTGACGCATTTGTCGACACCAGATTAACGCTCCATCCGTCATAACATGGAGTAACGCATTCAATGAATCCGTATCATCTAAATGCGATGACGCCCTACATCCATTCATTCTTTGAATAAATTCTTCAATGCAACTATCTTTACCACCGTCAAACTGGATTTTCCACTCACGAGCAATTTTTCCAACGTCACGATACGTTGGTCTCGACATCGACGAATATTCATTAACTGCCTTACTCGTCGAAGCAGCTGATTCTCCTCCCCCTCCCCCCCGAGACACACCTTGGGGTTCTCCTTGAGATGGTAATCTGTCCATTCCAGTCGTCTTTGTTACTTGACCGGGTACAAATTTTGTCATGTTAGAATTTATCTTAGTACTGTGAGCATCCGGTTCTCTATGTACAACAAACGTATCTCGAAATTGAACTCGAATCTGCTCTACCTCTTCTGTCAATTTGCAATAATAACTTGTAAGGTCCACCATAGACTTTTCCATGCCAGCAGCATACGCATTCCATCTGACTTCAGATTGTCTAGCCGATTCACGCTGTGCAGCTAACTCTCCTCGCAAACGTGCAATCACTTCTTGATGACTATCTTGCTTCCTGTCTTTATCATCAAAGTCGTCCTTATTGTTACCCGCGATGTCCAATCTTGCGTCAACGCTATCTTCGCAAGTGTTTCGCTGCTGAAGTTCCACTACTTCTTCAACTTCATTATGCACCTCTGCCATCGTAACAATGGGATTCACTCCAGAAATGTCAACATCATCAATGGACCCTCTGGTAGACTCTAAATCGCTGTCTCGCTCTATCCGGAAGATATCATCTAAAATTTCTTCTTGCTGATCAGTTTCATCTAAATTTGATGCTTCTGACTCTACAGCGGTTGGCAATCTAAGTCTCGCCCACGTCGTCGACTTCGTCTCATTAGACAGATTTTCTTCTCTCAAAATAATCCTCTGAAATGTCGCGTCTCTTCTCGACATTGCGATTTCGCTCGGTTCATCCGTCCTCACAAAATCATACGCAGTATAGTCACCGCGCAATCGCCTAATTAACCTACCCATATTACTGTACCTACTTTCGTCAGTTATCAATTCAAATCTACGCAATAAATCATTTAGTCTATCTTCTGACAATGATATTGCCCATCTCTCAATTTCTTGATCTGCTTCCGCAAAAATATTTACTCGCATCGCCATTGTAAATTTTGAATGCGACCTCGCTAACTTAAACGAATTTTTTTCCGTCGAAATAAAAAAATATACAAGAGACAAATTACGAAAGAAATAAACTAACAATGACCAAAATTTAAATAATTGAAAAATAACCTATTTCGCGTGTCGCTCTTAATTCAGTCACAGCCTCCTTCGTTCGACAATCTGTGCAATTCCAAATTACACTTATGTAATTTACCAACAAAACTACGATCAGACAAGGAAAAAAAAATTCAAAAGAAAATTTTCCGATTCGAAAGAAAATTCCAAAATAAAATTTACAACTAAAACAAAAATTTTATTATCGAGCTGTACCCGAATCAAGAGTTTACTTTCTATAAAATTTAGATTGAAAAAAATTTCGCTCAAATTGTATCACGAACAAACAAAATAAAATAAAATATTTCGTCAATAATCTCAATTTAAATTCAATAAACCTACACCGAGAAATAAAGTTCAATTTCAAATTTAAAATTCAAACAGTAATTTACCCTGCCGGTAAGTCCACGCTTCGTCGTTGCAATACGCTCCGCAAAGTATACCTACATCTAAACCTATCTCGGTGATACACTGATACACGCACACATACAATCAGCTGAGCGCGTATGCTATATAGCTGTTAGCAACGCCAAAATCACGCTATCACACACAATATATAAAAAAATTAACCAGTCGATTTGACTACAATTATATTAAATAAACATAAATAATAAAAATAATATTTAATGTTAATAGGGAAACAAAACAATTATTTATAATTAATTATTCAATCAATAATATTAAAAAAAAATTACTCCCCTAATATAATTGCAATCTGAGATTCGATTCGCTATACTACTATTAATCCAGTAATTACGTATACTGATTAATCTTAAACATCAAGTATATTAATTACGCGACGGGAGAATAAAACTTATTTCCCGAAATAATATTTCAGCCAATGCTAAAATTTTCGATAGCTGGAAACGCGCAATGTTTACGTTCGCGGACAACAAGTCCAGCCGCGCGATGTAAACACAAGCCAACGTTCGCGCTCACTCGCTATACTATACACGCAATGTATATCTCTGCACGCTTATCCGCCTATAACGAACACTCGCGATTTCGCACTTAAGTTTTTCCTACAAAATTATTCCCTGCTCTAGCTAAATCTAACCACTGATGGGCGCCAATGTAACGGGGATTGACCACGTTAAATGTAGATTATTCTACTTTGATTCTCCGTGGGTTATAGATAAAGGGGAACAGGGCTAATACGTAAAACTCGCAAATGAAACACACACGTGACGTTCGGTAAAAGGCTATTGCATATATTATGTTAATTCAATCAGAAAATTACAACAAAATAAATGTACAAGTGTGCTTCGTTAGCACGCAATCTCACGGTCAATAGAAAGCTAATATTGTTGAACGCGCTGGTGAGAGTGAAAGAGAGAAGCTGATGCTTACAGAAAAATGCGGAGGACGCTAACACAATAATCAGCCTAAAACTGCGGTCTCGTTCCGATCCAACTAGCTGGTAAACAGTAGGCTCTCGCAACGGTGTAGAGTATCTCTCCACTCACACGTGTAATCGCAATTATCGTAATGATAAACAATACAAAATAACTATATCGCCGGGATGGACGCTCTCCTGATATACAACACGAGCGCTCGATGCTCGAATCGAATCTAGCTCCGGCCTAACCTGACGCTAGAAGCTTCTCTCTCACGCTCGCTCTCTCACCAGGAGACGCGTTCAGCAATACATCAACCCTCGTACAGCTCTGATGCGCGGGAACATCTGAAAAGGCTTACATGCGAATATATAAAAACATATGTATTAGAATAAAATATGCATGCGGCGTGACGATACTCGTCACAACCTACATATTAAGGCATATATAAAGACCCGAGTGCTGTATATGTAGATATACCAGTATCGAAAGCTGAAATTGAAATATAAATTTTTGATACGCATTCACAGTCAGTATGTTTCACATGAATATAATTGTTGGTATTGCTTACCCATGACTTTCCAGGATTATTAACAATCACAGTAGACTTAGAGCTGGTTGGAGACTATTTATCACACAGGCATCTTGTACACATGATAATTATAGCCCGTACACCTAAAAATCAAGTATATACTCACAAAGAACAAATTCTTTACAAATCATATGTTGTTTATAGTCCAAACACTTATCTAAATTTGAAGACTAGTAGACTCAGAAGCTATCACAATAGCACAACATCCAGCTTACACTAAACTACAGACAGCAGACGAAACAGCTGATGTCTGACAGTCTGAATGCAAACTCGACTAAGTCGGTAAAACAGTGATTTCCTTTTCCATTTGCTGTAAAGTGTCTTTTTTCAGGCGGTAATTTAAATTTGCATGAATATTTTTTTACCCCTTTATAAGTTTGATTAAAAAATTACAAGACTAAATTTAAATCCTAAATTTATTTTATTTTGAAGATTCAAAATAAAAATAAAATCTACGATTTTATAAAAATTAGTTATTTACAGTATGTAATGATTCAGTAAATAATATATTTTTTTTTAAATAAAATTGCGTTTTCAAAAGGAGTTTGTAAACACATTTAATTTTACATTTTCTATGAAAAAGCAATTGTTTTAAATAATCAAAAGTGCTATAAGACAAAATATCAATAATACGCAATTTTGAAAAATTGTATTTTTTTAGTATTTTGCCTATAACTTTGTAACAGAATTTTTTCGGATAAAAAGGACTTCAGCAGCGTATTCTACATTAAATTTGCCTTAAAAAAATCAAATCAAAAATTTTTGATTTTTTTGAATTTAAACTCAGGCATAACCCCTTAAATCCCCCCTACCAAAGCATCATTTTTACCCTTCTCCTCTATTTCTAGTCCCCACTGTTATAGATTACAAAAAATAAGATACAGCTAAAACGCTGGTGAGGGAATAAATAGAGAGTGTGTATAGTGATAGAAAAAAACGATTTTAGCATCTTAAGGGCTGATCGAGGACTGAGTATGATTCGCAAAAAGTGCCACCATCCGTTAAACTATCATCCTACTCTCTAATTTTGATAAGTCAACTTTGCTGTTTTTATCTTAAAATAAAATTTCGAATCGGACCATATCAGATTAATGAAAGAAGAGTAATATTCGCGAAAATTTGACCTTTTGTGTGGATAGAAAAATATAAGGTTTGGTGAAAGTGGAGTAAAATTCGCGAAATTTTGATCTTTCGATCGGTTGGAAAGATTAGGCTTCCCATCTTTCTAAGTAATAGCCGATGCGTTTCAAATGTATCGAAAAATCGAAAATATACAAAATCACATGTTTCGAGTCAGCAGAGCCTCCTCGCGTTTACCTGGGCACGGTATTTTGTACATTGTCGCGATGCTCAAGTATGCGCATATGCATAACAGTCTGCAATGTCTAATATGTACATCTTACTTTCGACAATTATTCACGATTTATCAAATAAATAAGATGTATGTACCAAGTATAGATCTACCCAACCTTTATATGATAAATTTAAATATTTTTAAGATTATAGCAGTGCAATGCACGCGTACAAAGGTTGTGTATGTAGCCAAAAAAGATTTTTTTTCAGAAGAATTGGTAATTTGCGGTGTTTGCATTGTATCTATGATAATTTAATTAGTATGACGTTAAAGCTAAGAAAAAAACACGTTGCATGAAAAAAAAGTATTGCAATATCAGCCTTAGTTACCGAGATAATTGAATTATAACTAACGTGTACGAATACTGTCCGCTACCGCGCGGCGTTGCCCCCACCACCGCGCCTTTCGGCTGGAGGAGCCGCGCGCGCAGATTTTCAATTGTTCATCGGTGATTTTAGACAAACTGAGCTATCTACAACAATCGGGAAAAATGCTATCATTTAAACTATTATTTCTGGTAAAATCCTAGGACTCCCGGACTAACAGAGCAAGTTTTAATGGCAAGCATGAAATCTAGAGGCGGTGTAACTGGGAGGGGGATTACCGATGCTGTGCTAGCAAAAGGGTATTGACCATGCCAGCTCTCGTGGAAATCAATGAACGTATGCAATCATTTTGCAACGTATCGATTATAACTTCTAAACAACATATAGATTCAAGAAGTTCTAGAATAATTCGCGATAAAAATGATCTGCAAAAGTGCTCGATTTTTTTAATAAGTTTGATCCGTTCTTGCGTTGCCAAAATATAATATGTATCGCCAACGATTTTCAAGGAAAAAGTAACGTTAATTGTCAGAACCCACTGGAAATTGACGTCGATTTATTAAATAATAATGTTGGAAAAAAATTTAGTGAATTGAAATTTTCCAGAAAAATTAAAGTTGTCACTTTACAGAGATGAATCCAATGAAAATTAAAAACGATCATATAAATATTGATCCAACACCGATTTTTCAAAGAATCGCCGTTGAAGAAAAATTTGATTTACAGAATTTTTTTCAATATGAATTGGTCCCTTATCCGTCTTCCATTTTTCATTCTAACATAATGAGAAAAACCGAAAAATCAAAATTATATGATGGTTTTAAACCATTAATTCAATGTCCAACTCGTGCGCAATCGCATTTTGTAATTGATGGCGGATTTTTACTCCATAAAGTTATATGGCCGCAGGGTGAGACATTTGATACGATTTCAAACGATTATATTGAATTTGGTTGCCATCATTACTCACCTGTTAGTATCATCATTTTTTATGGCTATCCAGAAAATTTATCAAAATCGACAGTTTACTGAAATCGTTTTCAATTCACACATGAAACCGACAATTAACCAAGAAAAATTCCTATCAAATGATAATAAAAATAGATTTATAAAATTATTACATGATAAATTTAATAATGCAGGTTTGTAATCGTATCAAGCCGAAGAAGATACTGATTACTAAATTGTACAAACTGCAAAGAGACCGCGAATTCCGGTGAACAAATTGTAATCGTTGCAGAAGACGTGGATGTTCTGGAAATTTTTACACAAATTATCAATTTTTCCAACATTTATTTCATGAATCTCAATAGGGACACTGCAGCCGAAAGATTTTACGATACTAATTCATTTATTCATCCCTCTATAAAGCATTTGATCGCGTTTCTACACACGTTTAGCCGGAGCAACTGCACGTCTGCCTTTTTTAATAAGGGAAAAATAAAAATTATTAAATTATTTATAGATAATAGGGCGTTCATGGAAAAAGCAACAAAATTTTATAATATGAAGAGCTCATGCGATGAAATTGACAAAGCAGGGCAAAAAATTATCCCTAAATTATATGGAGGAAAAAGGGGCTCTGGCTTAGGATTGAGTGCACTCAGATACATAATGTTCAGTCAAGAAAATAAAAAAAAAATTTTAATTAGACTTTTTTTTACCCCAAACTCAGTGCACAGCGAATTTCCATTGTAGGCGAGCTTACTACCTGGTTCAAGCATGGATTGGTAATGAGGTCGATCCTGCTCAATGGGATTGGCAATTAGTAGAAGGTGTTTTAGAACCCGTACAAACAACTCAATCCTTAGTTTCCGATTCAATACTTTTGTATATAAGTTGCAAATGTACAAAAAGTACGGAAAAAGTTGAAGCAGCGCAAAGCACAGTTTCAAGTGCTCCGATTATTGTAAAAATTGTAGTGGCGAAACGTGCGGTAATGTCGCTACAGTCGAAGCGAGCGATATTAACTTACAATTGATTGAGAACACTGAAGATGTTTTATTGAACGAATTAGAAGAGTGTATGCAAATGTGTGAGAATGCGGAATACAACGATGACGAGAATGATGAAATCGATGAAGATAGCGGAGAAATTCTGAAAATCATACTATTCCGTGTAAAAAACACAAAATTATCTTAAATTTAGTTTAGTCAGAGCAATAATAAGAGAAATAACCTAATAGGATCGACGATAGTTACAGAATCATTTAGAAGAATTGCACGTGGATACAAATGACAGTAAAGCAGTACTGCAAGACAGATTACTTCGAGCGAGAATACTAACGGAGACAGATATAGCAGCACGTTGGTATGAATGGGGCGGTCAACCGATAATCCCGCGACAAATACAAACTAATACCGATGATGTAGGATCTAATAGAAGAAATGTCACGCAATTAACTACACAGTTACAGTCAATAATAACACCAGAGTATATATAGCCGAGTGCGTCAACGAGTATACAATATTCAGAACACGTAAAGCATTTACTGGCGGAAGCTGCAAGCAAGTCATTACCCAGTAGCAAATGGTACATGAGCCAGCATACTTCAACTCTGTTGCACTCTTCACCAGGAAAAAAGCATATACCAAGAGACGGCTCATTTGCTAAGAATTTTCCAGAAATAGAAGAAATCACACACAGGAACAAAAAAGAAAACGAAATGTACTGAATAGAAACTACAGGTTAGCCCAAATACGAGCGATGAGTCAAAGCACGACGATTCACTCGAGGCACAGAGAAGACAACTGGAAAAGACAATCCATGTAATGCAAATTACAACAACAGAAGTGGAAACTGACAGTACTATAAGAACGCAGACAGTCATAAATACAGACGCGACTCCCGATCAAAACTAACACCGAAGATTGGCAAAACAAAAACAGAAAAGAGAAGTAAGGTACACAAAAAGTCAAGATCGCCTTCTACAAGTAGTAGCTCCTCAGAAAAATTGTCCGACACTTCGTCAGACAGCAGCTCTTCAGAAGATAACACGTCATATAGAAATAGACACAGACGACAAAGGAGAGAAAGAAATAGTAGCCGCGACCGTATCTCTGCTAAAGACCATGTCACTCATTTGCAACTAATCAGGAATCTAAAGATAGAGTAGTTGTGCTCACCTAAAGATGACCCAGAAGATTACAACAGGAAATGGACAGGCATTAAAGACAGTCTAGAGATACTAGGAACAGCTATGCTGAAGCTAGTACCGTATACTTTGACAGGAAGATCACAAATGTGGTATCAAACAGAAAAAACGGGCATACACTCTTGGAAAGATTTCTTGTCGCTGATCATCTACAAAAACCAATGTCAGTTAAGAAACAGATAAGCCTACTCATCGACAGATTAATGCCAGTCTACAGAAAAGCTCTAAAGCACAAGAAAATTAGAACGTTCCATGACGTAAAAAAATATTGCAAAGAACTAGAAGACGAATTGGAACATGATGCTAGATATGCTCCACCACCACCAGCAGAGAAATCCAAGTTCCCAGCAGCAACATGGTCGACTACACTGAAACCGAAAGTAGCAACGACGGAAGAGATAGCAGAAACAAATGAAGTTGCAACGAAAGCAAAAAAGAAGAAAAATAAAAAAAAAGGCTGAAACAACCGCGTCGACACCCGAACAGCAAACGACTACAACACAAGAAGCTTATGCAACCAGTCAACAAGTGCAAACCCCGCAACAGCAACCGGCGCAAACACAGCAGAAACCTCAGCAAGCCTTCACCGCCAGCACTGAGCCAACAGCTGAATCAAACGCAGCCACAAGTTCAATATTATGGACCTTGCCACGTTTGCGAGACAGTGGGACATAGAGCAGCAAATTGTCCGAAAACGCAATGTTATAATTGCAAACAATACGGTCATAGGAAGAACGCCTGCCCTTACCCAATAAAATTGTCTGGAAAATGCCAGTGGTGTGGTCAAGTTGGAGCACAATTCGAGAATTCCAAAAACTGTGCTAAAGCAAGAAAACTTGTACAGACGTTACCGCCGAAGACATCTTGTCAAGTCTGCGGACAGAAAGGCACTACGCTGCGCGAATGCTCAAACTGTGTTCACGTCAGAAAGCTTTTGGGAAACGATCAAACGGAGGCCGTTAAGGACCAGCCGACCTCTGTGTTCATTGCTTGGGCCCTCAACTAGCGAACAAAATTGACCAGCATACCCCCGCAGTTTGCAGGAGTATGCCAATATTGGGAGGGGGAGAAAGTGTCAGCAAGCCACTAGAGACAGTGCGAAGTCAGAAAGTAGCGGCCAAAGCTGACATTAACAGCCAGACTAGATATGTAAAGACAGACGCAAACCAGAAGAGACAACAGTCATAAGGCTAAGAATGCAGGCCAAGAAGGAAGGAAATGCGAATGAGAAGAGAGGAGACGCCATTGCAAAACAACGGCCAGACTTTGTCACAGAGATGAAGAAACAAGTGGTTGATTCAGGGACAAACAGAGGAAATCACGTTAGAGCCAGTATCGCTGGAGACACGGAATCTAAGCCAGACGGGATGCCGGCTGCGTCAGTGGAGAGTAGTAACGAGGATACAAGGTTAAACGAAGATAAGAGATCTAGCTGTGCAAAAAGCGAGGCTTTAGAGTAGAGAAAGACATGATTCAAGGTCGAGGACTGAAAGACATCGTGGAATTTTCGAAAAATAACCTGGCGAAGGTAAAAGAGTTAGCAAAATTCAGGAAAGCTGAAAGAATGATGAGAGCTGAAGCCAACTTGAACTTGGAGCCGAAATTCACTGTAGAGCCAGATAGAGATGGTAAGCAGAGGAAGTCAGTCCTGAAACTACTACAGGCTTTAGATTTCGGTGAAACTCGAGTAACCGCCCTGGAAGGAGACAATAAGTTAGAAGAAACGAAGACAATCGACAAAGAGGCAACTGCGGATGATCACAATAGTATGAGTGAAAAGGAAATGCTACTGATTGAGGCAAACGAATTTTTGGAAAAAGAGTTAGAGGAAGATCGAAGGATTATCGAAGAAGTACAGAGCCTTGTTCGATCCTGGAGCCATGATAACCATCGTAGGTCCAGAAATCGCTCAGAGGTACAAAACTCGACTTAAAGCTAGTGAAGCTCTGATACGAACGGTGACAGGAGGAACGTCGCTCGTATTAGGATTTTTACCAATTCGAATAGAGCTAGATGAAATAGACGAAACGATTATGGCGAGAGCAGTAGTTGAAGTTACGCATGAATTGATTTTGGGCAAAAATTTCTGCAAGACATTCAAAATAGACAAATGGTATTTAAGAAGGCGTGACGAAGTCGAAGAAAACCCCGCGAAATTCCCCGAGTGGAGAGTAGAAAACGGAAAATTATACAGACACAAGGAGAATCCCATGCTAGATCCCATCACTCACCCGGACGAAAGTTGGAAACTTGTAGTGCCGGAGGAAAAGCATGAAAGAGTATTGACAACAGCGCACGCTGAAATCTCGGCAGGATACCTGTACTGCCGAGTACTTCTGGCCTAGACTATTCCATGATGTCTGCCGATTCATAAAAACCTATTTGCCAGGCATACAAAATTTCCTAACAAGCTCCTGAAGGGCTGATCGGGAAACGAATCGTCGAGAAACCATGGTCCGTCGTGGCAGGAGACCTGATGGAGTTTCCAAAAAGCTCCAGCCAGAACAAATATCTAGTAGTGTTCCAAGACTTATTCTCTCATTGGGTAGAGGTACATCCATTACGCCAAGCTAACGGAAAATCTATAGCCAGAGCTTACGAAGAACTGATATTGTTCAGATGGGAGACGCCAGAATATTTATTCACAGAAAACGGAACGGAGTTTATCAACAAACATCTGGCAGAAACACTAGAGCAACACGGCGTAAAACATGTGACCACGCCACCCTATCATCCACAGGCAAACCCAGTAGAGGGAAGCAATCGCACTTTGAAAACTATGATCTCCTATTACACAGTAGTCAGAGAGAAAACTAAGATCTAAGTTGATCGTTGTCTTCCGCTGGTGTCGCATCACCATTTGCAGCACCGGTACTGCATTGTGTGGCGCCGGTAATTGTGCGAAACGGTCATCTCATGATCGTTGTGTTTTTTGCAACATAGATGTGTTTTTAAATACATTTTGTGACAATTAAGCCCTGATGAGGAGCCCCATGGGCTCGAAACGTCGGCTAGAATAAAAAGTCCAAAATTGCTCGAAGAGATGCATAAATTGTCAATCCTAACCAACTAAAACCTAAATTCTTTAACCGTATAACTACTCCGATCTCGTGGTCAGCAGTTTAAAAAACAGACTACGAACGGAAAATTGAAGGCATACATTTTTTAACGTACTTTCAATGGTCAATATAATATTTAAAAATGTTTTAAGCTTTGCGATTCGCAGAATTAATTTAACTATATTAATTATGTTGAATGTTGTATACATATTATACTCTTTGCTTGTTGCTCTACGAATTAATACTGGTCGCGCCATCTCTTGTATATATATGATTTTGTACATCGAGACAAGCGCGACTCCGAAAACGCGAATACGCGAGTATGTAAACACACATATATAGATATACACTATAGAGAAGAGCGCTCGCATATACTGTACTCGCGCTCATTCTCTCTCTCGTTTGTAAGTCTCGGAAGGAGACAGTCATGTCCGACGACACATCACACATTACAATAAAGTTACTTATTATTAATAAATAACCTCACTAATTTTCCACCACTCCAACATGGTAGCAGAGCGTGGTTTGAAAATTTTTTATGCCGTATTGTGACTTTTTTTTTTAAAAAGTGCAGTAAGACATATTAAAATGTGCTAGTGAGGTGTGAGAGCCACGTGGAAAATACAAAAGTGTTCCAGTGAAAAATAATTGAACTGAGAAGAGTTCAAAAAGAAATATAAGTGAAAACAACAAATAAAAGTAGTCTAGAAGAGACTGATAAAAACATTTCTGTGAAAAATTGAAGAAAAAAGTGTGATGCGAAGAGATTACGATCGGCACACATAAAACGTGTTTAAGTGGTATGATAGAGCACATTGAAAATTTTATAAATTTGCACAAATAATTAATGATCGAAGAAAATAAGGAAACACTAAGTGAAAAAATTAGAAAGACAATTTTGAAGTTTTTGTTTTGAGAAACGAAATTTACACAAAAATAAGTGAATACGAAATGGCTCAAGCAAAAGTTGAAGATATAATTATACCAATTTTTGACGGTATAAATTATACCAGTTGGAAAACAAGATTAATGATCTTGCTTGAATATAAAGAATGTCAAGAGCAAATAAAAAGAGAAAGAATTGCTTCAGACACAGAAGCTGATTGGAAGAAAAAAGATCTCAAAGCACGTGCAATTATAGCAAGTGCTATCTCAGATAAGCAGCTTGAATATGTAAGTGAATGCATAACAGCGTGTGAGATGATAAAAAGATTTGACAAAATATATATAACACAGTCAACAGCCTTACAAATGTTGCGAAGAAATAAAATAGAAGGAATCAAACTTAAAAGTTATAGTGAAATCGAAGAATTTTTCGTAGACCTCGAAAAAGCCGTAAATGATTTTAAAAGTGCTGGCGGCAAGATAACAGAAGCAGAAAAGATAAACTATTTACTTTGAGCACTACCATCAACCTACAGTTATATTGGTGATTTTCTTGATGTGATACCCAAAGAACAACATACGGTCGATTATGTTAAATCGAAAATAAAAGAAAAAAATTTACATAACATAGACAATATCAAAAGTGATAGCAAAAGCAATGTAAGCACTTTCAACACGAAAATAAAGGGAAATTGCTATAATTGCGGAAAATATGGCCACGCGCAAAAAGACTGTTGGACAGGACAACAGCAAGGTCAAAGCAGCAGCACTCAACCAAGTCTAAATCAGCGAGGAAGAGGTAGTCACAGAGGCAGCAACAGAGGCTTCAGAGGCAGAGGTCGAGGCAGAGGACAACATTCATCGTACAGCACGAAAGAGCGACATGAAGATTACGCGAGCGAGTCATGGTAAACGCAAGTATATACACCAGAGACAAATAAGGTAAATTTAGAAAGTGATTGAAACGGTAGCGAAAATCGAAAGAAAATCTTTTGGTTATTAGACAGCGGTTGTACCGATCACATTGTACGCGATGATAATTATTTTGAAAATTCTGTTATTTTGAAAAAACCGATAGATGTCAAATTACCTGACGGTAAAACGCTCAAAGCTACAAAAGTAGGAAATATACAAATTTATTTTGAAAATTATTATAGTAAAAAATATGTAAATCTAAAAAATGTTTATTTTGCAAAAGACATAAAGCAGAACATATTAAGTTTTTCAAGAATAACTGCAAGTAATACGATAGTAGCTAGAAATGATAGCACGAAAATTTATAACAATAATAGAGAATTAATTGTAGTTGCAAATAAAGTAAATAATTTATATTATATAAAAGGTTTTCTAGTGAATGAACAGAAAGAAAAATGTATAAATGCAGTAAAAATAACCGCGAAAGAAAAATGGCACAGAGCATTAGGTCATGTTAATTTTCAATACTTAAATAAATTAGTTAAAGAAAAATTAGTTGAGGGATTGCCAGATAAAATTGAAAACACTGATATGAAATGTGCAAATTGCATTCAAAGTAAAATGGCAAATGTACCATTTCAAAATAATCTGTACAAAAACTTCTGAAATTTTAGAATTAATTCATACTGATTTCAATGGACCGCATCAAACGACTGGTTATGGCGGAGAAAAATATTTCTTAACTTTTGTCGATGATTACAGTAAATGCACGCGAATATTTTGTATTAAACATAAGTCTGAAACTGCAAGTTGTTTTATAGAATTTGTAAATTTAGTTGAAAATAAGTTTAACAAAAGGGTTAAGAAAATACAGTGCGATAATGGCCAAGAATATTTGAATAAGGAGATTTACAATTTTATTAAGTATAAGGGAATAGAATTATTACCATGTCCACCGTACACGCATGAATTGAATCGTGTAGCGGAAAGATACAATAGATCAGCAATGGACATAGGCAGATGCTTACAAAGAGAAGCAAATATAAATAGGCGATATTGGCCTGAAATTATTAAAACGGTAGCTTACTTGAAAAACCGCACTATAGCAAATACTGTAGAAAATAAAACTCCTTACGAAATATTCTTTGGCACAAAGCCAAACGTTAATCATTTGAAAATTTATGGTAGTAAAGTTTTTGTCCGAATCCCAGAGGTCAAAAGGCAAAGTAAATGGGATGACAAGGCAACAGTAGGAATATTAGTAGGTTATACAGAAAACGGTTACAGAGTTTTAGTAAATAACAAAGTTAGTAACACGAGACATGTACAGGTTGTCGAAGAAGACACAAAAATAATTTGTCTTAACGAATCAGATGAAAAGCATGAAAGTTGTGAATCGGAAAATTCTGAAAGTAATTCAGAAGAATATGATAGTGTTGACAGCAACACAAACGAAAATTTATTTATCCCTACTTCTTCTCTCGAGAAAAGTAGAGATAATTTAATTACAGAAATCAATGAAAATGATATAAATAATGAAAATGAAAACGAAATTAATTTGAAAGAACCGAGAAGGTCAAAAAGAAAGAAAAGTCCTGTAAATCGATACGGTAATCCTATAGCGCATTTTATTTATATTAATAACATTGATGCAAATGTACCTCATAAATTCGAGGAGGCGATAAATTGGAGCGAATCAAAACAGTGGAAAATAGCAATGAATTCAGAAATCGAAAGTTTAAAGAAAAATAAAACTGGGAAATTAGTAGATAAGCCATTAAACAAAAAAATCATTGATGTCAAATGGGTATTTAAACGAAAAAACGATAATACCTATAAAGCCAGATTGGTAGTCCGCGGCTTTCAACAACGAGAACATAAAGAAAACGTTTACTCACCCGTAGGAAAAATGCAAACACTTAAAATATTATTATCATATTGTTGTAAAAATGATTTGTTTATTGATCAAATGGATGTAGAAACAGCTTTTCTGAACGGTGAAGTAATATCAGAGGTTTATGTAAATCAACCAGAAGGTTATGAAGTAGGAAATAACAAAGTCTGTAAATTGCAAAAAGCATTATATGGTTTACGAGAAAGCCCAAGAGCTTGATATAACTATTTTCATAAGTACATGGAAAAATTAAATTCCGTGAGAAGCAAACATGATTATTGTTTATATGTAAATAATGCAAGCAGAAATTCAATATATATACTAGTTTTCGTAGATGATTTATTAATCTGTTGTAAAAATAGAAATAAAATAAATGAAATAAAATCAAAATTAATGGAAAATTTTGAAATGAAAGATTTAGGAAAAGTCAACCAATACATAGGAATAAACATTGATTATAATAAGAATGAAGGCAAAATGACACTAAGCCAAACAAAATACATTGAATCTTTGGCTGCAAAGTATAATCTAGAAAAAGCAACTGAACAAAATGAGTCAATAAAGTATAGAAACTTAATGGGGGAATTACTTTATATAAGTACTGATACGAGACTAGATATCTCGTATAGTGTAAACTACTTGAGTAGATTCCAAAGTTGTTATAATGAAACTCATTTCAAATATGCTATGAGAGTATTAAAATATCTAGTGAATACTAAAGATCTAAAATTAACGTATTTTAATAATTTAAAATGTGATACACTACATTGCATGGTAGACTCAGATTTTGCCGGAGACAATATAGATAGAAAATCCACAACTGGATATATTATAAGATATTATGGAAATCTGATTTATTGGAAAACAAATAAACAAAAAAATGTAACGTAATGTTCAACCTTTGCAGAATATATGGCTATGTCAGATGCAGTAACCGAAGTAATATTTGTAAGAAATCTGCTAAGTGAAATGTTTAAAGTAAAATTCAATGAAAGAATAAATATATACGAAGACAATTCGGGTACAATAGCGATTGCAAAGTTTGGAAATTATACAAAAAATTCAAAGCACATCGAAGTACAATATTACTACATTAATGAATATTATGAAAATGGAATAATCGATATTATAAAAATAAATTCAGAGTTAAATCTAGCTGATATATTAACAAAAAGTTTGAATAGAGAAAAGTTCACAAAACACAGAAAAGCATTAAATATATTTGAAAATTGCAAAAGCGACAAGACTGAATGTAAAAGCAAAGAATATAAATTTAAGGAGGCGTGTTGAATATTGTATAAATATTATACTCTTTGCTTGTTGCTCTACGAATTAATACTGGTCGCGCCATCTCTTGTATATATATGATTTTGTACATCGAGACAAGCGCGACTCCGAAAACGCGAATACGCGAGTATGTAAACACACATATATAGATTTACACTATAGAGAAGAGCGCTCGCATATACTGTACTCGCGCTCATTCTCTTTCTCGCTTGTAAGTCTCGGAAGGAGACATTCGTGTCAGACGACACATCACACATTACAATAAAGTTACTTATTATTAATAAATAACCTCACTAATTTTCCACCACTCCAACAAATTATACAGTATTAAAAGAGAAAACTAAAACGCTTCAACCCTACTATCCATCCGATCCTGATAAACGAATAAATGCTTAAACGCTGTATCTCAAAAGGCCTACAGATCCATTACATAATCCAACGAGCGCAAGGCTTAAGACATTTTTAGATATTAGATTAATCATTCAAAGTACGTAAAAACATTTATTTTCCGCTCTAAAGGACCCCGGAGAACTCATATGGAAGTGTGGGTCCCAGTGAATTTGTATGTAACTATAACCAAATTGTAGGTCTGGAATTCCTGAACATAAGTCCTCATGGGCCCGAGTGACGCAAATGGGCCGATTTTGAGAAAATAACGATCAAAGGCGACATTTTTCAGTGGAGGTTGGAGCGGCCGAGCGCGCAACTTCAGATGGCTGTTCGCTAAGTCCAATGCAACAGGTTACTGTGTATTTGCATAACCGTACATAATAAATGCGTTTTGAAAAGTAATTCTGTGAGCAGTGGCGACAAATCACTATGCAATATTGTTCGCGAGTTTTGAATCAAGTGCGAATCGGTACCGGCCAATCAGAAGAGACCCCCGGCGAGATGAAAGGAGGATCAAGTGGTTAGAATGACGGCACGCTTTGTTCCGGCTGCCATTAGAAAGCATGTCTCTTGCGCTTCTATTCATTCGTAATACATGCAGGTATACGAACAACACGCGCGCACACACTCACATACACACACGTAATTAGTCAAGGAAGGTTTTTTCCCACACATATACATACCTGTATTTTTCACCACTGAGCAATAAAGCTACAGTTTTGGTTTAGTAGACCATGTGTTCCATTCTATATCGCTCCTATAGAATTCAACCTTGATGGAAAATACATGCGATAGTATTCAACCTTGATGGAAAATACATGCGAGAGCGTTGCATGACGATGGAGAATCACTCCGACGGTATTTCTCTTTGATGCTAAACCCAAGCCTCTAAGAATTTTGATTGATAACGGACAATCCCTCCGAAAGTATATTTCGATAATGGAGAATGCCTCCGAGAGTACTTCTAGATAGTGGAAAAATCCTCTGAGAGTGTTTCTCGTTAATAGAGAATCTCTTCGGGAGCATTTGTCGATGGTGAAGATACCCTCCCAGAATATTTTTCGATAATGGAGCATTCCCTCGATTTTATGTGTAGATAATGGAGAATTCCTTCCAAATTCATTCTTTATAATGGAGATAACTGCGATAGTATTCCACCTTGATGGAAAATATATACGAGATCGATCACCACGATGGAGAATCACTCCGACGGTATATAAAGAAATAATCTCGGAGCGATAATCCATTAAAGATAAATACTCTCGGAGGGTCTCTCCATCGTCAAGAAATAGTCCCGGAGGAATTCTCCATTATCGAGAAACAATCTGCGAGGATCTCTGCACTATCGAAAAGTACTCTCGGAGGCATTCTCCATTATCGGAATATACTTTTGGAGGGATTCTTCTCTGATTCTGAAATACACTTGGAGGGATTCTTTATTATCAAGAAATAACCTCCGAAGAATTCCCATTATCGTGAAATACGTATCCCTCCAAGAGTATTTTTCTATAACGTATCACTGCATTAGCATTCCTCCTTAAGCGAAAACACCTAAGCGAGTATTTCTCGATAACGAAGAATCCCTCCATCAATGCGTCCCTCCATATTCTACGCACTATTAACTATGAAAAAAGTCAATAAAAAAATTTATATTTTCATAATTCTTACCCTGTCATAAGTTATTAAGAACTTTTTAGCAACATAATTATTTCACTTTTACGCATACTTAATATATAGTTTGAATACAATAATTTAATTTATATTATGGATCGTAATATCATTATAATATAAAACCAAAAAAAAAAATTTGCTTACCAAAAATCATGATTTTCATCACTTTTGTTTGCTTGCCGCATGTTTCTGATGGAACCGTACCATCAATCCTGATGAATCGAAGTGCCAAATCTTCCTCATGAGTCTGGTCTCAGATTAAGTGGAACAGATTCCTGAAAAATACAAAATTAATACAATTAATTAAACATATATTGACAATATTAGTAATTATAGTGAATGTTACATATGTAAACATACGCAACATTCACTTCGAACTTATCTTTGCCAATTCTGCTCAACTCAATTTGTTACCATACTCATAAGGAAGGTTTTCCACTTTGGTTCATCAGGATTGATGGTAAGGTTCCTTCAGAAAGCTGCGTCAAGTACATAAAAGCATGAAAAAACTAAATTTGAGTAAAAGGCATTTAAAGTTTATAATATAAATTGTAAATGAACTAAGCTATACTTACAGAAACAATCAGGCATACCTTGCTTTACTTTTGGTACTCAAATATACATACAATAAAGTATATTTGGTGGTACGCGCATATCATACTGTGTGATAATAGCATTTAGAAGCTGAAAATAAAATAAAATTTTTCGTTACCTATTCATAATCAAGTTATGCTTATAAATTACAGCTACATGCAATACTTACGATTACTAAATATACTTCAAGTTGTTAAAGAGCATGCAAAATAATACTCCAGATAGTTAATACAAACTCCCATCTTACTAGCGTGTACCCGTATACCTAAAAGTAAAAAATAAACCAACAAAGAAAAAGCTCATTATGGACACAATTATTACTAATTAATTTCCAATACTTATCTGAATAATTTTTGTACTCTGCACAAGTCTCTTGCACTTTTACAACACCACTAAGGTTATAAGCATTGTTATAGCAGCTAGCAGACTAACTGCACTGATATAGTGTTTTGGATCTCTCTTCCTCCCTGGTTTTGGATGAAAAACAGCTGTTTGGCTACTTTCAGCTGTTTTACAGAAAATTCTACTATACCGATCAAACAGTAATCTTCATTCTCGACCAGACGCTGTGAGGCACAACCTGTTTGAGTGGCAAATTCAAATTTGTTGAATGCCTTTACTTTAACACATTGAGTTTAGTAACATAAAATCACACATAGAAAAATTAATTTTACGTATTTTATTTATTTTACGGAAATAAATTAATAACTCTTGAGAAAAGAACGGTTTGTAAAACGGTTTTTCAGTCATATTTTCAGTAAGATTTCTCATGAACTTACTCTGTAAAAACTGTGTTAGAACAATCCTTTCCACAAGTTTGGCCTAATTAAAATATTTAAAAATCACGATCTTTCAAAAATTTACTTGAAACAGATTTATCAGTTTTTGGTCGATATCTTCGAGGCAAATTTTTTTGGCAAAAATCGGCTTTCAGGATCATATTCTACGGACTATTAACTGTGAAAAAAGTGAATAAAACAACATGGATATTTTCAAACCCCTTAAAGCATTTAGGTTCTAGTTTTCCCTCTCTACTGTGCATTGATCAATTGAAATAAAGCTTGCCATGCAAAAAGCATAAAACAGTTTCGTTTTATGTTAATCATTGAAAGTACGTTTAATTTAATGATCAAACTGTAACCCCTGTAATAGACGCAAAGTTTAAGCGTTTATGGGTTAAATTTGATTCTCGAAATCTGTATTTTTAAACGGTTGCCCACGGAATCAGAGGGGTAGTAGGGTTAAAGCATTTAGGTTTTAGTTTTCTCTTTTAATAATGTATAATTGATAAATTTGAATAAATCCTGCGGAGCGAAAAGCTTCAAACATTTAGATATTATTTATATCATTCAAATTACAGTTGAGAATTTATTCGTAATATATTGAAACGGCAATACAGACAGCGCAACAGTCAGTAATCATTTGCTGCAGTCGGTAAATTACCGACTAGATACCAGATGACGTGCAGCTCAGCAAGAATAAGGCGGATTACACCAGGAGGCATCACCACGAGTAAAGGAGGCGAAGCGGGGATATAAAAGCGCGAGCGCAGCACAGGGAAGACACTCTCTAGCTGGCGAGGACTGGGAGTCAGATCCCTCTCTCACGCTTGGGCCGTGGCTTTTTGGTTTCTCGGAGATAGTGACCATAGGCGGTTGATGAGCACGCTCTAGAACCCCTACGTGTAATTCTCTCGCATCCCCTAACCTATATGGCGGCTAGTATTTTATCATCTGAATTCAATGCACTAATTAATAATTTAAACTTTTTATTTCTGGATTATATGACCCCCTACTCGGTCATAAATGATTACCATGACTTCATTAGTTTATAAATGATTGGTATATCATTCCATGAGCGAGTCTATATCAGGGTGTCTGGTCGAGCTCCCGTTTCAACGCATGGGCTCTCAATTCGGTCATCGCGTACAAGTGTACGAAAATAACTCCAAGCTGTACCCGATCGAGCAACCACCCCTCACTTTCCTCGTCTTAGAGGTGATTGAAAGCGAAGGGATCCGCCTGGAATACAGGACCATCTTCTCCTGTAGACCCGGCTGGTAAATAACCCGTTGTACCATTCCCCATAATTACCTTCCCTTAACTAACTACTAACCACTCCCCGACTACAAAGGAGGGAACGTCACAATGCGCCCGAACAGGAACTAAGGAGTTACAGTTGGGGAGTCGGTCACTTTAAGAAGATTTACTCCGAAGTTTTATGTTGAAAATGGTGGATTTTTTTGTTCTAGATTAACACGTCAAAATTCTGTGATGACCACTTTACTACACTCGAACTAGTGCGCCACATTCGACCTTTGGCCCTTCGGGCCTGCAGGTCTCAGTGGCATGCCGCCTTGCATCGCTTCGCGTTTTGAATTTAAAGCGCCACCAACGCTCACGCTTTGCACTCGCTCACCTACTTTTGAGATGTACAACATTTCCATTTAACTTGTTGGTGTAAAATGCTTGAAATTAGAGTTATAACCAAGAAACCGGTTTTCGAAAATCTAAAAAATGGCCGCCTATTTTTTGTATTTACGGAATCGAGCCCAATTTTATACTATCACTTTCTTAACATAAGTAGACTTGTCTGACTGAGATAAGCTTATTACAACATACTTCAGTTAAAAATACATGTAAAATTGTGTATAAAGAGCTACCATTTGAACAATTGGCCGGTAATCGCAAACGTAAAAAAAAAGTTTTTTTGTACATGTAAGAGTTGTATTCTCATAAATTTTCAGCCTGATTAGTCGAAAATTGGCTGAGTTACCGCAGATTACAATTTTTGGGATGATAAACCTATAAGGCATTCCCGCCTTGCGGTCGTGCCTAAAAAGTCGTGGACATCCTAATACGGAGAGTTAATAAATACGAGGCGCAGATGCCTATTATAAGAGACAATTTTGAGATAATTGACAACCAGTTAAAGCAAACAAAAGATTGTTGCACTGACATTCGCAAAGCAATAAATCATGGTGCAACCCGGGTCCATAATATGCAAATTCAATACGATGAAGCCACAGTAGCATTTAAGAAATTTATGATTCAATCAGATATTAAACTAGCTAATTTAAGTAAAAGAGTAAAAAATATTGAAAATCAAATTGAATCCACGATAAAACAATTTTTAAATTTTTAAATTTGAAACATGAGTAAATCTTTTAAATATAAACCAGAAATTAATCCGATCCGTAAGCCCTCCTGGGGGATAATATCAAAGTATTAACAAGAAAGAAAAAGAATGACCTCACGTTCGATGAGGAATGTTCAAACCTTCGGGAAAACAGTATCGACCAAGAATGCAATGTTAACCTCCAATGGAGGAAGGCAATTGTTAATGATTTGAAAGAATTATCTGAAATACAAGGTGCACTAGAGGAAAGAGTAGGCAACCTTGACTTAAAGAGTCCAATAAACTTGAATAGTATTGCAACAGGAGATTTATCTATAATCAAGGACAAGATACATCAGAACGATTTTGATTCGAGGGTAACAACATTAGCTGACATTGTTGACAAGTATAATCAACAAATTGCAGATTTGACAAACAAGGTAAGCTTAGAAAAGGAAAATGACAGACTTATTATGAAAAACGCAGAATTAAGTAGCAATTTATTCAAATGCGAAAATAAAATAGAGTAATCAGTGGAAAAACTTGAATTTTAAAAGAAAGTAGAACCAATAAATAAAAACGTTAAAACAATAAAAATGAACGGTCCGGGGGGTATAACAGACACATATTCCGAATTATCAAAGAAAATTGTTTTAAAATTATTAATATAGGAATCTATCGTTCGACTATAGTTGTTAATTTAATGTTTTAGAATTATCTAAGTTTAAAGGATTGGTCGCGGTAAGACCTATGAAATTTTTGAAAATTTTGCAAACATTTATACAATTAATGAAATTAGAGACCGCAGATGTAAATTCCACAATAACGCAGGCATTAGAAGGAAACGCGCAAAACTGCTGGTATTTAGTTAAAGATAACATAGATTCATTACAGCAATTCGAGATATCATTTAAAGAACGGTTTTATAATAAAATATACAAAAACAAAAATCTAGAAAAGTAGAATTCGATCAATATTATTCGGGAAATGGATGTCGAGTCAAATATAGATATAATATAGAGGAAATATATAAAATAGAGGAAAACAAATTAGTACAAAAAATTTCGAAACATATCGATAGAGACATACGACGAGTTGTGACGGGACATCAAATTAAAAAAATAAATTAATTTTTAGAGCTACTAGAGAATGCAGCGGAGTATACACAAAACACAACAACAAAACCGATAGAAATACCTAGAAATACAAATTAAACAAATAGAAAATTACCACAAAACAAAATATGGAGTTAAAAACAACAGATATATAAACACGATAAAAAATCGGAAGAAAACAAAACAAATAAAATCACCCACCATAAAGGGGGAGCAATACATACAAAACAAGCAAATGATTTAATGACGATACCAATCGGCGAGTATGAAATTTACGAAGAAAAAAGATAGTAGGGAAACTAGAATCTTTTATATCCCTTCAAGAATCGCACACATTAGAAAAGTTTTGTTTACACATAGCCGATCAGTCTCTCGCATTCGCATGTGTACATCTTACGTCCCTCTATCCTTAGTTTTATTTTTCAAACGATATAATAAGTGTGTGTATACGTTACTGAGTTTTAGGTTTAAATTACTTTCTCTGTCTTTTATATGGAATTTATTGAAATTAAATGTATGGTTATGTATATTACTATGATCGCGTATGACATTATTATTCGATTTTTGATGTTCCTCAATACGTGTAAACACACTCTTCGTTTAACCAACATATGTAGCAATGCAATCACTACATTCAAGCTTGTATACGACATTTTTTCAAATTTTTTGTCTCTCTTGTCTTTGCCTTTTACAATGATGTTACTCATATGACTATGCATTTTCGGAACGGTGGTAATGTTGTTATGTTTCAATGAATTCTGTGTACATTCATAGAAACCTTTTACGTAAGGCAAAGAAAGGATGTTTCGATGATTTGCACTATTGTCACGCTGTTGAAACTGTCTAGTCGAATTTATTGTTTTTAGACGTTTTTCTATATATTTATTGGTAAAATCGACAGGATAATTATGATCTAAAAGTAGTGTTTTTATAATGCTAATGTTTTTTTATGGAAGCATTTATCAGATAGTTTGATTGCTCTATCTACTAGATTATATACCATTGCGGTTTTTTGGCAATCAGGATGTTGCGATAGGCAATTTAAAAATCAACAACAGTTCCTTCTACGCTGCAGAAGGTACGGCCCACAACCTGCACACGTCAATAACATCACAAGTAACTTAAATCATTTTCATTTTCATAGTCACTTAGGTAGAAACAAATTTAACAAACTCATAGAAAATTTTCAACACAAAACCTTAAATCCTGAAATAGAAGATATTTACATCCACATCCAGCACTTAGAAGTTGAATGCGATAAACTACACACATTATTGAGACAAACACTTAGTTATGAAATAATTAACATGATGAAATTTATGAAATAATAACAACACATAACGAACAATCAAGATATGCACAATATAGATTACCGTACAAAACTAAACACCACACATGATAGAAAATTTAAGGCTTTAACAATAGAAAATAATACAAACACCGGCCACGAAAAATGGTTCAAAAATCTTACGGACATTGATATACCGAATAACGTAAAATGTGACCGCATTAGGGAGAAAATTTAATCCTACTAATGATCTTAATGATACACTTATTTTTGAAAGTATTAAAAGTTTAGAGAATTTAATTACATATAATAATATTCCGGAAAACACAGCCAATAATATCCGCAATATATTATTATTAAAAATTATGCAACATCATAACAAAACCAAACACAGTATAATAGAAGAAAAAAATTTCGAATCTAAATTTAAAGAAACAAATATGTTCATTTAAAGTGACAAAGGCATTATGTTTACAATAAGTATATGAATAAGTGTGAACTATATTCCTTTGGCTTTATCCCTCGGTGTTTTTCAATAATTGTTTAATGAATCTGTCGATCTCTTCGAGGCAAAGTGTGTAGGAAAAAGGTGAAAAATAAATAATTATTATTATTGAGACAATAGCCGAAAGAGCCGGAACAACAACATTGACTATTTCTGGCAATATTCGCTCCTCCTTCCCCCGCCTAACACTGGCTGGGGAAGAATAACATCAAGTATTCATCGTTACGTGTCTCTAATTTTTCCTGAAGAGGGTGACAATGTTCACCGAAACGTTGAATAACGAAAAAATGGTGTAAATTTATTTTTCACCTTTTTCCTACACACTTTGCCTCGGAGAGATCTACAGATTCATTAAACAATTACATTATGTTTACATTTGCGTATAAAGGTAATATCACAGTTGCTATGAACAAAAATGATTATACGGAAAAAATGGAATCACTACTAATTGACACAGACATATATTCTATTATAAAGAAAAATCCACTACCACAGTTACAATTAAAAGTAAAAAAATTCTTAAATAAATGGAATGAGAATCGTTTTTTTGGTAAAACATATAGTAAATATAAATTTTCACAAACGGATACTTGTTTACCAAAAGCGTATGGATTATCAAAAATCCATAAAAAATATTATCTACTGAGCCCGATAATTTCTACTGTTGGCTCACTGACATATTTTTTATCGAAAATACTGGTTAAAATTCTGCAAAATGGTATTGATAAACCGAAATCGAACATTACAATTGTTATGACTTTATAGAAAAAATTAAAAATGTAAGCATTCCATCAGATTATTGTATTATTAGTTTCGACGTAAAATCATTCTACACGAACATCGACAAAGCACTGGTCAGACGTAGCATTGAAAAGAGATATACACAGATAGTGAGAAGATCCGACATTCCGCTTGGCGAGATACTTAAGGCTTGCGAGTTGCTTCTGGAGAATACGTATTTTCAATTTAATAATAAATTCTATAAACAAATGCGACGTAGCAATAATTATTGCTGCGTCGTGAACATTATTACATGGCCAGCTGACTCACTCTCGGCGAGGTGACAGCTCCTGGAGCGGAGCCAGCGCTCGTTGGCGCTCGCAGGAGTTGCCTCTGACCGACCGCGTGCGGAGCGCAGGATGTGAGATCTCGAGTCACGCCTGCGCAGCGCGTCGGCGCTCGGCAGGGGGCATGGCAGGAAGCGAGCCGGCGGCCGCGCGCACGCGGTTACATGCATGCGGCGGTGTGTAGAGGGGAGAGCGCGAGTGTGAGCGTGAGAGAGAGATTTAGATTTAGATTTAGATCTAATTTATTCCTAAAAAGACTAAGGACTCTGGGTCCTTTATAGTCCAAATACATTGTGAAAGTTGGCCGAAATTACAGAAAATATTGCAGCGTTGGACTGTCGCAGTAGCCCGCACAATTGGCAAAAGGTTTAAAAATAAAACATAAAAATAAATAAAAAACAAATAAACTAAAGTACAATAAAAATAAAAATAGATCAACATACAATCAAAATAAAAATAGAAATAATAATACAATAAAAATAAAAATAAAAATAGAAATAACAGACGGCGAAAAGTATGTACACCATAATAAAAACATCAAAACATCAAGCTCTCACTCTCACACACTCACTTATACCTCGTATTGTACTAGCCTGCGATCTGACGTCGCTACAAATTCGCGCAATTTGAAAGAAAATGAAATTTCCGACGTCGCATAAAATGCACGAATTTGGCTTGGGATCGTATTCCACAAGCGCGCAGCACCAATAAGAAAAGAACAGCCATACATGTCGAGCTTAAAATTTCTAATGGCTAAATCATACTCGCTCGCGCGCTTTGAGCCAGAGCCCTCGCTGGGTCGGAAATCAAATTTTTTCGCTTAAATATCTAGGCGTCTTAGTGCGCAAAATTAAACTCAAAAGAGAGAGAGAGAGAGAGAGAGAGAGAGTCGGCGCGCGCGGGAGAGAGACATTTGGCGAGAGTGGGAATCGAGTGTGTGCGAGATAGAGAGAGAGAGAGCGCGTGCTTGAGAGAGAGAGATGAATATAGTGGCGCGAAGTTGACGGCGTTTGGAGCGCTCAATGTTGACTTTATGTTGACTTGCGGACGTCATAGAGATGTATAGAGGAATATACGGGCTAGGAATCTTTGAGTACTCGATATATGTATCTCTAGGGTTTCCTCGAGGATGATAGAGGCTTTTCAAATATCGCGCGGTTTATAGATTATCTATAGGTGGAGTCACCGGATGGATATCGGCATGATTGATTGATTGATCGATATTCATAAAGGGGGCGCGAATTTGTATATTAAGGAAACACATGGAGGACGATGATCGAATTCTAAGCCAATGAATAAATTCGGATTTGGAAAAGAGGGCGCTGGGGGAAACTCATAGATACAGAAATAGATCGGTGGTAGTTCTGACAAACCAATAGGGGATTATTCTAGGAAAGAGGACCAATTATGTAATTTTGGAGGCCGGGCTTCCGTTTCCGTGAAGAAGGAGGTCGGGTGGGAAAACGCGGCATCATTCCTCGATCGGAGCGTCGGCCTCGGCCATTCCGTCACTGGTAGTTGGTGAATTCAGTTGATTTTCAGCAGCTTATTGTTTTTTGGAAGCTATCTTGGTTATTGTTGGAGTTTTCTTGGAGGAGTTTTCGAAGGAGATATTATTTTTGAAGTTACTCTGGTCGAATGAGATTGGCGTTGTGGAGGAAAAGTTGATAGAGGAATTGCGGTTGAACATTATCATAGAGGAAATCGGTAATATTTTATTGTAAATATTTTTGGAGAATAATTACTTCATGGCGAAGAATATAGGCGTAATAGAGGATTGAGGCTGCCGTGGCACATGGAGGAAATTTCGCGTTTTCAGATCTTGGCCGGTGATTTCCCTCTGATTTACAATTATCAAATAGAATCATCGTAGAGGAACTTTCGCGGCCCCATTTCTATAGCATCATCGAACAGCCTTGGAACTAGTAATATGACCTCTTGCCCATGCTTTATTTCGAGTTATTTAAATCTGTTTGCTTAAATAATCAGTTGTAATGAGAAAGTAGAATATATCCGTGATTTCTTATCTAATATATTTGTGTTTAACAATTTTCGACCTAATTGCCACCACACTTCCCGTTTTTCACCACTGCAGGAATACCACGAGCCTGAGGGAAAGAAGAAAGCCGCGTATTTTAGAAATACTTTGTAAATAACTGGAATCCCCGTGCGGACGGGAAAATGCCACGTTACACAAACTTTCGGTATACCTATGTGTTCTTCAATCTCGGGATTGTTTGCTGACATTGTCATGGACGATCTTAAGATGGAATGCATCTCAAAATTATCTTTTAATCCTAATTTCTTTTTCCGGTACGCGGATGGCATTATCAAATGCATCCCCAAGTCAAAGTTGAATGAAATGCTAAATATATCTAATTCTTATAATAATAGATTACAGTTTACTCATGAAATTGAAAATGATAACTTCATAAACTTCCTAGACGTTTTATTGATAACAGAGACAGGAAAAATAAAAACTGACTGGTTTACAAAACCTACTTTTCCGGCAGATTTTTAAATTACCTATCACAACATCCTAATTGGCAAAAAATCGCAATGGTATATAATCTAGTAGACAGAGCAATCAAACTATCTGACAAATGCTTCCATAACAAAAACATTAGCATTATAAAAACACTGCTACTAGATAATAATTATCCTGTCGATTTTACCAATAAATATATAGAAAAACGTCTAAAAACAATAAATTGGTTATTATTTTTGGAACCAATTTTTACCAACTGGTTCCAAAAAAGTACGGCTTCGGCCAGATATATTAATTTTTATTCGCACCATCCTCGTAATCAAAAAGTGACAATCATTTACAATCTTCTTGATAGAAAACCATTACCATTATAAAACTACTGCTACTAGATAATAATTATCCTGTCGATTTTACCAATAAATATATAGAACGTCTAAAAACAATAAATTCGACTAGATAATTTCAACAGCGTAACAATAGTGCAAATCATCGAAACATCCTTTCTTTGCCTTACGTAAACAGTTCCTATGAATGTACACAGAAACATATACAGCGAAAGTAATTTAAATAAACGACTGGTTTCTGAAATGCTACACATTCACATGCAGGAAAATAGTATAAATAAGAGAGACGACACACAGAAACTCAGTAACGTGTACACACACTTATCATATCGTTTAAGATATAAAACTAAGGATAAAGGGACATAAGATGTACACATTCGAATTCAAGAGACTGATCGGCTATGTGTTGTAACGGGGATCGCGTCGATGGCTGCTCGCCTGGACACCACCCAGTGAAGACAATAAAATCTTACACTCGGTAATGTTTACAGAAATAAATTACGAGCAGACAGCTGATAGAGCCAGGTGAAAGCAAAGCAGCGCGGCGAGAAACACGCCACCGAGCAGCAGCAGCAGCAGCAGCAACATGAGGCGAAATCGAGAGAGAGAGTAGGGGAACGCAGCGCGCGGCAGCTGAGGCGAGAGCAAGAGAGAGGGAAGAACGGCGAAGCGCGGAAGCAACGAGAGCGAGAGAGAGAGAGAGAGAGGAATATACGAAGCATGCACGAGGCGAACGCGCGCGAGCGACGGCCGCCATGTTGGCGAGAGACTGACTATAGTATGAGTGCGAGAAGGATGACGACAGTATGCGAGAGAGAATATGCTTTAGAGACAGACAAAAGAGAGTGGAGGCAACGTGCCGCACAGTATGATATTGGGAAAAGGTGGAGGGTTACGGCTCGATCCACAGCGCGTGTGCGAGCGGCAAACGACTAATGTAAGCGTGCCGAAATGCGAAGCTATGTAAAAATTTATAAATATCGTAGGTAGAAGAATCGAAAAAAAGGGCGCGAGAGTGTAAATGTGCTATATGGTGCAGAAGCGTATAATTTTGTGATAAGCACGAGAGACCGAATTAACGGAAAGTGGGTGTGAGATAGCGAAATAGAGGTAGACGCCGCGAACCGATGTAGCCGCCGAGCGATAACGTACCTATCGGTACGTTATTTCCTAACATTGTCATGGATTATCTTAAAACAGAGGGTATTTCAAAATCATCATTCGACACTTTGATGGCATTATCACTTGTGTCCCAAAAATGAAAAAAATGAAACAATTGACATTTTTAATTAATATAACAACGGATTAAAATTTATACATAAAATTGGAAAAGGTAACATCACAAGGTCTTTTAACGGTTTTTGAGAAATAACGCAGGAAAATTAATGGCTGATTGATACATAAAACCAACTTTTCAAGTAATTTTTGAATTTCCAATCGATATATCGGGTTTCTGAAAAGATTGCTATGATGTATAATCTGATTGACAGAGCAATGAAATTATCAAAACTTTCGTTTCCACAAGAAAAGTATAAATATTGTCAAAAAATTATTATTTAACAATAGTTATCCGGCTAGCTTTATTAATAAATAGATAGAAAAATGACTAAGTCCTCCAAAAACCTCTTCAAAGGCTCAAATTGTTATAACTCTTGCTGGGCGTCAAGAAGCAGGTAAGAGTGCGAATGCAGGAAACGAGTGGGACAGGAGAGAACAAAAGAAAAGCACTGGTTAAGATAAAAGAAATCGAGTTTATGTAGAGACTCTCTAGGCCAGCTTCTTGTGGCAGACTGACTACATCTGAGTATTACCGGTGCAGGGACTCGGCAAAAGGAGTTTTAGCGGCACATGCGGTGGCGTCGCGTATTAATAAGTACGGTTGGTAATCTAGGTTCTCTTAACTCTACGACACTTCCGCCGTTTGAGAACTAGATTGGCTTTTACAAATCATTTGCATATGCTAACGCCATCATTTTACGCAAGTAGATGAATCGATCTCTCGGAAGAGATTTTGTCAGAATGTCAGCTTTTTGCCTCTCAAACGAAACGTATTTAACGTCTATTTCTCCATTATCGTACTTCTTGCGTATGAAAACGTATGTCATTATGTTTGGTTCTTTTATGAAATTCAGAATTTTTGATGAGCCTGATAGCGCTTTGATTGTCAACTAGAAGACAAATACCAGGTACATCTTGACATGCGATATCCTCAAGTAAATTACGAAGCCACACGGCTTCTCTTGTCGCAGTCGATGCAGCTACGTATTCTGACTCAGTAGTACTGAGCGTAATAAGGCTCTGTCGCTATGATGACCAAGTTACTGCCGCTCCAGTC
Organism: Philotrypesis tridentata; assembly: GCA_018906965.1. Classification (NCBI taxonomy): domain Eukaryota; kingdom Metazoa; phylum Arthropoda; class Insecta; order Hymenoptera; family Pteromalidae; genus Philotrypesis; species Philotrypesis tridentata. The sequence continues at coordinate 69,468 of JACCIB010000254.1, forward strand.
ATACAAAAAACGAATCCAGTTCTGGATCTGCGTGTATCCACGTCACTGGCGAAATCCGCGTCAGAATAACCTACAAGATGATTGGAATCGTGTTCGCTTTTATATAGAATACCGATATTTCGGGTACCAACTAAATACGCTAACACGCGTTTAACTGCATTCCAGTGATTCGAATCATAATTGTTTGAGAAACTACTAAGCAAAGAATCGGCTTAGGCAATATCGGGACGAGACACTATAGCTAAGAACAGTAGCGAACCTATAGCTTCGCGATACGGTACATTAGGTATTTTTTCTTGATTTGTATCTGCCGCTTGCAGATGAACATGAGAAGCGCATGATACACTAATCGGTTTCGCGTCGCTCATTCCGAATTTATATAAAATTCTATCGATATATAGACTTTGATTGATAAACAACTCTTTTGTTTGCCTGTTGCGAAAAATCTGCATGTCTACGAATGCACTACCGTCACCCGTTGTAATTTCAAAGAATTTCGACATTTCGTTTAATATAATTTTTAGAACACTTAAAGATTTACAAGCGATTAAACCATCGTCGACAAATAATGCTAGATACACAACTAGACCGTTATAATGGCCTGTAAATCAAAAAGTCTTAAAAATTCTTTGAATTTGCTATTCCAACAGCGAGGAGCTTGCTTCAGCCCGTAGAGAGATTTGTTGAGCAGGCAGACTACGTCCTCTTCTTTGGAAACGTTTACACCCTCTGGAACCTCCATGAATATCTTTTCCTTCAAATCTCCGTATAGGAATGCAGACCGCACATCGAAGGTGATCACTTCGAGATCCAGTTGAGTCACGTGTGCCAGTAAAACTCGTAGGGAGTAATACCTGACTACTGGAGGAAACGTTTCGGTGTAGTCCTCGCCTGGCTTCTGCATGAAACCTCTGGCGCACAGACGAGCCTTATATCGAGGTTTCTCGCTCTCGTTTGACTGGACGATTTTGAAAACCTATTTAGAGTCGGCCGTCCGACTCCCTGGTACTCGAGGTACAACGGTCCATGTCTTGTTCCGTTGGAGCGCGTCAAGTTCTCTTTGAATCACCTCGATCCAACTCTCAGAGTCTGAGCCACTCGCTGCTTCTTTGAAAGTTGAAGGCGCATCAGACACAGCGAAATTTGCAGCGTACTTGCTATGTATCTTGATATTTGCTCTGTTCCGCAACCGTGAAAGCATGTCTTGTTGTGGTGCAGGAGCTTGTTGGCGAGCTGGATACTTCCCCTCTTCATCTTCTTCGGCAGCATTGACAGCAGCAGCATCTCGATCATCGCCACTGGACGGAAAAATCAATTAAACATCATCTGAATCAATCTCGTATTTACCTGGATTGTAATGTCGTTGTATCCATTGTATAAGGTGCCCCGAATCGTGATTAGCAAATATATAGATATAGAATATATACTAACAAGAACAATGAGTCAAAATTTGTCTCGATTTGGCCCATGTGCATCTTTTGAATTTTACGGCACAGGAAAAAGTGTTCGAACAGGCTTCGAGGACCTTCGAAGACATTTCTGGAGGAATTAGACCACTCAAATTAAAGGTAATATGAAAAATACACTACAAGCTAATATTAAATGAAAGGAAGAATTCGGGCCGGAGTGAGAAATTAGGTAAAGTTCAATAAAAAAATATCAATTTCGCAGTAAAAGAAAGAAAGAAAAATACCCTGAGTAGGCATAAAAACCCCACAGAGTTTGGGAATAGCCAAGTTGAGGTATTATTTATCTAAATTTATTCAATAGTGAATTGTATAGAAGAACAATAATTGAGATCCAGTAAAATTAGTGGTAAAGTGAATTTAAGTGTGACAAGAAGTTATTGATTAATTTAGAAATAACCTGTAGAGAGCTCTCTTATAGAATAGGGTGCGACGACCAGTCTCGACTTACACATATAAATTAATACGGTGTGCGCTCTAGTAACCAACAGTCCGCTCTTTCCAATGTTGGTTGCTGGTGGAAAACGTCCAAATACACAGCGCTATACAGTGCTCCGACCTCTCGGAAACGGGTACAGCCCTTGCACCGGCAATCACCTCGGACAGCTTGCAAGGAAGTGGCAAATTTAAATCGTTCAGAGTAGGATTTTTGAACGCAGACAGCCTAGTGCGTCACGTTCGCAAAGCACGTACATATACAATTTTTCACATACGAATCACACACACTGATACTGTTAATCATAAAGAAACGCAACGTCTTTAAATTCAAGAATAGAGAACGAAGAAGCTGGAAGTTAGTCCAGGCTTACTAGCATGAAAAAGGCCTACTAGTGGATGTTGCTTGGAGCACTTTAGTTTTTTTTTTTTTTAAAGTAGAAAAACGCGTAGAATAAGATAGTCTTGCTCCTGCATGCGAAAAACCTTAGGAATTTGTTTAATAGAAGAGAAACGGCTGAATTTTGCATTTTTCGTCAAAGAATCACGTATATCGCGAAAAAGAAGCTTCGTATGACAAAATATGAAGAATTCTTTTTTGTTTAATATGAAATTTCCTATCGAGTGAGACCTTCCGAGAAAAAAAATTTCAATTTTTTCTTTTTTCATTATCAAATTAAGCGAAAAACCTTTAATTGTTTAAACAGTACTCTCTAATAAAGTCGACATTGGCAATCGGGACTAATTTTTCGGGAAATAATAGATGGCTGTGATATTAATACATACCCGCAAATCCGGTCGCCGTCTGACAAATGGTTTTGTTAAAAATCATTAATTAATTAAAGTTGAGTGCAAATTTTTAATGTCTTACAACTTTTTTAAAAATGATCTCTGACACCGGTTAGATTTTTCACGTATACTTTAACGTTGTCGGAACTAAATGCAATGCGTAAAATGTTTATTTTTTAATTTAACAATGCTTTTAGAATTTTATAAAAATTGTGGTTTAATTAATTAATGCATCATTTCATTAAATATCGATCGATTTGAACATTTTTCTTTTTAAATAAATAGTGTTTTCAACGACGCTTAATTTAAGCCGTTGAACGTTCAAAAATTCGAAGTGGTTACAGAGTTACGAAGAATTACGTTTATCAACATTTGCGGCTGAAGTAAACGACACAGAGTCATTCTGTAAAATTCTACAGGTAAGTGAATACATCTACTTTGTGGGGATATATGTACGAATAAATACAAAATCGTATATCCCTTTAAAAATGAACTCGAAAGTGTCGAATTTGCATGAAATTTGGCGCGAAGGCGGGAGGCGAGAGACGCCCGGTGGTGGGGGAAGCCGTCAGCGTTCAAGTCGAAAAGTCGTTCCACGCGCTTCAAATCTGTTCGCGCGGGAAAATTTTCATTTTCTCAGCAATGGAACGACCAAATTTGATGATTTTTTTTAATTCGATATAGGAAATCGAAAAAAATTCATTGAAATTGTTATTAATAATATCTGTGGCTTACAGGAAGAACCACTTAAGTGACATTTTGCGAAAAAATTTTTATGTCGAATTCGAGGTGCTCTTAGTACCCTTTTTTATTGTACAATAGTAGGATTTCCGAAATTCAAAAATATTTTAAATGCCAGCCGATTACATAATCACTTAACTGCGTCTCTCGTAAAAATGTTACCGCAGAACCACTTAAGTGCACTCGTTTTTTTATTTTTGTGCGAGATACACCGTATAGAGTACTTTATGGCTATATAATATATATCTAATTACCTATACCGATATATTCATCGGGTTTTGTTAATTTTTAAACACTTTTTTAATGATTTTAAATTTTTCAAAAATTGTCAATTAGCAAAAACAAAAAAATTACTGAAATCGCTCCGATAAAATTCGTACGTATTCCTTAGCTGATTCTAAGGACTTATTACTCTTGAAAATTTTTTCCAAAAGTGCGTGGTTTCTGAATAAAAAATTCGTAAAAGTCTTCGTAAAAAATTTTCAATTATAATATGCAGCAGTTTGACCACACCGAGGTTCAAAATCAACCCCCAAATCACGTATCTTTTAGGTTTGGACATTTATTCCATTGGTAAGAGGGGTTCCAGATACATTGCAAATTAAAACGTTCTTGAAATCTCAAATTAAAAAAAAAATTTGGAAAGCCCATGCTTTTTTCCTTTAAACCGTTTTTTCTCGTTGTTAATAACAATTTTCAAAAATTTAAATTACACCATTGGAAAGGGCATGAGTTCAACTTTAAAAATATGCCCCGCCCGGACCAATGGAACCAATGGAATAAATGTCCAAACCTAAAAGATACGTGATTTGGGGGTTGATTTTGAACCTCGGTGTGGTCAAACTGCTGCATATTATAATTGAAAATTTTTTACGAAGACTTTTACGAATTTTTTATTCAGAAACCACGCACTTTTGGAAAAAATTTTCAAGAGTAATAAGTCCTTAGAATCAGCTAAGCAATACGTACGAATTTTATCGGAGCGATTTCAGTAATTTTTTTGTTTTTGCTAATTGACAATTTTTGAAAAATTTAAAATCATTAAAAAAGTGTTTAAAAATTAACAAACCCCGATGAATATATCGGTATAGGTAATTAGATATATATTATATAGCCATAAAGTACTCTATACGGTGTATCTCGCACAAAAATAAAAAAACGAGTGCACTTAAGTGGTTCTGCGGTAACATTTTTACGAGAGACGCAGTTAAGTGATTATGTAATCGGCTGGCATTTAAAATATTTTTGAATTTCGGAAATCCTACTATTGTACAATAAAAAAGGGTACTAAGAGCACCTCGAATTCGACATAAAAATTTTTTCGCAAAATGTCACTTAAGTGGTTCTTCCTGTAAGCCACAGATATTATTAATAACAATTTCAATGAATTTTTTTCGATTTCCTATATCGAATTAAAAAAAATCATCAAATTTGGTCGTTCCATTGCTGAGAAAATGAAAATTTTCCCGCGCGAACAGATTTGAAGCGCGTGGAACGACTTTTCGACTTGAACGCTGACGGCTTCCCCCACCACCGGGCGTCTCTCGCCTCCCGCCTTCGCGCCAAATTTCATGCAAATTCGACACTTTCGAGTTCATTTTTAAAGGGATATACGATTTTGTATTTATTCGTACATATATCCCCACAAAGTAGATGTATTCACTTACCTGTAGAATTTTACAGAATGACTCTGTGTCGTTTACTTCAGCCGCAAATGTTGATAAACGTAATTCTTCGTAACTCTGTAACCACTTCGAATTTTTGAACGTTCAACGGCTTAAATTAAGCGTCGTTGAAAACACTATTTATTTAAAAAGAAAAATGTTCAAATCGATCGATATTTAATGAAATGATGCATTAATTAATTAAACCACAATTTTTATAAAATTCTAAAAGCATTGTTAAATTAAAAAATAAACATTTTACGCATTGCATTTAGTTCCGACAACGTTAAAGTATACGTGAAAAATCTAACCGGTGTCAGAGATCATTTTTAAAAAAGTTGTAAGACATTAAAAATTTGCACTCAACTTTAATTAATTAATGATTTTTAACAAAACCATTTGTCAGACGGCGACCGGATTTGCGGGTATGTATTAATATCACAGCCATCTATTATTTCCCGAAAAATTAGTTCCGATTGCCAATGTCGACTTTATTAGAGAGTACTGTTTAAACAATTAAAGGTTTTTCGCTTAATTTGATAATGAAAAAAGAAAAAATTGAAATTTTTTTTCTCGGAAGGTCTCACTCGATAGGAAATTTCATATTAAACAAAAAAGAATTCTTCATATTTTGTCATACGAAGCTTCTTTTTCGCGATATACGTGATTCTTTGACGAAAAATGCAAAATTCAGCCGTTTCTCTTCTATTAAACAAATTCCTAAGATTTTTCGCACGCAGGAGCAAGACTATCTTATTCTACGCGATTTTCTACTTTTTAAAAAAAAAAAAACTAAAGTGCTCCAAGCAACATCCACCTCAATTGCTAGTACAACTGGACTAAGTGTACGAATGCCGATGCTGACAGAAGCACGACTAAAATCCAACTGTCGAAAATTGACGTTTCGAGCCGCTTCAAATCCTTAAAATAATGCACGCTTTCTTCGATTGTCGCCGAACTGCCCACCGTTGGACAGCAGCATGCCCACACGTGCGCTTCCCCGAAAATACTAGGCTGCGAGCCGAGACGCCGACGATTCTCGGGCGACCATCTAGCTACTCTTGGACGTTGAAAATTTTGACCTGCCTTAATCCTCTAAATGAGGATTTTGTAGGATGTACATTTATTTTGATAAAAATGATGAATAATTTATAAATAGTATATAAATAAATGTTATAATAAAATTGTGTTTTTATTTTAAATAAAAATAACAAAACTTGAACGGTGAAAATCGGTCAATATTTACATTTTTCATATTTTGCTACCGAAACTTATTTTTAAACTCTCTCTCTCTCTCTCTCTCTCTCTCTCTCTCTCTCACTCTAAGATTTTCATTATTTATTATACATTATATATATAACACATAGTCAGCAAAAGATTTTTTTAATGACTCTTTAGAACAATTTGGAGACATTTTTCTAAAATGGGAAACAATTTGGGTGATATTTTTTTTGTGTATGTATTTTAATTCGCTTCCCCTGTCGGTATTAGCGACTCTCATTCTCTGCGTTTTTGCGAGTCCTCAATTAGTGCATTGAGTCCACTATTGAGAAACTTGCAAATCTGCAAGGGAACGGGGACCTACAGTTTTATGTACAGTGAAATATACACGTTGTACACAGAATCCGAACCACTGGAGCTCAGATGTATAGACACTTATGTAAACAAAGAGGTATCCCCAAAATCGTCAAGAGTCAGGCTTGAACCCAGCACCTCTGGATTTCTAGCCTGATACTCTACCGATTGAGCCATCGTCACTCTGGTGATATTTTATTTTGCAAATTCATCTTTAGATAAAATAAGGTTATATTCAGAAATTAATGCTATTGCTCGCTCAGCTCGGTCGTTAATAACTTGCAAACTCTTTACGATTTCCAAATTGTTCTTATAGTCCTCTCTCGATTCCCACATGCTAGAATCGGTTTTTAAAAAATCGCAACTGAAATCTAGTTTGTCAAAAAAGTTTTTAGTTTTTTTTTGTTAAAAACTGGTCTAATGTTGCGTGCTCAAGTGTGTAAATATTTTCTACAATTAATTTTTTCTCGCTATTCACACTACTGCTTTCACGCACGTACAGTGCTTCAGCCATCTTATTTTTACATATATTCGATACTTTTATTTATCGAAAAAGGCTAAACCAATGGATTCTTCGCCTAGATACCACAGGTGATTTTTGAACTTTTCCAAATTTTGATGTCTAAGATCTTTTTTCAGATATTTTTGTAACATTAAATTTTGGATCAGTTGCAAATCATGTCTCGGTGCTGCAGCTGCAACTGGCGTAGTGAACCAGCTCTTTATGTAAAAATATACAATGAAAATTCACATGCCTCTTAACCCATTAATTTCTGATTCTGTTAAAAATCTAGCAAACTGGTGTCGAAACATATATATTTTCATTGTATAAATGGCCTTAGCCATCCACCGAGCGTGATGAATCGATCCTGCAGCTCGAAAACTTGCATCTTTAGATGGTATTTCTCCAAGATACTCTAAAACAAGCTGCAGTATTTCTTTGTAATCCCATTGTTGAGACTGATCCTGTAAAAGATAATAATATTGAATCATATGATGGTAGAATTAGTGCATGTAAAAGTAAATAAGTAATAATCTTGCTCTTACCTCTAACATGCTTTTAGCGAATCCGGCTACTTCATGCTTGTTTTTTAAAGACTTTGTTTTTTCTGGGACATCAATTCCTGTCGTATAATATGATTTATCGATGTAAATAAAGCGTCTGGTTCAGAGGTAGCTTCCATCATACTTTGCTCGTAAGCTACTCTCAAAAGAATTTCAAAAATATGATGGCGGCAAGCAAAAAAAGAAGGCGTTTGTCTAATTTTGATTCTACCAAAGCGTAAGCTCTATTAGTCGCACCAATATTTGAGGCAGTTGTATCGAAACACATGCCAGCTACTTGATACGCTAAATTCCAATCATCTAAAAGCTCTGTGACTGCTTCTGCTTGCGCTTCTCCAATACCTCTTTCCATCTTCACAAATCCAAGAATTTCGTTAGTTTCATGACCAGAAACTAACACTGGCAAAATATTGATCTTTTTATTATGATTGTTGGGATCAGGCATTAATTTACCATTCCACTGAACAATCAGTTTTGACCCAGAGATAAAGCCGTCTTTGATAGCGGCAGCCATGCTCTGAATTGAATATTTCGCTGCTTGCGTACAGTCTTCGCGCTCAGAACTGTATCGTCGAATGAAATATCGCATCCTTGCATAACCGCTGCAATGACTCGTGCTGCCATACGATCGCTCAGCTTAGTGCGATCTAATGCTGCAACAATATCGGCTGAGATCAACTTCGTTTTTTTCGCTGGTGTACGGTCTTGATATTCAAAATCAGAGTCGTTATAGTCATCGTTTTCAAAGTCAATAATTTTTAACATTTTCATTGTTAAGAATAAATTTCGACAAGTCCGATCCTGTAAAACAAACATTACGGTTTTAATTTAAAAAAATGTCGCTTAAAAATAAATTATAAAAAATATTAAAGTAAAAAAGCATCATTCCAAGTGCCGTAAAAAAAACCGATGCTGCCATTATTTTTATTTCATTTCGACAAATTAATTAAAAAAAAATTGATCATTCTAAGTGTAATAGAAGTCGCAATATTGTAAAATTTTTAGTCGATCGCAGTTTGAAGTTGTACTATCGAGTATAGATTTTCGAGTAGAGCTAAACTCAATAGTACAACTTCACACTGCGATCGACTGAAAATTTTACAATATTGCGGCTTCTATTACACTTAGAATGATCAATTTTTTAAATTTTGTTTTTTATATTTATTACTTAATATATAATTATTATTTTTATTTTATTTTGCATTTGATTTAAATAAAACTTACCGTTGCCAATAACCGCTTGTTCGTCTATTTCTTTGTCCGTTCCATTATCTGTACTTTCTTGTGATTCAGCCGAATCAACAAAGTACGGCAAATATCCGACATGTCCTTTCTCTCTTTGATCTTGTAGAAATTTTTTGTCGTTTTCGCTGATGTCCTCTAATGCGTCTGCATGTGCAATATCGAACAGATTGTCCAGAGTATCGACGAACGTCTGCTCTCTGGATCGCTGATTGATGCTTGGTTTTTTGAAATCATATAGCACCGTTTTGTGGTCTTTTTCATAAAATTTTTCAATCTGTTGCAGTTTGTTGTTGTTGTTGTTTGTGGCAAGTACGGATGCCTGCTGCATTCCAAAACAGCATTAATTTATCATACACTCCACTGGGTGCCTCGCAATATGTCTTCTTTTCATTTACGTGATGATATAAGAAACATGCCAACACATATCTTTTCGAGGGCAATTTTTGGCCCTGAATATCACGCACTGCATCTACAACCCACTTTGACTTAACGTGGGACATGATAACGTGCATTGAGTAGATAACATACACTAAAACTCGGAACATGAAAACTCGGAAGCTTCGCACACGGATGTCTCGGAACTGTACTGCCAGAGTAGTGCGCACTGTGAGCGTTACTCTCCGAACAAATTGACTTGCCAAAAGCTCCTGAAAATTTGTACGTTCCGTGGACATACCTGTGCCTTTTCAAAGTTACTGCAGCATCACAATTCCTCTAAATGATTTACAGCACTTAGGGGAAAGTTCGAAGATAATTCGCCAAGGTTTTCCTTTTCGAAAGTCCGCAATATTTGCTTACCGCGAGTACCGTCCACGCGAGGCAAGTCATTCGGGTGACATCGACGGTACAACCGATCATAAATATTATAGTTTGAATCTTTACTGCCAACATTTCTCTCACTCGCTTCGCTCGGATTTTCTTTCTCTCTCTCTCTCTCTCTCTCTCTCTCTCTCTCTCTCTCTCTCTCTCTCGCTTTGCTCGGATTTTCTCTCTCTCGCCTTACTCGGACTATCTCTCCTACTTATTTTCTCAAGAATTTTCGTAACTAGATGATTTCCGAGATAATTTTGGAAGCACTAATTGCATTAATAATTTCTAGATATTGACAAATTAAAACTCATAACTTACAAAAACTGACTGAGTCAATTGACATACAGCTAATGAAATCACCTTAATAACTAAAAATGAAAAAGCCGCTAAATCTCAGCATAAAGAGCTTCCTAAAAATTAAATTGAAGTTTGTATGTATAAAATATATTGTAAATGTGAAGTTTTTTTTAAATATAACATTATATTTTCAACCATAAAATTGTATACAAATAAACTTGTAAATAATTATAGGTACTTTCAAAAGATTAATTATTAATTAAAAGCCACAAAAAACCATTTTGCGAATATCGAAAATTGTCGGTAAAATTGAAACTTTTCCGAATGCGGATCAATAATTTCCGAATGTGCATCAATAATTTAAGGGGACCCACCACTTTTAAAATCTGAAATAAAAAAAATTTTCAAATAATTTTTAAATTGTTATAGTCAATTAGAATTGAACTAAAACATTTTTAATCTAAAAGTATATACAAAATATAGTAAGATTACATTTTTATTGTCCTACTTTGAGCCTAATACACTTTCATGTCAGCGTAGACACTGTTCGATGACTTTTGGCACGGTCCGTAAGATTCCAAGTGTACGCATGGATGAAATGGGCTCAAATTTTTTTTACATGCTTATTATAGTATTAGTTTCCGTATGAACAGAGGGATTTTAATTTGAATGAGTAGAACATTTGAAAAAAAAATATATGTCAAAAAATTTAAAATCTAATGGTTTTGAAAATATTTTTTAACACATTTTATTTTTTTTTCAAATGTTCTACTCATTCAAATTAAAATCCCTCTGTTCATACGGAAACTAATACTATAATAAGCTGGTAAAAAAAATTTGAGCCCATTTCATCCATGCGTACACTTGGAATCTTACGGACAGTGCCAAAAGTCATCGAACAGTGTCTACGCTGACAGGAATGCGTATTAGGCTCAAAGTAGGACAATAAAAATTTAATCTTACTATATTTTGTATATAATTTTAGATTAAAAATGTTTTAGTTCAATTCTAATTGACTATAACAATTTAAAAATTATTTGAAAATTTTTTTTATTTCAGATTTTAAAAGTGGTGGGTCCCCTTAACCCTTTTATGCCTGAATCATGAAAAATTCGTCGCTAGTTTCTGCCCAATATTTTATATCGAAAAAGTAACTCAATACTTTTGCAAAGCATGTGAATCGAAGTGAAAATCACGTTTCAAAAAAAATCTCCTATTTGCATTTTTTTATAAAAAATATTAAAAACTGTTGTTTAAATTGGTTCTTGCGTCAATATGATCTCGGATTCGAAAAGAGCAGACCCAAATACGTTGGATAACATGCTTTACAAAAGTATTGAGTTACTTTTTCGATATAAAATATTGGGCAGAAACTAGCAACGAATTTTTCATGATTCAGGCATAAAAGGGTTAAGGGGATCCGATAGCCACTAATGACCCGTCACTAACGGTACGATCAAGAAGTGCTGAGATCGAATAAATATAAGGAATTACGCAAATTCAAGAGATACTTGCCCTTCGTCTCGGTAGTACCTATCGGCATACACGGTTTGGAATCAAAATGTTCAGGTATTGGGGAGAAAAATGCGAACGAAAATCAGTAGCCGTAACCTGACGTAACTGATTTTCGTTCGCATTTTTCTCCCCAATACCTGAACATTTTGATTCCAAACCGTGTATGCCGATAGGTAATACCGAGACGAAGGGCAAGTATCTCTTGAATTTGCGTAATTCCTTATATTTATTCGATCTCAGCACTTCTTGATCGTACCGTTAGTGACGGGTCATTAGTGGCTATCGGATCCCCTTAACCCTTTTATGCCTGAATCATGAAAAATTCGTTGTTAGTTTCTGCCCAATATTTTATATCGAAAAAGTAACTCAATACTTTTGTAAAGCATGTTATCCAACGTATTTGGGTCTGCTCTTTTCGAATCCGAGATGAGATCGACGAAAAAACCAATTTAAGGGGTTATGACAGTGTTAAAACCTGAAAAAAAAAGAAAAATTATTAGTGCTGTAAAAAATTAATATATATAGGTGCTCTAAAAACTAAATTTTTCCTTTCAAATATAAGTATTATACATCACTTTTATGCATTAAAAATATGCATGAAGTGAGTATAACATTTAACAACAATTAAAAGTATTTACTTACCAAAAATCATAATTTTCATCACTTTTGTTTGCTTGCCGCATGTTTCTGATGGAACCGTACCATCAATCCTGATGAATCAAAGTGCCAAATCTTCATTATGAGTCTGGTCTCAGACTAAGTGGAACAGATTCCTGAAAAACACAAAATTAATATAATTAATTCAACATATATTGACAATATTAGTAATTATAGTGAATGTTACATATGTAAACATACGTAACATTCACTTTGAACTTACCTTTGCCAATTCTGCTCCACTCAGTTTGTGACCATACTCATAAGCAAGGTTTTCCACTTTGGTTCATCAGGATTGATGGTACGGTTCCTTCAAAAAGCTGCGGCAAGTATACAAGAAGCATGAAAAAACTAAATATGAGTAAAAGGCATTTAAAGTTTATAATGTAAATCATACAAATGAACTCAACTATACTTACAGAAACTATCCGGCATACCTTGATTTGCTTTTGGTTCTCAAATATACATACAATAAAGTATATTTGGTGGTACGCGCACATCATGCTGTGTGATAATAGTATTTAAAAGCTGAAAATAAAAAAAATATTATCGTTACTTATTCACAATCAAGTTATGCTTATGAATTACAATTACATGCAATACTTACCATTATTAAATACACTTCAAGTTGTTGAAAAGCATACAAAATAATACTCCAGACAGTCAACATAAGCTTCCATCTTCCTGGCTTGCACCCGTATACCTAAAAGCAAAAAATAAACCAACAAAGAAAAAGCTCATGGACACATTTATTACTAAACAGTTTGCAATACTTATCTGAATAATTTTTGTACTCTGCAGAAGCTCTTGAACTTTTACAACACCACTGAGGTTATAAGCACTGTTACGGCAGCTAGCAGACTAACTGCACTGATCTAGTGTCTTGTTGAAAAACAGCTGTTTGGCTGCTTTCTGCTGCTTTACAGAAAATTCTACTATACCGATCAAACAGAAATCTTCATTCTCGACCGGACGCTGTGAGGTACAACTTATTCGAGTGGCAAATTCAAATGTTGAATGCCTTTACTTTAACACATTGAGTTTAGTAACATAAAATCACACATAGAAAAATTAATTTTACGGATTTTATTTATTTTACGGAAATAAATTAATAACTCTTGAGAAAAAAAACGGTTTGTAAAACGGTTTTTAAGTCATATTTTCAGTAAGATTTCTCATGAAATCTCTCTGTAAAAAGTGTGTTAGAACAATCCTTTCCACAAGTTTGGCCTAATTAAAATATTTAAAAATCACGATTTTTCAAAAATTTACTTGAAACAGATTTATCAGTTTTTTGTTGATATCTTCGAGGCAAATTTTTTTAGCAAAAAACGGCTTTCAGGACCATATTCTACAGACTATTAACTATTAAAAAAGTGAATAAAAAAAAAATGGATATTTTCAAAATTTTAACACTGTCATAACCCCTTAAACAACAGTTTTTAATATTTTTTATAAAAAAATTTTCACTTCGATTAAATTTTAAAATAACACTTTAATATATCCTATCGTAGTTATTGATAGTTGCTATTGAAATATGAGTGCTTCAATAATTGGATTCGGCCATAATAAACAATTATGGGGGTTGTTTATAAGTGACGTCAATTGCATAAAGCATTATATGTATTTATTCGTCGAGAATGCATGTAATTGATAAAATCATAAGTACCAAAGTTGTTGCGTTTGTTCAGATTGTTTAAATGGTGGGCCCAAAATTAGGGCCCGATAAAATTTTGGGTCCGATGTGGCCCAAATCGCGGGTTTTGATTAGAAATACACAGATTTCATCAAAAGTAAGTTCCACATTACCTAATGCTTTGCTGTTGGCAGTCCCAAAATTGGGCCTGATATGAATATTCAGGCATAGAAGGCCCAAATCAAGTTTTAAATCCAAATTTTATACCTATCATCTTGGAGTTTGACTCTTCACAAGATTTTTCGTTCTAAAACTATGTAATAAGAAAAGGTAATCCATACTTCTCCTAATTCAAATTTTTTGAATGCTTTTAGCCGTTGCTAATGTAACGTTGCCCGGTTTTAACCACGTTGAGGTAAGCATTCATTGAAGACCTTTCTTTGTATTTTTGAATTTTTAAAAATTTTTTTGTATATTTTTCATAAACTTTAAAAAATTTTCTTGTACCTTTTATATGTTTTTTTATTATTTAAAATATATATTTTACTTTATAATATTATATATATTGTGACGGGGATCCCGTCGAGGGCTGCTCGCCTGGACACCACCCAGTCAAGATATAAAAATCTTATACTCGGTGGTGCTTTCAGAGCAGTCAGCTGTTAAAGCCACGAGAGCAGCCTGCCGCCGAGCAGAAGCAGCACGAGGCGAGAGCGAGAGAGTGGGGTGAAACACAGCGCGTAGCAGCGCGCGGCAGCCAAGGCGAGAGAAAGAGAGAGGGACGAACGGCGCAGCGCTGAAGCAACGAGAGCGAGAGAGACAAGAGATACGAGGCATGCGAGCCACGAGGCGTACGCGCGCGAGCGGCGGCCGCCATGTTGGCGAGCTATTGACCGAAGAATGAGTGCGAGAAGGATGGAATAGCGAGAGAATGAATGCGTTAGAGACAGACTAGAGAGAGAGTGGAGGCAACGCGTATGCGCCGTATGATATTGGGAAAAGGTGGAGGGCTACGGCTCAATCCACAGCGCGCGTGCGAGCGGGAAATAAAATGTAAGCGTGCCGAAGTATATAACCGTGCGAAAATGTGTAAATATGATTGATAGAGCCAGACATGCGTGTAAGCGTGCTTCAAAAGTCGCGCGCATTTATAAGAGTTGGAAAAGAGGGCGCGAGAGTGCGAGTGGCATATATGGTGCGAAAGCGTGGAAATATGTGATAGGCGCGAGAGAGCGATCTAGCGGAAATGCGTGAGTGCGAGTGAGAGAGCGATAGACGCCGCGAACCGGCGTAGTTGCCGAACGCGCGAGTCTAGTCAGTATGGAGTATGGAACGAGTATGGAATGAGTATCGAATGAGCATCCAAGGACTATCGAGTACCACGAGGACCGAGACACCACGAGCGAGCAAAGAGAATTTTTCAAGGCGACGACCAGAGTGACCGAGCATTTCCCCCCGTGTGCATTTTTCGAGCGAGTGTTAGTTCCTTTCGCGAGCGCTTCCACAGGGCACGAGGCAACACCAGAACGCGAGGACGTACAGCAAAACGAATAGAGACAGATAGGAGTGTTGTGTAATACCTCCCCGCCGCGAGTCCCTAACCTAAAGCCAGCCCGCGTTA
The DNA here is from genome assembly GCA_018906965.1 of Philotrypesis tridentata. Classification (NCBI taxonomy): domain Eukaryota; kingdom Metazoa; phylum Arthropoda; class Insecta; order Hymenoptera; family Pteromalidae; genus Philotrypesis; species Philotrypesis tridentata. The sequence goes on from JACCIB010000254.1 coordinate 84,984, forward strand.
TAGACGGTGAGCTCGCCCGAGGACGAGTACGCGTCCGCGAGTACAAACTATTGATTTGATTTTTATTATTAATAAATTACTAAGTGTTTTATTTTATAAAGTCGCGTGTCTTTATTCTGCGTATCATTCTCCCTGCACCTCTCCCCCGTGACCTAGAGTATAAGAGAGTTCTCAAGCCGGCAGATAAGTGTTAAAGATCGCGAGTTCGGGCGTCCAACAATAATTATTAAATACGGGCTCGCGATAAACCTGCATAGGTGTCATTACGTCGTGCTACGCCTCCCCAGGGACGGAAAAAGCACAACGTCACAATATATATATATATATACACTGGTTTAGAGAACTATGGTAAATGCTTTTTTTTAAACAGGGTTGACAAAAATATTTATCATCGCATCTCTTGCAACTATTCGAACTTCTTACTTTGCATTCCGAGCAATACAATCGTTTAGTTCCTTTTGCAAGTGTATGCATTCTTAACCAAATTCTCTCTAAATAATACGTGCTTATTTCTATACTGAATTCCTGTATCCCACGTTTTTTATGTTCAGGATGAACAGTGTTCCACAGAACAGTTGCATTTGTAAGAGATGCTTGGATTATTTGCATTAGAATGTTCCATGTCCATTTTTTAGATCGAAAAACGGATAGGACTTTGTTGCAATATTGATCATGGATGTCAACCCCACCCATGAATTATATATTTTAAAAATTGATTATATATTTTAAAAGCATGTGGAAATGCAATTGCTGTCCTCTCTATCTTAGTATTACTGTATCTTTTCACAGCGCCAAGGGGGTTGATATCCGCTGCAGTGGACAGAATTGATACAGACTTCGAATCTTGTACAGTAATAAAATTCATTCCACTACTTTGATCATGTTGTACAACATGAGTTCCTTTAGGAGCTTTTTTACCTAAGACATTTTTTACATTTACCCGATTTTTCTCTAACTGTTCCTGTGGCTTGAATCCCAACTTTCTTTAGATGAACCAGTAAATCTGGGCTACAGAAAAGATTATCGAAATAAATATGATTCTGGCTTAACTTACGAGGAGATAAAGAATTCAGCATATATTCCAGCATTTGAATAACAACTTTTACCTAAAGCACAATTAGCTAATTTATCAATTATTTGACAATAAATGTCAAAATGAAATAGGTAACCAAAACTGCTACATAGAGCCCAAAGCTTTATACCAAATTGAGTTGGCTTTCCCCTTATAAATTGTTTTAGAACGGATCTACCAAAATACTTTACCATCATTTCGTCAATGGAAAATGCAGTGCAAAAATAGCCAAACTTCTTGATATTTTTGTTGAATATTTCTGTTATTGCGCGAACACGCCAAACTCTGTCCGAGTCATTTTTGTCCTTCAACTTCGAACATTTCAAAAACTTTTTTATTTTTTCAAACTTGTCGCGACTCATGGCATTACAAACTATATCACTTCTTAAAAATGTGTCTGTTGATCAATAGTCTCATGTAGGTGTTCTCTTATTATATGTTGAGAAAATGATTATACCTAGAAAAGTATTCAACTCCATTAGAGACATCTCGAATCCATTTTCTTTTGTAGCCTCTATACGGTAATTTTCCAATTCCAAATTGAAAAAGAACTCGAATAATTCCTCAGGAGAACTAACGGAAATTGTCCTTTTGTCTACTTCGGATAAGAAAATCTCATTATGAAGAGAATGAGCATATATATTTTCTCTCCTTTTATCCAAATATATTCATGCATTTCTTCCAACTTTTTTTGGACATTGTAACCGTAATATACTTCGGAGTATGATCGAGAAGTACACTGAATAGTGAGATCAACATTTTCATCGAGTTCATCTTCGCTATCTGATGCATCACTATCTGATTCTTCTGAATCATCCAAACCAGGAAAGAATGCGTACTCATCGTATATTGCGTATGCGTATTTTCTTTTTCAAAGATTTCATGTCGACTTCCTCTGTTCCTCGACATTTTGACGTCCTTCGTAAATATGAATTTCTAGAAATATTACAGAGATACGATGAAGAAGAATACAAGATAAAGAAAAAAAATGTTCAACTAAGAAAAAATTTTCATTTCCATTTTTGTGGGATACACATAGTTGCTACAAATATACACACGTTGAAATACAAAAATAGACAAATCCTATGTATACTTAGCTGTGGAAAACAGAGGTTCGCCGCCTAGCGAAGGTCATAGGTAAAATGTCCGGATACGATAGTTGCTAACAAAAACAGATTGAAAAAAGTGTTATCGTACAAAGTGCACAAATAACATTGATTTCAAATCTTGCTGCTATTCTATGAAAAGTATTTGATATATGTTCAGAAATCGGTCAAATAATAGAACCGGTCAAGTTGCAAGATGATAGGTATAAAATTTGCATTTAAAACTTGATTTGGGCCTTCTATGCCTGAATATTCATATCAGGCCCAATTTTGGGACTGCCAACAGCAAAGCGTTAGGTAATGTGAAACTTACTTTTGATGAAATCTGTGTATTTCTAATCAAAACCCGCGATTTGGGCCACATCGGACCCAAAATTTTATCGGGCCCTAATTTTGGGCCCACCATTTAAACAATCTGAACAAACACAACAACTTTGGTACTTATGATTTTTTCAATTACATGCATTCTCGACGAATAAATACATATAATGCTTTATGCAATTGACGTCACTTATAAACAACCCCCATAATTGTTTATTATGGCCGAATCCAATTGTTGAAGCACTCATATTTCAACAGCAACTATCAATAACTACGATAGGATAGATTAAAGTGTTATTTTAAAATTTAATCGAAGTGAAAATCACGTTTCAAAAAAAATCTCCTATTTGCATTTTTTTATAAAAAATATTAAAAACTGTTGTTTAAATTGGTTCTTGCGTCAATATGATCTCGGAGTCGAAAAGAGCAGACCCAAATACGTTGGATAACATGCTTTACAAAAGTATTGAGTTACTTTTTCGATATAAAATATTGGGCAGAAACTAGCAACGAATTTTTCATGATTCAGGCATAAAAGGGTTAAGGGGATCCGATAGCCACTAATGACCCGTCACTAACGGTACGATCAAGAAGTGCTGAGATCGAATAAATATAAGGAATTACGCAAATTCAAGAGATACTTGCCCTTCGTCTCGGTAGTACCTATCGGCATACACGGTTTGGAATCAAAATGTTCAGGTATTGGGGAGAAAAATGCGAACGAAAATCAGTAGCCGTAACCTGACGTAACTGATTTTCGTTCGCATTTTTCTCCCCAATACCTGAACATTTTGATTCCAAACCGTGTATGCCGATAGGTAATACCGAGACGAAGGGCAAGTATCTCTTGAATTTGCGTAATTCCTTATATTTATTCGATCTCAGCACTTCTTTATCGTACCGTTAGTGACGGGTCAATAGTGGCTATCGGATCCCCTTAATATAACTTTATAATATTTTATGACATTCTAACATAAACATTGAAGCTTTCGTGTTATAAAACACCATTCTATACTGATGCATAAAAATATTTTTATTTCATGAGACATTTTCGTACGAGCGAAGCGAGTAAACTAAATAATCGTCTTCTGCATCCGTAGTGAAATGTACTATTAAAATGTTATCAAATATTAACCGATTTTTACGATTCAAAATTTGTTTTTAATATGTTGTAATCTGTACAAAGAATATAACGTTCATTATTTAAAAATTTTATTTTTAACAAATATTGATTTTTTTGTAAATATTTATATTCTTTGCTGTGTCCCTTACTTTGAGAAAGCCATAAATAACCGGAGCATAGGTCTACCTCAGGTCAAAATTTTAAGCCGGCCGAGTCCCGTTCCTTTCTTGCACTTCCGAAAATATATGATTCTATTGTTGTCCTAATATACGGATAACTGCAGCAGTATAAGCTAAACTTGTATTCTGGCTCTTCCCGAATATAGGTTATGTACTTTGACTAGCACGGCGTACCTCTAAATATTAATTTAAAATTTCTCAGGTCAATACTTTTAAGACTACAAGTTGACCCGTTCAAATAGGACAATTTCCGCATTCTGGGGCAGTCTAATATATACTGTTGTATTCTACAATACTACCTTGTTCATTCTTAGGTCGCTAGGTTACGATGTTAGATCAGCATCATGTTGTTTATTTTCTTTTAGTTGATTATGAGCCACGATACGCTAAGCCTCGTTCTTATTAAAAAAAATAAATACGTTCCTATTTTACATAAACTCGTGTCATTATTGAGTATCTGTGTGTGTGTCTTAACAATACATTTATGTACAACGAGCGTGAACATATGTATACTAGTAGTACTAAAGAGCGCTTGTTATAGATTTGATTATTTAACTATTACAATTTAATTACATTTTTGATTCGATATTTAAAGGTGTTTTTCCACCTTAAGGGGGTGAAGGCAGGTAGGAGGTAATCCAGCAGATTACCTGTTTATAGAATCAGAACAGCAGCTTTTTGAGGAGCATAGTATGACACACTGTGTCAAATGCTTTGCTAAATTTGAATGGAAGAAGAAAAGTCACTATTCTGTGGTCCATCCTAAGTCTGATGTCATAAGTGAGCTTAATTAGAGCAGACTGAGTACTATGATAAGTGCGAAAACCAATCCGCAAAGGGTTAGGGGAAAATCTACTTTCGATATAAAGAGATTTGCTGGTGCACAAGTCATTTCAGCACCTTCGAAAGGAAGCAGAATAAAGAGATTGGACGGTGATCCGTCAAATCGAAGGATTAGCGACTTCGAGCAATGCACGCACAAAAGATTCCCTCAAAGACTGATTAAAGATACAAACTAAGAAAGGGCAAATGGAAGGTATCGCTTTTACCCACAGATACATTCTTCGTAATGAATACTAATTAATGAGGATTGGGGTTCTGAGGAGGCGTGATAATATAGTTACATTTACTCACTTGCAAACACACACACTATAAAAAAAATGCGCCTTCTAAAAATAGAAAAAAATCAAAACAACGTACAGTTGTTCTTATTTTACAATATTTATATATTATAAATATTATTTGTCATATTAAATCTTAAGTATTGGAATAAATGCAACAAGAGTCATGCAAGTTGTAACGATAGTCCTCAGTCACATTTACTACTTCTTCCTTTTTAAAAACTTCGCTGTGTCAGAAGCGAACAGCTTACTATATTAAATACCACTGCGGGTCCCAGCGGGCACAATGCAGGTCCCTAAGTGGGGGCATTAGTGCGGGGCTATGCAAGCTACGCGAGGTTATGTGAGGCCTGATCTTAGACATGTGGGGGCACTATCATCATATCATAAAATGTACATTTTAACACAATCACACACTTACTTGCGGGGCTATAAAAACTCTGTGGCCCCGCATCGAATCCGTGCGGGGTTATGCGGGGTTTTGCTGGGTCCCTGAATCTCATTTAAAAGAAAACAACTATATAACATTGGGAAATATATATTTTTTCAAAATCTACATCAAATTTGTAACCGAAAATTTGTCAATAATTTTTCACTAAAATGCTTGTATCCTTCTTGTATCCATCTTTAACACGTCGAGAAAATCGATAGACTTAATTAAGGAAAGAACCAATTGAACAAAATAGTCTTCGGACAAGTTAAAGGAAAGCAATTAAAAATCCCATCAACGATATGAAACAAAATAAAATATGAATTCTAAAGAAAATTTGTTTCAAAACGTTATGACTATTGACCATTTGCGCATTGTCATGTTAAAACAATTTGTGACTTGGGGACCCTTTCAACCGCTCGCGTGATCTCTCTCTCTGTCTCTCTCTCTCTCTCTCTCTCTCTCTCTCTCTCTCTGACCCCCTCCCTCCCTTCCTCTCTCTCCTCTTTTTTGTGATTACTTCAAAATGTAGACTTTATTGAAACTGGAAACAAAGCCGCTGCAAACACATTCTCGACGCGACAATTATGGCTAGTAATGATTCTTCTACTATTATAAATAAACTTATATAAAAAATATCTGATTGTTTAGTCTATTAAATATGAGAAAATAGGATTTTATACAATAAAGAATTTAAAAGAGAGCGAGAAAAATATTGACGTACTTAGCAGACGAAACAAAGTCGCTTAGTTCTCCATCATCTTTTTCAAGTTGATCCAAAGTTCGAGCTTCACCAGTCGATTGTAAACCTATAACTACACATTTTCCACATTTTACTGCTTCTCTAGCAATACTTACGGCATGTTTAACTTTCGCCGCAATGCACATATATTTAAAAAATCGTTGATGTGATGACCAAAACTGACCCCACATTGTCTTTTTCATGCGATTTTCAGCATCAATAAGTTCAGCAGCTTGTTGAAATCTTGTCATAGCTTCTACCCACTGTAATGACAAATATTTTCAAAACTAATAAATACACCACCACACATAATTTCAAAATATTTATTATGATTTAAGAAATTTACCAGCTATATTTATATTATTTGTATTTTAGAATACTGTTACGTCTAGATAGACCAAATACTTATAATCTAAAGAGGCGATGGTTTTGGTTAAATAAATATAACAAGGGTGGTTTGGATAACGATCAATGTATTTAATATTTTCAACGGAAAATAACAATAAGCCCCTTTTAGCTACCGTATTCATGGTCACTGCCTTCTGGGTAAGGGGTCTGAATACGAGGCCCCTTCAAATAAACAAAAGCGGAGATAAGTAATGAAAAAGACACTTTATACGCTCGAGTGTAAATCTGTATGATGAAGCTCGGGATCGTTGTCTCTCGGCTGCTTCTCTCATTTAGCTGTTGCAGGTGAAGGTAGTTGCTCGGCTCTCGGTGTGTTGATAAGCTTGGCCGAAGTCGGATCTCTCCCGCAACATTTAGTTATAATTTGATTATTTCCGTAACAAAAGCTGCTATTGCAATAAACTTTGTTTTCATTTAGGTGTTTTTTTTATCTGCTTTAACTCCATTCTAGTGTTTCAGATAAATCGTCGTTGGGTTCGTCCTTCGGGCGGGATAGTGAAACCAGGTGAAGTTAGGTGAACGTAAGCCTTTATTCCTCCAGGTAGTTACTGCCTGTGTCTTATACTTTCCTGTGCTATACTTTAATAAATTACTATTATCATGTAAATCATGTAATTTGAAATTCGTAACTTTATTAACTTTATTGAATTGTATATATGTATAAGACTTTTTACGTAGTTAGTTACTTGAAGTAGAATCTAGTTTTCGTATCGTATTTAATCGTTCTTTTTCCTTGTTTGTTTTATGTCATTTTGACTTGCCTTCCTAATCTAACATTTTAGAATTAAATTAAATTAAAATTTTCGCGTTGACTTGTTGTAAAAATTATGTTTGTTCGTTAAACTCGTGTGCCAGCGCATGGCAACACTCAGCACCGGCCATCGCGCCATCGCCCCTTCTCTCTTTTGGGATCGTGGAGCGAGCGCGCGGGTTTTCACGGACCGCGGCGTATGATACCCGATCTGCTCTACTTTTTTTTGAACGACTGCTGACGTTTGCGGCCGCGAGCTAAACGCGATAATTCTATGCTCAACACGTTTCGTCGCCTGCCAGTTCCAACTGGCCCTTTGCATGATCCAGTGCGTTATCATTAGGCTTCAATGCTATTGTGTGAACACGATTGTCTTGTGAACGGGTAAGTGTGTGCTTTTCGTGCTGCGCCGCACGTTCTTGTGCCAGTGATTGCTTCACTATAATCCGTTGTTTCAACCTACTTGAGTATAATCGCGAGGCTGTTGCTGAGGTTTCCGGACGGGACCTGCGATCGTCACGGCCTACCCTTGATCTCGGCCTGCTCGTTCTGTATCACCGTCTTCCCTGCTTTGATTTCCGGGCGACTCAGCGTCGACTACAAGTCGTATATTTTTCGCCTGCCGATCACGCCGTTATGCTGGGGTTTACGTTCTGGTGAATGAACTATATTCGGGACGTTACTCTGGCTGTTACTGAGCACGCCAGTCACGCAGTGCGCTTAAACTGGCCGGTCCTGAGGGAGATGTTCTTTACTTATGTCGAGAGCATTCTCCTCTATGAACTCGTCCATGTCTACTTTAAGGTTAAGGAGGGAGACCGGGAGCACGAATGCACCTTTCGGCATTGGTGCCGCACGATAAATGCGCGTGGGGTCCACGAGGTTCATGAAGAACAGCCCTGGCCCTGCAACACGTCGTGAGGTGAGTTAGTTAATTATATAGGAGCGCGATAGGTTGAGCCCGCGGATTTCGGCGTTCTTTGTGCCATAACTCGGAAACAAGTTGGCGTGTCATCAGTCATGAGCAGGTATGAAGTGTAAGTGTCCTTTTATCCGCTCATGACGATATTTGGGCGCTTGTTTTATTTTTGGCCCTATACGAGCCACATAAATTTCGTCCTGCCCTGGCGCGACCTGAATCTACGGCTTACGGGCTTCGGCGCGTCGCAATTCAGAAACAACACTTGTTGGCGTGTCGTCACTCATGAGCGGGTATGAAGGTCGAATGTCCTTTTATCCGCTCCTGACGAGGGCCCATTTTCGATTTTTGTGCCTGATTAAGGTCTCCGACGTTCGCTCGCCATTGCTCGGCGCTATCACCGCTCGGTGTTTCGTAAGCTGCGACTTGCCCGCCTTCGACTGCTTCTTTGATTAGGTCGCACCCGGTCCCAGACCCTATCCTTGCTAGGTTGTTAGTACTGGGTATAACATTATTAGTTCTTTATCTTTTATATCGGCGGCTGAGATTAAAAGGCTGCTTATTCAGAATCCGGCTTGAAAAGCTGCTTATTCAGTGTTCGTTTCAAGAAGCTGTTTATTCAAAATGTCATTTTTTTTCAAATTTTGTAGTGGCAACCCTGCGAGAATTGAAAATCTGCTTTACGGCGGAAATAAGCAGTGAAAAAAATCAGAAAAAATTCGGAAAAATCGGGCAAAATTCGCAAAATTCGTAATAAATTCGGAATAAACAATTCGTAATAAATTCGGAAATTGGCAAAAATTCGAAATAATTGGAAAAAATCGTAAAAATAGGAGAGAATTCGGAAATAGCAGGACAAATTTGGAAAAAGCAGAAATAATAGGAGAGGGGATACAATTCGAAAACATTTGAAAAATCGAGAAAATTTTTGTAAGAATTATAGTAAGAATTTTATATTAGGAATAATAATAATTATATGTAATATTTTTACTATAATAATTTTGTGTGTGTGTGTATGTGTCTGTGTGTGTGTATGCATAAATATGTAAAAATGGACTTTTGAATGCATTCCCATGTTAAATAACCCGTCCTTTGCGCATTCAAATGTCCTTTTAACGGAATCAAAAGTCTACATAAAAAAAATAACCTGTCCTACCACAAATTTGGGCACTCAAAAGTCCAGACTTATGTAAATATAAGGAGAAACTTTGAAAATTGGAGAATGGGCGATTAGGTGAAAACGAATTGTGTTAAATGCAGGAATATTAAGGCCCGGGGGGTTGCGGGGCCATTTTGGGGGGCTACCAAGAATAAGGGCGAGGTGATCAGGGATTACACAATGAACCCAAAAATTGCAAAATTATTACCTAAAAAGTGGGAGTGGGGGTGGTGGTTTCTAGTTGCAAAAAGGCCCTTAGAACCACATTAACTTTTTTTCCTTACAACTGTATGAATATTAATATTTTTTACATAAATATATGCGCTTTAAATCATAACATACTATTACATAAAACTAATTACTTTTCTCTAGTTTTAGGAGTATACTACCCGGACACCGAATTTATGTACACGAAGAAGTATAACCATCACTAAAAAGATTACTGTCGTTCTACTGACAACTTGTGTATAATAATAAAACAAATAAGTGATACAAAATGAATATAACATTAATCATATTTTACCTGTAGGTCATTAATTTATTAATGATCCTCGCGTGTGCATGTGTGAATTACCTCGGTTTGCTACTGCTTCTACTCCGGCTGCTGCTACTGCTGCTCCTAAAAACATTCCGGAAAATAAATTTTTAATTCTTCTTCGCTCGTCGTTCGTGAAACTCAAATCTGCCTCGACATGGTTATCAAACAATAAATCAAAATAAAAACTTGCGCGCCACATTCAGCTTTCGGCCCCTCGGGCCTGCAGGCCTCAGTGGCTCAGCGAAGCTACGCGCTTTGCATTTAAGACACGCCCGACCCTCGCGCTTCGCGCTCGCCCTGTCTACCGACGCTCACACTTCGTGCTTCTACATTTCCATGTAAGTTTTTGAGTAAAATGCTTATAATTTGAATTATGGCTAAAAAACCGTTTTTAAAAAATCGAAAAAATGCCCGCATATTTTTTGTATGCATGGGATCAAGCCCAAATGAATTCTGTTACGATATTAACATAAACAGAGTTTATAAAAAAAAATTTGGATTGATCTGAGTTAAGGGGTTATGCCTGAGTTAAAATTCAAAAAAATCAAATTTTTTTTATTTGATTTTTTAACAGCAAATTTACTGTAGAATATACTGTTGAAACTCCTTTTGCCCGAAAAAATTTCGTTACAAAATTATAGGCAAAATACTAAAAATATATAATTTGTCAAAATTAAGTATTTTTCATATTTTATTCTATAGCGCTTTTGTTTATTCAAAGCCATTACATTTTTATAGAAAATTTAACGTTAAATGTGCATACAAACTCCTTTTGATAAAAGACAGTTTTATTAAAAATAACACAAATTATTTATTTATGAATTATTGCATATAGTAAATAGCTCATTCTGATAAAAGCATAGATTTTTTTATTGTGAATGTTAAAAATAAAATAAATTTATCTGTTTCATTAATTTAATCTTTTTAATAAAATAATAAGCATGCGTGCAAACTAAAATATTTTTATAAATTACCACCTAAAAACATGGTACCATACAGCATATGGAAAAGCCAATCACTGTTTTACCAACCTAGTTAAGTTTGCTATCAGACAGCTCTTTCGTCTGCTTGATCTGCAGTCTAGTGCAAGCTTGATGTTGTGAATTTTGATCTGAAGTGAAAACTTCTGAGTGTCAGTGGTGTTTAAATTTAGATAAGTATTGTGGACTCTAAATAATACATTATTTGTGAAGAACTTGTTCTTTGCGAGTGTGTTCTTCATTTTTAGGTATATAAGCTGTCAATGGCATGTGAACGATAAGGTACTTCTGTGTTCGATGCAAGATTAGATGTTGTGGAAGTTGGCTGTAACTATTAACAATCCTAGAAAGTCATGGGTAAGCAATACCAACAATTATATTCATATGAAACATACTGACTGTGAATGCGTATAAAAATTTATATTTCAATTTCAGCTTTTGATACTAGTATATCAATATGTGTGGCACCCGGGTCTTAATATATCCCTTAATACAGGGATATTTGATGCCAAAACACAAAAAAATATGCCAAGCAGTTTCTGTAAGTACTACCCGATAAATGGAAATAAGTTTCACGTATAAACTTTAAATGCAGTTTTCTCAAGATTTGAATTTTTGTGATTTTAGGTCAGTTGCCGCAGGATTTCTCAACAACTATGGGACCGATCAAGCTGAAATTTTTTAGAGAACTCCAGGAAGCCCTTCTTCACTGCTTGAACGGAGGGAAATTGGCTAAGGTAAGTTTAAAGAATGTTACGCATGTCAACATATGCATAATTCACTATAATTATGAATATTATAACCTTATGTGTTTCTAAATATTTAAAATTTTTATGTTTCAGTAATCCCTTCCGTTCAAGCTGAGGAGAAAAACATTTAGAAGATTGTCCATCCAGTTTGGTCTATATTCATCACCCGGATGCTGAGAATTCATACGGTAAAGGGAAAAATCTGATCAAATTTAATACTTCACACATGGAATTGTTTGTATAGTAAGTATAGATATATAATTGTTTAAAAATATGTAAAATCACAATTAATATGTATACTTTAAGTAGAAAAAAGAATTTTTTTAATATTACTGATAAATAATTTTTTTTGCCTAATAACTAATAATTTGTTTTTTTCAGGTTTAACTCAGGCATAACCCCTTAATTTCGCAAAGATAATCGTGGCCAACTGAAATTTAAAAAAAAATCTTTTTTTTTCTGAGCTTCACAATGCATTAAATCATTTGAAGCATATAATTATTCTGGTCACAAGTTATATTTTGAAAACTTATATAACTTTTATCTTGAATATTTTTATGTAAAACATATACCTGAAAATTTTTATTATGAAAAACGAATTATTGTACTGTTATATTTCGATTTTGGCTTCTTAATTTAAATTGTAAGTATTTTCGAGTTTTCATCTCAATAGGAAAAAGTTGTATCTTTTGGAGTTCTACGACATTTCTTTTTTGTGTAAACTGCTTATAGTTTGAGTTATGGCCTAAAAACCGTTTTCTAAAAATCGAATGCATGGGATCAAGCCCAATTTCATTTGAACAATTGGCCGGTAATCGCGAAAGTAAATCTAAAGTTTTTGTTAAGTTTATGCCAAAACAATTTGGTTAAAAATACATGTAAAATTAAGCATAAAGAGCATTTGAATTAAGCATTTGAACAATTGGCCGGTAATCGCGACTTCGCGTTTTGCATGCATTGCACTGCCACTGAGGCCTGCAGACCCTTTGGGGTCGCGAAAACATACACAATTGTCAGTACAATGACAATAATCTCTTCAGTGATTGTTATAATTTTTCGTTTACATGAATTCGGTGTGCGGGTAGTATACAGCTAAAGCTAGAGAAAAACCATTAGGTTTATTTAATAGTATGTTATGATTTAAAGCGCATATATTTATGTAAAAAATATTAATATTCATACAGTTGTAAGGAAAAAAAGTTAGTGTGGTTGTAAGGGCCTTTTTGCAACTAGAAACCACCACCCCCACTCCCACTTTTTAGGTAATAATTTTACAATTTTTGGGTTCATTGCGTCATTCCTCGTCGCCTCGCCCTTATTTTTGGTGGCCCCCCAAAATGGCCCCCCCAACCGCCCCCGGACCTTTAATATTCCTGCATTTAACACAATTCATTTGCACTTAATCGCCCATTCCCGAGTTGTCAAAGTGTCTCCTTACATATACATAAATTTGGACTTTTGAATGCCGAAATTTATGGTAGGACAGATTATTTTTTTATATGGACTTTTGATTGCATTAAAAGGACATTTGAATGCGCAAAGGAAGGGTTATTTAACATGGGGATGCATTCAAAAGTCCACTTTTACATATTTATGCATACACACACACAAAATTATTATAGTAAAAATATTACATATAATAATTATTATTATTCCTAATATAAAATTCTTATTATAATTCTTACAAAAATTTTCTCGATTTCTCAAATGTTTCCGAATTGTATTGATTTTTTCTCAAATTTCCCCTCTCCTATTATTTCTACTTTTTTTCAAATTTTTCCTGATTTTTCCGAATTCTCTCCGATTTTTACGAACTTTTGCCGATTTTTACTAATTTTTTGCTATTTTCGAATTTATTACGGTTTTTCTGAATTTTTCCCGACTTTTCCGAATTTTTTGAGATTTTTACGATTTTTTCCGATTATTACGACTTTGCTCCAATTTCCGAATTTTTTCCAATTTTTTTTCACTGCTTATTTCCGCCGTAAAGCAGATTTTAAATTATAGCAGGGTTGCCACTACAAAATTAAAAAAAAATGTCATTTGGAATAAGTAGCTTCTTGAAACGGACTCTGCAGAATCAGCTTCTCCAGCCGGACTCTGAATAAGCAGCTTCTTGAAACGGACTTTGAATAAGCAGCCTTTTAATTTCAGCCGTCGATATCTATTTTATCAAAATTAAAACTGTGGTTAAATATACTATTGTGTTCATTTATGACATTATTTTTTTGATTTTCTATGTTCCTTAACAATTGTATAAATACTTCTCTTTGTTTGGCCCACATATGCAGCCGTAAAATCGTTTACCGTTTTGTGGATGATATTATTACATGCATCCCAAAAACAAAGATTAATGAAACGCTTAATATATTTAATTCGTACAATAGCCGTTTACAATTTACACATGAAATTGAAAGAAATAACTCCATAAGTTTCTTAGACATTCTGTTTGTAAAGAATACAGTAAAAATAATGACTGATTGGTACATGAAATAAAGAGAAGTCTTTATACACGAGTTGAGGAACATAGAAAATCAAAAAATAATGTCATAAATGAACACAATAGTAAATTCAACCACAGTTGTTTCCTTATTATCGAAATAGTAGCTGAGGAAGCCGGAACAATAACAGTGTCCGTCTCCTTGCTTCTCGCTCCTCTATTCCCCGCCATAGATTGTCCGAGAAAAAGAATACACGTAAGTCGTCATTATTCACAATTGTAATATTTTTATTGTACACATCTAATTATTTACTTGAATAAAATTAACAGTTTTCCTAAAGAGTTATATGGTGACAGTTATCACCGAAACGTTGATTAAAATTAATTTTACCTTTTTCCCAATACTTGCCTCGATTACAAAAATTACAAAAGTTACGCAATGAGAATTAAACAAAACAAATTTTACCTAATAATTAATTAAAGATTTAATTAAATTTCCAATGCGAGCTGTGATTTTGTAGCCCAACTCAGTAGTATTACTTATTGGGCAATCGTTATACTTTAAAAAAAAGTGCTGCAGTGGTGTGTACCGACAGAGAGTGTGTGGCACGCACACACGGCAGATGTGAATAACATATATACATGCTGAATATAGCGTTCATATGCGTGAAAGTTGCTTCGCGGGATGAAGTAGTTCCGAGATCAATATATCCACCATATCTACCAATACACAAATCAGTTGATTTGTGCACTGGAAATGGAAGAGTGAGGCACGGATGTAAGAAAATAATTATGAAAGAATATAGCGTCGCTTCCAACGAAGACTAACCACTGTTCAGAAAGGTCAATTTTCAATGTTTAGAGTGTTATAAGAAATTGAAGCTACAGCAACGTATGGTAAATTTTGCATGTGAATGAAAGTACAAATTTATCTAAGTTTAGATAAGTTTATATTATTCGCGGGCGTTCAATGGTTAGAGTATTACAATAAATTGAAGCTACTGCAACATATGGTAAATTTTGCATGTCGATGAAAGTACAAATTTATCTAAGTTTCCATAAGTTTATATTATTCACAGACATTAATTTAGCATTGAATTTAGGCGTATATTGAAGTTGCTAATCTTTATTGGAAGCGACGACATGGTTTTACAATATTTTTTACGCATTAAATAAAGCCGCGTTTGTTTACGCATAACGTTATATTCAAAAGCGAGCTTTGCGAACGACGCCATGCACATGATTAACTTTGCTCTAACATTTGCACCAATTACTCACCGATACCAAACTGATTGTTGATGCATCGTTTGGATCCGTGATAAATTCACTGTGCCCCACACCCCAACAAAAACACATAAACATCAGAAAGAAAAGCAGCAAACACCTTACTTATGCTTCTTAGTTATGATGTGTATTTATATATATCTATATATATAGTTAATAGTTAATATATAGATAATATAAGTACACTCGCAAAGTATACATATATATTATACAAATAATATATAGAGGCAAAGGGAGTGGACACACACACACACACATACGCATACCCGCATGCTTGCACACACATACACACTCATAAGGAAAGCCCGAAACGTTGTATAAGCTGCAACACGTAGTACACTGCGTTAAGGGCCTGAGAGTGGGGGGCGAGAAACTCCCCACCTACGCACACAGTATACAAGAAGCTATGATCTCGCTGTAAGTCAGCTGCGTAGAGACTATCGATAGTGGGGGACTGCGCGCCCCTCAAACTCTGCCCAGATTCTGTGACACCTTCCCCTCCTCTGCTTTCCAAATTTTTACGCAAACCCCCCATACCAACTCAAGCGCTAGAACGTCCGTAAAGATGTTATTCACATCAAAACTAATTATTAAGCGATACAGTTTGTGAATTGATCATCATATTCAGGCTTTAAAAGAGTCGAATTGGCCTTATTTTAATTAGTCTCGTGTTTAAGTCCGAACTCCGTACCACGCGGTCCGTTAACTGGTGGAGATTTTTACACTGTACTACAAAATACTATCTTGTGAATTTAAGGAACAAATATATTATTCATTAAACGTAAAACGAGTGCATCATTTCAAAAGCCTATCGTTCCTTCTAAACCACAATTAAGCAGAAAGAAAAAGACGAAGACAGCGGAGGCAGCAAAATAAGACAGCAGAAGAAGAAAAGCAAAGGCAAGTCATATAAACTACTTAATCGAAATACATTACTAGGGGAAACGAGTCTATATCAATCTAGCCACCTTTAAAAATTCTCACATCACCTTTAAAGATTCTCACCTTTAAAAATAAATCTCCACACAAATACGTATGTGGTGTAGTCCTACGTATGTGGTGAGAAAATGGGTTGGATGTAACAGTCCTATGTATCCAAATTTCTAAGAATCGCAGCGAGGGATGATAAAAAACTGGGAACGGGGTTTACGGCGTACAGGCCTGCAGAGTCTGCCTTCCATCCTCTAATGGTACTTATGATTTTTTGCGTATTTATTGTGCATTGCCAAGCTTCTCGTCCTCTTGTTTGTTTCGATCGTTCTCGTTGTCGGCATAGATGATCAAGCGGTCCTCGTCATCGTCGTCATCGTCCTCGTCTTCCTCTTTCTCGTCATCGTCCTCGTTATTGACACCATCGATAACGATGATCTTGATTGTATTGGAGATGATCGTGATCTAAAAGAACTTGGTAGAAAACGTCGCTATTTAGGTTGTACCTATTCCGATGGCTTTGTTGATCGATAATGAGAGCGTGCATCCATCTTCTTATTTGATAGGCTCTTCGCAAAGCGCAAAAACCTTTATGAGTAGAACATACTAAAACGTTTGGAAATCATTCTCCCAGTGTTTGAAAAGGTGGAGCACCTAAATTATCCAAATTGATAACTCGGTATCCCATTACTTCTTCCAAAAAATCTGGCTTTTTGTTCTCGTTTCGTGTAGAAACGGCGAATGTTTTTTATCAAGTTGTTCAAAATTCGTCGTACATGTTTTACCAAAATATCCCCGTCATGCCACTCAATGCCGTGCACCTCCAAAGTGCGATAATTATTCGACTGTTGAACATCGCTTGGCAAATCAGAAAAACTACATGGCGCACGAATAAGCCAGTGGCCGACGATGCGGCTCTGCAGAGATATAACGGCTTCTTCTTTGAGAATAAATTTTTTGTTTGCAACTCTGAAGCCTAGAATATCAACCACGTAGTCTGTCATCTTGACGGCGATAGGATTCATCGCGTGCGAACGTAAAGAACCTAAATCGAAGTACTGAGTGCCGACTACTCATGCCTGCCGCTTTTATTTGCTTTTATTTGCCGTTTTTATTATAACTGACATTAGCGCACTCAGGCACTAAATTCGGTTACAATTTGATGGTTAGTGTCGATTTCAAAAACTTTATCGTAGTCTGCGTAAATGATATAATTGATCGTTGCGTGATATGCGTATGCTTCCCGAGCGCACGAGATTCCAATGTGTGGTACAGTGCGCTGATAAATCGGGTGTAAGGTCGATAGCCATCAAACAATTAACTTGATAATAGTTGGAGCGATCGATGCCAAAACCCTCGTTGAAAAGATGTAATCCAGTTTCGGTAAAGAAAGTCTGAAAAGTGTCGATGAAAAGTTTTCCGCTATCTGTGAATTTTGGTTGCAAATGTTTATTCGGGATTTGTTCACCATTGACATATAGTGACAGATAGTTTACTGAGAAATGGTTAAAATTAAACAGATTCAAGGAACGATTGCCATTGAATACTTGATTCGCCACAAACCCGATAATTATTCTCTTCGGCAGTTGCCCAAGTATAACGTTATCTAACGAATCGTCCATTACACTTGCGTGAAGTGTAAATGACTTTACTTCGACTCCCATTATAGGGTATTTAGCTGTGCTTTGCCAATGTTTGCACGTGTGCTAGTAAAACACCAGGACTTATTTTTACTCTGCGGACAATGAGCGTGGCTTCTTTTATGAGGACTTCAAAAATTCCATTGGCAGTAACGTCCATGAGGCAAGAAGTAACTTTGCTTCTCACCAAGTGAACTCTCATTCCACCCCGTTTACAAGCATTTTATCCTGATTGAATCGGTCGTGATGAATGTGACCGATTATGTCAAAGTTGTGTCTGTTACTTGAATAGATTTGACGGTTCTTCAGGCCTTGGTTTACGGGTGTTGAATGTACAGCGTTACCCGGCGAATCGAAAGCACCGGGCATATCATCGTACCACAAGCTCGCCGTAAGATGCGAACCTTTGGCAGCGGGCGAGTAGTTGAGGAGCGCTTCAATATACGCTGTGTAAGGATAAGCATTGTTGGGCGGAGAAACAATTTTTTCATTGAAATAAATGTCCACTTGATTGAACATTCAGTACAGGAAATTGTTTATTGGGGCTACTTTGAAATCCTCGCTCATGGCGGTCGCGCTGTCTTGGGGCGTGATTTTTGCTCGTACGTGTAGCATAGTGTGCGCCAAATCCAAATAATGCTCACTACCGGCCAGTATGACGAATTAGAGTGGGGCGTCTACATCGTCGCTCAAAGACGATACAGGTTTATAATGTAGAAAACTGCTGCTCTCTATAGATGTCAGAGTTGTTGGTAACGTAAAAAGATCCAGCTCGCTCGGCATGCACTCGGCCGAGTGACAATGTTGTAACGTTAAATTTTCCCACCCACTCGAGAGTTTCCAATTAGTGTACAAATTATTTCTTAATATCACGGCTGACTCTTCTCCCAGGTAGCAGAATTCTTCAAATGGGCAGAGAGCGGGACAGTGGTAGCAATCTGGTTAATACACAATGAACACACAAATAATTAAAATAACTAATTCCCGAATATATTCTTGTAAACCTCCAGAATACAGTTAACAATAATACAAAAAAATCAATGTGATTTTAAATACTTTATGGGTCAGGGGACAACATAACTATATCCTTGATTTTTAGTTTCCTATAAAAGGGCCGCGAAAAGATCCACTACGAGACTCTATTAATTAAGTTCGATGCAGCTAAACCCGCCATTTACTGCATCACCTTCAACACGAATGCCACCACAAGAATCAATATGAAAAGATACCAATAATTTCTCACCAATTTCCTACATAAGAAAACTCAAAACTCCTCCAAATTCCACCAGGTAAACTTCCACCAGGAGTAAAGCTACGGCGCCACCAAAAACTTCCAAAGGAAAACCACCACTTGGCCTCGCGATATTCTAACAGAAAAGACAATCGGCGGGAACAAATTAAGAGCTGTTCCTGTTACTCAAGACAGGAACCGAATGGCCAGGGCCGACACTTCGCACGAGGAAGGATGGTTTTCCCACCCACGGAAGCTTCGTCTCAGCCGCCAAATTTCCTAATTGGTCCTTCATTTGAAAGAAATCTTCTATTGGTTTAATAATAGACCACTGCTACTTAATTCCTGTATCTATGATTTTCCCGAGCGCCCTCTTTTGCAAATCCAATTTTATCATCCGTTAACAGTATATAATCTAGTAGACAGAGCAATCAAACTATCTGACAAATGCTTCCATAAGAAAAACATTAGCATTATAAAAACACTGCTACTAGATAATAATAATCCTGTCGATTTTACCAATAAATATATAGAAAAACGACTAAAAACAATAAATTGGTTATTATTTTTGGAACCAACTTTTACCAACTGGTTCCAAAAAAGTACAGCTTCGGCCATATATATTAATTTTTATTCGCGCCATCCTCGTAATCAAAAAGTGGCAATCATTTACAATCTTCTTGATAGAGCAATGTTACTATCGGATCCGCGTTTTCATTCGCGGAATATTGAGCATGCGAAAAAGATTGTATTTATTAAATTTATTGATAAGTTGTGTAAAAAAAGAATTGTTCGTAACCTTGAATTATTATTATTATCCTGAATAAGGATAATAATAATAATTTAGGTAATATTGAGAGAGAGAGAGAGAGAGAGACAGAGAGACACAGAGAGAGAGAGAGAGACAGACAGAGAGAGAGAGAGAGAGACAGAGAGAGAGAGAGACAGAGAGAGAGAGAGAGAGAGACAGAGAGAGAGACAGAGAGACACAGAGAGAGAGAGAGAGAGAGAGAGAGAGACGAAGAATAAAGTTGCGATGTTTCCGTACTATGAGAAGTTCAATTGTAAATTGAAGACGGTTTTGCATAATAATAAGAGACGGTTAGTTAACAAGATTGACGATAAAATTGGTAAATTTATTAAACTAGCAAAATACCCTACTGCTGTTAGTGATACTAGAAATGTTGTGTACAAAATTGACTGCGCTGATTGCGATTCTACATATATTGAAGAAACGTATCGTCCGCTTAAAAACAGAAAATCAGAACACAAGCGTTATATAGAGAAAGGTGATCTTTCTTCTCCGATTGCGGTCCATGCGATGGAGACAGGACACTCGTTTAAATTTGATGACATTAAAATCATTGATCAAGAAACGTCCGCCTTCCGTAGGCGGTTTTCTGAGATGTTACACATCCATTATTTTGATGGCTCACTTAGTAGAGCGGAGGATGTGTGCCACCTCAAGACTAGTTATAAGAATATTATTTCTAAATTAAAATCTAGTCCTCATAGTTAGTATGTCGATTTCAATTGTTTTTTGAATTAATAGGGAGACTGTGCGGTGAGCGTGTGATATGCAGGTTACAGCATGCGAGAAGAGGTGGCACGCCGCTTCGCGTTCTCTAATATAGCCAACATGTGTACGATAGTGATTGGCTGGCGGGGCGGAGCGGCACATCCCAGTGAAAGGACTGGGAGTCCGAGTTGCTAGGCTACGATGCCACCATACTACATCGTATCTGATATAGTGATGGAAGAAGCGTTTGAACTTGCTGCGCGGGCTCTTGGCCTTACCGCATGGTAAGAAATGAGTGCCAACTCTTAGAATCGTATGATTGCCGCATATTGTCGATCTGCGCATTGAGCTCCGTTTGTATCACAAGATTTTCATTTATTTAAAATAGTTTGCGCTAGTGTAGGTGATATCTATATATAAAGAGAGGCATGCGCGTGGATTAAACTTAGTCGATTAGCAATCTCCACCGGTGTTGCATTAACATCTGGCGGCGCCGGTAGTAGCTGTTCGATCGGTTATTGTCACCGTAAGGATAACTTTTATAGCCAATTGTGTATTTTACTTTAGTTTTCTAACGTGATTTATTGTTTATTTAGCTTGCTGACCAGTTTGTCAATTGGCGGCACGATTTTTTTAGATTAAGTGTCTGTTATTCTTAATTATTCGAAACATCCTTTCTTTGCCTTACGTAAACGGTTTCTATGAATGTACACAGAATGCATTCAAACATAACTATATTACCACCGTTCCGAAAATTCATGGTCGTATGAGTAACATCAATGTAAAAGGCAAGAGAGACAAAAAAACTTGAAAAAAATGTCTTATACAAGCTTGAATATAATGTTTGCACTGCTACTTATGTTGGCCAAACGAAGAGGAGTTTGTGTATACGTATTGAAGCCATTCGTACCACCAATGAATTATTCAACTCATCAAGATTCATTAGTAAACTTTCCTGAACATATTGCTAACATATCAGCACACTCAGGGAATTTGGATTTAATTAATCTTGAAAATGGACACATCAAATGGACAACATAAAAAACCGGATAATAATGTCATACACGATCATAGTAATAAACACCATACATTTAATTTCAATAAATTCCATATAAAGGGCACATAAAGTAATTTAAATAAACGGCTGATTTCTGAAATACTACACATTCACATGCAGGAAAATAGTATAAATAAGAGAGAGGACACATAGAAACTCACTTTGATCCAGTTGTGTGATTTTAATACATAAAAGCTCAAATTGAAGCTCTTTTCTTGTACTTTTTTGCTAGTTGTTCCAAATTTTTTTATAAAGTATAAAAAACTCACTCACTGCATTAAACAATTTTTAATCTAGACTTATTACCAGAAAAGTACAGGAAAAGAGCTTTAATTTAAGTTATTAACCGTTAAAAACGAAGGCCTGGATGAAAAATTAAACGGATTTTTAAAAAAAGCGTGAAATTCAATTGTGCGTATCTTTTGATCAGTGATCATTTAGTGTACTTTAAGTCTGTGTATATGAAAAAATATAAAAAATAATAGTACTGTAGATAATGCCCGTTTTTTAATTTTTAGAGCAAAAATCGCAGTCATTTTTTGCGGTTTTTCGCCTGTAGCTCTTTGTTGGCATAGGGTTTTGGCCCTATAATTCCCAAACAAAACTAGCATAGGCTGATAGGTGTGCCCTCAAAAATAAAACAGTGCAACTTTTGGACTGACTTGTGCGCCACTTTCTGGTGAATTTCCACATTTATACGCATACATATATACTGTAACGTTGTGGATTATTCGCCGTGGGTGGCGATTCCTTCAGCGTGACGCACACCCTATTATCGGACTACCTTCTTGAGAATCGTATTTCATTATTAATATTTACGCACACCCGGTTTGATAAGACTCGCTGTGCCGGCTACTCAGCGGTAGTTAAAGTTGCTCTCCTCAGGCTGTGAATCGCGAAAGAGGGAACAAACGGAAAGAGCATACTGATTTTCTGTTACTCACAATAAATAATTTATTCAATAAAAAAAACAATTGATTCTATGAAACGCGCTAGTCGTCTCGCGGCTCTCGTCTGGCGGTTACAAAGAGGCTGGCGACTGACGTCTGCCGCTGGTCTCGTGAACGTGGGGAACCACGTAAAGATACCAAGTTACATGGCTGAAATCTACACGCATCGTCCTCTCTTACTGGAGATGCCTCGTGCCTTGTAAAGCGTAGACTTTACGATACTCTTTCCCATATAGCACCCAATACTCTGGGAATATTGCTGGAATGTTACTTTGGTAAGTAAAGTAGGATCAATTATGTTGCAGGAAGGTTACGTAACCAGCTGGTCTCGGTCAGATAAGATCAGACAACCAGAGTGTTGGGTACTATATGGGTTATTGATGCGAGTGATGTAGCGACTACAGAGGGTAATGGTGGTGCTAATGACTCGAGTGCCCATGGAATACTAAACCTGTTGCGCGTCCGGCTTCTTCTCCGGCCCGCGGCGTCTCTCTCTATCTCGCTCGCACATTTCTCCTCAATCACCTGTCGATACCAATCACGCGTTTACACCATTTCGCATGATATATGTCATGCTCGCTCTCGCGCCCTATTAAGGGGTTATGACAGGTATAAAATAATGAAAGTATCGAATTTTTTTTATTCACTTTTTCACAGCTAATAGTCCGTACAATATGTTGCTGAAAGCCGTTTTTTGCTAAAACAATTTGCGTTAAAGATACAAGCCCAAAACTCATAAATATTTTTCTAGCAAATTTTCGAAAAATCGAGAATTTTAAATATTTTAGACTAAACTTGTGGAATGAATTGTTCTACGACGCTTCTTATAGAGTAGTTTCATCAGAAATCTGACTAAAAATACGACATAAAAACCATTTAACCAATAGTTTTTTTCTCAAGAGTTATTAATTTATTTTTGTAAAATATTAAATTTTCTATGTGTGATTTTATATTATTATTAAGGGGTTATGACAGGGTTAAAATTAAAAAAAAATCGATTTTTTTATTAACGTTTTTTGTAGGAAATTTACTGTAGAATAAGCTCCCGAAACCCATTTTTCAATACAAAATTTTTTTCAAAAGTTATAGGCATAAAACCAAAAAAAAAATCATGATTTTCGATAAGTACCATTTCATGTTTTATAAATGGTTTTATTAAAAGAAAGTACATAAGATGCTATGCATATATCAAATATATATATATTTACACTATATACACACACACACACACACACACACACATATATATATGCCTTTCACTGTACGACGCATTGGAAAAAATTTTAAATTTGGCGGTTATCGGCCGAGGTAAATGGTATCTACAGCGAATGGCACTCTAACTAGAATCCTGTTTTATCATAGCACTAGCAGGTTGTCAAACTCGCTGTTAAATGATAAACAGTGATTGTTTAACTAAATAATATTCAGTTCAATTTTTCAGTTAAGATTTTAGTTTTAAACTAATAATTTTAACTGAAAATTGCACAAATATTTTATTTAGTTTGAAATCTAGGTTATTATTGTGTTATTGTGAGTGTATTATTGTGTTGTGAAATATCAAGATTATAAAAAACAATAAGATGACTGGCTCAAGAAACAGAAAGCCAGGCTCATCTGCACAAGGAAAGCGTAGGTTTGGAAGAAAGAAGAGGAGGCAAAGGAGGTTCTACAGAAGTGAACCATCGTCAACGACCATCCCATCTTCAAGAAATAAAGCACCATCGGAAGCACATCCTTCATCGTCTACTGCACCTGGACCACCAGAGAGAGAAATGCCACTTCCATCGACATCCAGTGCAAGATCTCCAACAAGAACAACTACGCAACCATCAACATCAGGTACAGCAGCTACGCAGTTTGCACAGCCAGAAATTCCAGTATCCAGATCAAGACAGAAATTAACATCAGAGTATGTAGAAGCTGGTTCTATACAATATAGAATTTTTGACATTTCTATACTTTTGCCCGGATTACAAGAATTTCTGACTTGTAAAAACTGTGGCGGAGATATCACTTTTAATGAAGTTGATATCAGAGGCCTGGGTAGCAAACTATCTATGACTTGTAATAATTGCTGTAAAGCTGAATCCATTGACTCATGTAGGCAAATTGGTCAAAAGCGTAATGCCTTTGAAATCAATAAGCGAGTAGTTTTAGCAATGAGAGCTCTGGGCCATGGACACACTGGTTTAAAAACCTTTTGTGGAATCATGGATTTTTTACCACCAGTTGCTCATAGTCATTTTGGAACTATCAATCATGAGTTAAAAATTTCGAGTCAAAGAGTAGCTACCGAGTCAATGAAAGCAGCTATGCAAGAAAAATGTAATACAGATGAGACTCAGGAGAATTGTTGTGATATGGTTTCCGGTGATGGATCTTGGAGGAAACGAGGATTTTCTTCCCTTCAAGGAGTATCAACGTTGATCCGGAACGACAATGGCAAAGTGATTGATGTGGCACCGAAACAATCATTTTGTAAAGCTTGTGAATCACATCAAGAGGAGGACACTGAAGAATACAGAGAGTGATTTGAAGCACATCAAGACCAGTGCTCCGCCAATCATCAGGGAAGTTCTGGAAAAATGGAAGTAGACGGTATTGTGGAAATGTTCAAAAGATCAGAGGCATTACACGGTATCAAATACAAGAGCTACATAGGAGATGGTGACTCAAAAGTATACAAGGCCCTCTGTGATGCCAAGCCAGAAGATTTTTTCATCATCAAGAAGGAATGTGTTGGACACGTGCAGAAGAGAATGGGAACCAGACTGAGAAGTCTGAAGAAAACTTTGGCTGGCCAAAAACTGTCTCATGGTGCAGGGATAGGTGGAAAGAACCGTCTGACAGCTCAAAGAATTGATCAACTTACAACATATTATGGCAATGCCATCCGAAGCCATCATCATTATGTTGAAGAAATGTCCAATGCCATCTGGGCAACATCCATCACAAATCTTCAACGGATCAAGAGCCGAGACACCACCTTTGTCCAGTGGGATCAGACAGTTGGTGTAAATGGCAAGCAGCCAAAGCTAAGGGACAACTGAAGAATTCCCAACATCGAGACACGATTCCTATGGCAATTATGGAGGCAATCAAGCCAATTTACAAGGACCTGACGCAAGCAGACCTGCTGGAGAGATGCATTGGAGGCTTCACCCAGAACAGCAACAAAAGCTTCAACCAGTCCATCTGGAAACTCGTCCCCAAGGAAACTTTCAGCGGCCCCACAGTCTTGGCGATTGGAATTTTCATTGCTGTTGCTTCCTTCAATGATGGCAAAGCTGGAGTACTTCAGGTGATGAAGAATTTCAATGTGCATCCGGGATCTTCTGCAGTAGACTGGGCCAAGAGTGCAGACGAACAACGGCTTTTCTGGTCAGACAAGAGAGCAATGGAATCTACACTAGAAGCCCGAAAAGCTAAGAGGAAAAGGAATAATCCGGATGATGATTCGTACTCAGCTGGGGCACACTAAGCATTTACACAAATAACCCCTATACTTCTCACTCCTAACCAAACACTGAAACGAGCATTCTCCACAAGCTTCATATCACTTTTCATCCAACATAGACAATACACACATTACAAAATAAAATGAAAATTTGGTCAGAGCAGAGCTGACAGTTTTCCAGTTTTCTTTTTTTTTCATAACCATGCACATTAGTGATAGTTTAGTCTGCTTGAGTCTGCTGGCTTGCTGTTAGCTCAACAGCTGATCAGCTGTTCTCTGACCTACTTTTTATCAATCACATCTGGACAAAACCTTTTTAGCTTCTAGTATTCATTTCTTCTGCTCTTTTGCTACATGGATGAGAAACAGCATTTGTAAGTATATTTTTAAATATTTAGAATTTTTTATAAAATATTTATTAAGAATACGTTAACTCAAAGTATGTTGAATAATTTTTCACAAAAATTTAGCATACTTTGAGTTTGAATTATAAAAAAATTTAAAAACTACTGGATTTAATATTTTAACCTTTTTTCACTTATTACATATTTTGTGTTTCAGAGGACATAAGCTTTCATAATGAAGCTTCTCTCGAGTCATCATCCCCAGACAGCTACTTTTGGATTATATTTGGTCTAGACGTTGAAAATTATTTGTAAGTATACTTTATTTTATTAAATATTAAGTAAAACTTTAAATGCCATTTACTCAGAATTAGGTTTTTCATGATTTTTATTCACTTGCCGCAGGTTTTCTCAGGAACGGATGAACCAATTGAGCTCAAATTTTAGAGAAACCTTCGGGATGGGTTTCCTCACAAACTGAGCGGAGCAGAATTGGAAAAGTTAAGTTTAAAGTGAATGTTACGTATGTTTACATATGTAACATTCACTATAATTACTAATATTGTCAATGTATGTACCAAATAAACCTTTTAAAAAGGTAAAAGGCTGGCAAGGATAAGGCCGTTTCTTCCTATGTAAGGATTAAATATTAATTTTATAACTTTTGATAACCTTAATGTCACAAAAATTCTAAGAGTTTACTCTATCTATACGGTTATTTCATTGTTTTAATCAAAGATAATTTTCGATCTCACAATTTGGAACGCTTATATGGTAAAAATTCAAATCTATCTATGAAAATATTAACGCGTAAACATCTTCACGTTAAGGGTCTGTTGGTCAGACTACCACTTCTTTAGTGTTACTTCTCCTATACCTTCGAATTTACATAAATTTCAATTTTAATTTTACCAAAAGAAAGTTATGATATCAATAAATAAATTGGCAAGTTCTTTTATAAAAAGCAATCGATTTGAAATAAATAAATAAGCGTTTAAAAGGGGGAGGATTATAAATATATATGCACTTGACCAAATTGCAGTATGTGAAAAGGTACAGTCGGGTACAATTAAAACTTTGAATAATTGCGACTGCTGCCACGTTCTGCGCATTCTAGCTGACGTTTGGTGGCCGATCACGATGATGCCGTATTTACCGTGGGAGATTAGGCCACCATTCTTCCGGTAAATTGGGCGTTGCGTGATGGGTCACAAACATGCGCAGAACGTAGCGCCAATTAGTCCGGGCGTCAGGAAGTTCAAATGTGGAATATCATTAAGTTTCTTATAACTTTAATTTTATGATTGAAATGTGTTAGTGGTAACGTACTGAAAATAACCTTAAAGTCTCGACTTCGGGTCAGGTCGAGAACATTGTTATTATTGCAAAATAAACTTCAAAAATACACTTTTTTTAAGCTTTTCGTGAATAACTTCTTTATGACTCATTTTATGTAAAAAAAGATAGAGATGAAAGTTGTTCAGAATTGAATTTTGTATAAGGTACATATATTCTCGACTGCGAAATTAAGTTTTTTCATCGTTAAATTGTTAAACAAAAAAAATTTTTTTTTTAAATTTCATATTGCTACAGATTTCACAAAAAATAATTTTTTTCATTGGATAAACACCTATAGATGAGTTTTGGTACGAATAATTTAAAAATCGTTGTCCGATTTTTACATTTCAAAATGGCGTCTTATTGCAAAATTATTTAGCCTAAAATTTCAAATTCATCTCCAAATTGCCCATGGAACGATAACTTGATCCAACCACCTTTAATCGATAGCTTACGACGTACTTAATAAACGCTAAAAAAAACTTTTTAAAAAATTAATATTTAACAACATTTTTAACAATAAATAATTTTTATTTTCGCCAATTTTGAAGTTAGACGAATGCAGTAAAGTGCATTTTAAAGTATGTAAAAAACCATGAATTTTCATGTAAACTTTGTTTAGATCGGACCGATAAGAACGGAGATACGAAAATTTTTTCAATCGACGCTCACGCCGAAACTACTTAATAATTTTTGATGAAATTTAGTATACAGCTTGCTCAAAAAATACTCTAAATGATGGCATTTTACCCGATACGACCGATGAAAGAATGTGAAATTAGCGCGCGCGGCCGCGCGGCTGCTTCGGCCCGGCGGCGGGGTGGTGGGGGGAGCGCCGCTGCAGCTTTCGGGAACTTTAGATCTTAAATTCTTTTCTCGGCAACCAGAGGTCGTACGGTAATGCTTTTTTTTAATTTTATGTGTCTTTTTCTCAGCTTTCATGTCGTGTTAATGAAACTGTCGTAGCTGCATCACAAATACTAGAAATTGACTTGTTTTCTGGAAAAAAAACTTTTTTCGATGTATAAACTATACGTACATGTATATATTGTGCATCAAAATACATTTATGATTATATATATCAGTACAAGAATAATAACTGCTTACTATTTTGGTAGTACATATTACTGTTAATGTTTTTGCTACATAGATTATCTTTACATGCATATAGTATACTATAAAACATATTTATGATTATATGCATGTGTTTGTGCGTGCGTGCGTGCGTGCGTGTGTACATAAATAGGTAAAGAACATGTTTTTTATTCATTTATTCATTGACACACACATATATGTACATACATACACACATGTATATAATCATAAATATGTTTTGTAGTACAGTATATACATGCAAGGATAATCTGTTCAACAAAAATATTAAAAATAATATGTACTACTCAAATAGATAAAAGGCAATTTTATCTATCGTATTTATATCAATAAATACGTACACATACTCCAATACATATATTTAATAAAGTCAGTACAAAAATATACTCAAAATTCGAAGCAATAAATTCCAATTGAATCCAACTGATTTTACGGAGATTAATACCTTAATTTAGTATAATATTAAAATAGAAAGCAGTTATTATTCTTGTATTGATATATATAATCATAAATGTATTTTGTTGCACAATATATTCATGTACGTATAGTGTATACATCGAAAAAAGTTTTTTTCCAGAAAACAAGTCAATTTCGAGTATTTGTAATGCAGCTACGACAATTTCATTAACACGACATGAAAGCTGAGAAAGAGACACATAAAATTAAAAAAAAAAGCATTACCGTACGACCTCTGGTTGCCGAGAAAAGAATTTAACATCTAAAGTTCCCGAAAGCTGCAGCGGCGCATGTACCTTATACAAAATTCAATTCTGAACAATTTTCATCTCTATCTTTTTTTACATAAAATGAGTCATAAAGAAGTTATTCACGAAAAGCTTAAAGAAAGTGCATTTTTGAAGTTTATTTTGCAATAATAACAATGTTCCCGACCTGACCCGAAGTCGAGACTTTAAGGTTATTTTCAGTACGTTACCAATAACACATTTCAATCATAAAACTAAAGTTATAAGAAACTTAATGCAAAAATGCTAACTTGCTCCGACTAAATATGTTATTATTCAAAGTTTCATTTTAACCCTATGGTACACGTAATAGAATGGTATGTTGTTCTTACATGCCATTATCACATGACAAATGAGCCCATAATATGTGGTAATATCATGTTTGTCTAAAATTATTATGTAATTTCACAAGATTGTTTCGCATCATGAAAACTTTGTTTTTTATTTATGGAAGCAACGAGCGGATGTACAATCTACTCTACTTAGTAATTCAGTAAATGTGTTGCTATCCTTATTTCATTAAAAATCTATGTCGAGGACGATTAGATACAATTATATATGGGATTTAAATTCTGTTGATTTACATTCATTTAAAAAAAACAGGACAAATTCTATCATGTTGAATGCAATTTTTTTACGGAAAAACTTGCCGTCCCGTCCTATCATAAATAATCGATGAACTACTAAATGTCAGTGTAATTAACAATATCATAAAATGTTTCATATAGTTAATTTATAGTCTTATTATCCTATAATGGGTACTACTCAAAACATTATACTAAAATGTGAGAACGGTGGCCTCAAATAATAATAATAGGAATTCCATATTTTAATTAAGTAATTTAAAATTTTTAAGCTCGATATATTTTCCAACTTGAGTCATAGAAATTTATTTTATAAAATTTTTTTAATATGCAATAATAGTTATAATTATTTTTAATCAACTTCCTGTAATCTTCCGATAATAATAACAGAGTTTTGTTAAACATACATACAAATAACCAAAAATTGAGCCTAGAATGATTACAAAACTAAGTGTGAATTCTTATCAAAAATTGGTTAAGAACAGCAATAAATACATTGCGACGTAGCAATAAATATTGCTGCGTCGTGATTATTTATTGCGGCCAGCTGACTCACTCTCGGCACACTGACAGGCCATGGAGCGGAGCCAGCGCTCGGTGGAGCTCGCAGGAGTTGTCTCTGACCGACCGTGTGCGGAGCGCAGGATGTGAGCTCTCGAGTCACACCTGCGCAGCACGTTGGCGCTCGGGAGGGGGCACGGCAGGAAACGAGACGGCGGCGCGCACGCGGTCACATGCATGCGACTGCGTGTAGAGGGGCGGGCGTGAGTGTGAGCGTGAGAGAGAGAGAGAGAGAGAGAGAGAGAGAGAGAGAGAGAGAGAGAGAGTCGGCGTGCGCGGGAGAGAGAGAAGTTGGCGAGAGTGGGAGATAAGCGTGTGCTGGATGACGAGAGAATATGCGGCGCGGGAGAGCGTTCTTCGTTATCGGCCGTATTGATTGATCGAGAGGGCGCCTGCTCCCGGGCGGTCGATATATGCTTAATATGGAGGTTTTCTATTTACAGGATTATAGGGGAATAGAGGGATAGTGGGATAACGTTTAGTTTCCACTATCGGCTCGGATGAAATATTAAGGTTGTTTTCCAACTAATTCTTTAAGCTATTCTATGAATTTCGAAATTAGCGCGGCTGTTTAGTTCTATATTGAGGGAGCCACCTTACGTAACTATATTAAATGTTATGAAAGAAACACTTTGTAAACATAAATTTTATTAATACGTAACTGTAATAAATGTTATGACAGAAACACTTTGTAAACATAAAATCATTTGATTATACTTGATAAAAGTTGTTATAGTTCTTATATTGACTGATCCATTATTAAATGGATACATTTATTATTCTTGACAATTGAATTCTTCCAGCATTTCTTATAAATAATTCTTGAATCAAAATAGTTTTCCACTTCACTAATTCCACTTCGTCACAGGAACCTTCTTTTTGCTGGTCTAAACTTGAGATATCCAGCTATCGTCTAGTATATGACATTATAAACTTTCTGGACTCAAAATATTCACATGATCACAGGAACCTCCTTTTGGCTGGTCTCATCTTGACAGATATTCCAGCTATTTTCATACTTTCGTGACTGAAAATACTGCTTTAATTTCACTTTGTCACAGGAACCTCCTTTTTGCTGGTTAATTATCAATTATTGTCTGTTATAAATATTTCCCAATAAATACAAGTGAGACCAATATAAAATATTACAAATTTTTTGTTTTTTAGATCACACACAGAAGCCTTTTCATTTTTTTTTTTCAATATTCACCAATGATGTTTGGCGTATAACTTCCTGTAAGAAACTTGCAAAAATAGCTTGTCACATAAATTCCCTTGCTATACAACGTTGTGTAAGCTCTCAATGGAAACAGAAAATATCTGAAAAACAATAAAAACATGTAAACCAAGAATCATTTTACGAAAAGTTTATTTTTATTGTACTGATAGATTTCAAAATAAAACTGAATACTTATCTAATAAAATTCTGTTAGTCATGTTTATGTTATTGTAATCTATTATTAATACATACTCGACTTATCGACTTAATTATATTTTACTGTTATAATTAAAATATCTAATTGGGTTAAATAGTTAGTACTACTTTTTATAACATTTAATGAGAAACTGTTAATTAAACACGTTGATTATTTTATGATTGTATGTAAACACTGTTTCATCGAGAAAGATCGTCTGCATTTGCGCAGCATGTATAAGTATATCTCTATGATGCATGATGATTAGGCTGCCCAGTTTTGCCACCAATTTTGAAAGTTACATTTAAGATCAGACTAAGCATTGGGGAGGCTCAGAACTAGTACAACGGATTTTGAATTTTTCAAATCGAATAATATTTAATAGCTCCCACGCGATTGCAAAGATCTGTGACCTAGTGTAGAAACATATCTGAAGAAGGTAATGGCAGTGGAACCAAACAATAAGCATCATTATCCTGGTCATAAATACTTCTTAGATTTTATGGTAGGGTCCGGCTTTTCGGGACCTCGGAAGCGAGACATAGGACAACCCGTGTGTGCGAGTGAGAAGCCTAGGAAAATGTATAAGTGCGACCAGAGGTGCGACAGAGACAGACTTTCTCCTCCTCAATTTTCTCTCGTCCCTCGCTCTGTCCGATGCTAACCTTCGCGATTCGTCCGATGCTTCTCACTCGTACATTCAATTGTAAAATCACATCGAATTCTTAATGCAAACTGTAGGAGATTATATATTTAAAAATAAAGCTATTAATTAAATTAAGTTAAGTATTGCAAAATAGTCATTTTTATATTTTGAATTTTATAATTATTAATTTTATAATTATATATTTGTAATCATTAAACATATCCTAGAAACAAAAAAAATTTTTTTTAACAATTAACTTGTTTATAATAAATTATAATATTTATTGTTATAATTATAATATAAAATGTCTCGATGTCATGAAAAATCACAATTATTATTCTTTAAACATTAAAAAAAAAATTTAACAAATAATTTGTTTATTATAAATTATAATATTTATTGTTATAATTATAATATAAAATGTCACGATGTCATGAAAAATCACGATTATTATTCTTTAAACATAAAAAAAATTTTGTACAAATAATTTGTTTATAATAAATTATAACAATAAATATTATAATTATATTATAAAATTCTGCGATTTCACGAAAAATCACGATATTGAAAACTGAATTTTACGAGAAAAATAAAAAGCGATATAGCTGAGAAGACCAACACGTGTAGCACCAGATGTGTCCTCCGACGGAGGGAGCGAGGGTGTTAAAGTATCATAGCAGCTTATTCCTAAAAAAAATTTGACGTTTCACCTACTTTTTAAAACGAAAACCAAAACTTTCATTTGATTTTTAACCGTGTTCTTAAAATAATTTTGGTAAAATTCTTTTTGGGATCATTTCGGCATGAATTTAAGAACGCTGTGTCAAAATGTGAAAGACATCGAAGCAGTAGAAGGGGCCTTAAATCGACTCCAAAGATGAGTAGTTTTAGTAGAAATACGCACCTGTCAACTTCTTTAATTATTAACTTTTTTGCACCAAACTTCTTCGAGCCTATTGCTATGTACCCGGTGACAAGCCCGAGAAAAAAAAATATCAGAAAATGACCGTAATTTCATTGTTATAGACATTAATTTGTTCGTCTATGTTATATCCTATTTAAAATACCTAAATCGCGTGGGAGGTATTAAATATTATTCGATTTGAAAAATTCAAAATCCGTTGTACTAGTTCTGAGCCTCCCCGATGCTTAGTCTGATCTTAAATGTAACTTTCAAAATTGGTGGCAAAACTGGGCAGCCTAATGATGATCTATATAATACAGAAGTACGTAGTAGTGACGTATCCGGAATTACATTAATTATTCAGTGTTCTCTCTCGAGAAGAATTGACCAGCCCGAACTTTCACTTTACAATAACTTTTGATAGACGCTATTATGCAAAATATGACCCTGATGTGATTTTGTAAGTTTTGTCGAAAGCTTTCATATAAGTGCTTATATGTACGAAACAATGCTCTTAGTGCGAAGAAAATCGTACGCCAAGGTTCCAACAGGGCAAGTTTAAAGTATATAAGGGTCGTCTGGCTTGCGCCCGACGGCGGCGTACGGACTGTCGTACCTTATACTTGCCATCGTGGCGCTACCGCGCCCCTTGATTAATTATATTGATTTTGTGTTTTTCAGAAATCCCTTCCGCTCAGTTTGTGACCAGACTTATAAGGAAGATTTTCCAGTCTGGTTCACCAGGATTGAAGGTACGGTTCCTTCAGAAACCTGCGGCAAGTAAAGAAAATTGATGAAAATCAGGACTTTTGGTAAGTAAATACCTTTAATTGTTTTTAAATGTTATACTCACTTTATGCATATTTTTTATGCATAAAAGTGATGTATAATACTTATATTTTAAATAAAAAATGTAATTTTTAGAGCACCTACATATATTAATTTTTTACAGCCCTAATAATTTTTCTTTTTTTTCAGGTTTTAACCCTGTCATAACTCTTGAAACTCAATATGCTAAAGTAAAGGCATTGAACAAATTTGAATTGACACCCGAATATGTTGCGCCTTCTTGTCCAGCGTCGGGTCGGGAATGCAGGTTACTATGTGATCGGTATAGTAGAATTTTCTGAAAAGCAGCCAAGCAGCTATTTTTCATCCAACCTTCAAGTCACCAGATCAGTGCAGTTTGTCTGCTAGCAGCTGTGACAATTAAGTGCTAATAACCTCTATGATGTTTGCGCGCACCGGGGCTTTTTGGAAAAGCGCATGCAGCAGGTACCGGGAAAGTATCTGGGTGAACAAGGTCGCCGATTACACACTCCGGGTGGTGTCCTCCGTGGCTTTTTGTAAAAGTGCGTGCACCAGGTACCGGCGATAAGACTAGGTGAACAGTATCGCCGATTACGCACTCCAGGTGGTGCGCTCCATAGATTTTCAACAGAACTTGCGCACCAGCTGCCGGGATGGCGTCTAGTTAAACAGGGTCGCCGATTACGCACTCCAAGTGGTGCGCTCCGTAGTTTTTCAACAGAACTTGTGCACCAGCTGCCGGGAAGGCGTCTAATTAAATAAAGTCGCCGATTACGCACTCCAGGTAGTGCGCTCCGTAGTTTTCCAACAGAACTTGTACACCAGCTGTCGGAAAGGCATCTAGTTAAACAGGGTCGTCGATTACGCACTCCAGGTGGTGCGCTCCATAGATTTTCAACAGAACTTGCGCACCAGCTGCCGGGATGGCGTCTAGTTAAACAGGGTCGCCGATTACGCACTCCAAGTGGTGCGCTCCGTAGTTTTTCAACAGAACTTGTGCACCAGCTGCCGGGAAGGCGTCTAATTAAATAAAGTCGCCGATTACGCACTCCAGGTAGTGCGCTCCGTAGTTTTTCAACAGAACTTGCGCACCAGCTGTCGGGAAGGCGTCTAGTTAAACAGGGTCGCCAATTACGCACTCCAGGTGGTACGATCCATAGTTTTTTTGACACAACTTGCGTACCACGTAAAAATACGAAATAAAATGCAAGACTTTCCAACAGACTACTTATGTTTGTGTGATTGGTCTCGCAGAAAATTCAAGATGAACTGTGAGAGGAAATGTGAAACTATTCAACAAACTAGTTTTGCCTGTACGATTTGTCTTGTGAACATTCAATAACTAAATACAAGTATTTTGAACAGACTAACTTTGTCTTCGCGATTAGTCTGGTAGAAGAGGCGAGATAAAATGCGACAAAATTAATACAAAAATGTTCTTACCGATTAATCATTTTAACATCCGATTTTAGTAGAGCAGTAAGGAAACCGGGATTCCGACTTGCATGCGGTCTAAAAAAATGAAATCAACTCCGTGTACAACATCAATAACATCAAATGGTATGTCGATATAATTTCCTTACATGCAAAGCAATTCATGATCCCGTCTATTCTGCATCGCCTAACTTAATTGTGAATTAAAAAAAGCCGAATTCTGAACGTTATGACATAGAAAACGTAGTATAGTTCCATTTCGTACAGCGCATGAAAATTGGGATCTCCACTTTCTTGCAATTGGCTTGGCGTGTGAAAGAAAAGCATCCGTTTCTTAGTGCCACGGAAAAATTCGATTGCTAACTCCATTTCATTACATTGAACGACAAACAAACTCTCAATTATCTTGAACCGCTGGCACCTCATGATACTGGTGCCATTGTGTCGTTACAGAATGAAGAATCAGTTGTAGAAGTTCTACACATGCAAACATATTCGAAGTTTATTTTGCCGATTCGTATCCCGAATTTTTCGCGACTCAAATAAATAGGGATACTGCGTACCCCGATGTGTCTTATTTTTACAATCAATTTTTTGAGACGCAACTCAATCAGGATACTGTCTTCCTTGGTTAGTTTATTTTCCCAATTAATTTCTGTTGCTGCTAAACCAAGACCCCGATATTCATGCGAAACAGAATCTCAATTTGTTAATGCTTGTAGAACTTCAAGACTCATTAACAGTTTTGTAGTGACTCAGTGAAACCGGTGACTTACTAGCTGCGCAAAAATATCGGGATTGTGATTTTCTATCAATACAATGAAGTCAAGTAGGCAATCCAATTTTTCATAACAGAAAGAGATGGACGCTTTCCTCGCACATGTCAAATCAATGGATTTTCCGGCATCTGCAAGAAAATAGGAATCCCGATTTTCTTGCGACGTGAAATATATTAAAATGTGAAAATTACGTTGAACGAAAGCCACAATCCAGATTTTATTGTACGTCTGGTAAAGAATGATACCGATTTCACTGTTTCGTTAGAGCACCGATTATCTGTCCTGAATTTCTGTAAACGCAATGATAGTATGAGTTAATCACAAGCAAATCGGGATCTTGGTGTAATGGTTGAGCATAGAATTCGGGAAACTTTGGTTCCAATCTGGATCCCGATTTTTTTGCGACGCAACTAAATGGGGATACTGCCTTTCAAGATGTGTCTTTTTTCCCAATCAGTTTGCACAGCGGCTAAACCAGGATCCCGAATTTCTTGCGGTACAGAATCTGAATTTCTTTGTGCTAGCAGAACGTCGAGACTCATTCATCAATTTCTACTGACTTTTTTCCCAAACGATTTGTGGTTTACCCTTATATCAAACGGATTGGTGTTATCTTTTTTTGAGTCGCAAATAAATCGGGCGGTGTAAAAAGTTTGGGATCCTGAATTGATTCGAACGTAAAGAAATGTCCTCAGCGTACTATTCAATATTACACATGTACTAATAGTAGTAAACCTTTTAATTTGCAACGCACGAATATCGGGATCCCGATTTTCCTGCAGCTCTACAATCTAATGTGTAAATAATTGGTCGATTGAAAGATTCACATATTAATTAATATATTTCACATCGCAAGAAAATAGCGATTCCTATTTTCTTGCAAGTGCCAGTAAAAAACTATTCCATTGGTCTGACATGTGCAAGAAAAGCGCCCATCTCTTTCTCTCATGAAAAATTGGATTGCCTACTCGATGTCATTGTAAATGATAGAAAAGCACAATCCCGATATTTTTGCGCAAGTAAAAAAGTCAGTAGAAATTGATGAATTAGTCTCGACGTTCTGCTAGCACAAAGAAGTTCAGATTATGAATCGCCAGAAATTCGGGATCCTGGTTTAGCGGCTGTGCAAACTGATTGGGAAAAAAGACACATCTTGAAAGGCAGTGTCCCGATTTAGTTGCGTCGCAAAAATATCAGGATCCAGATGGGAACCAAAGTTTCCCGAATTCTATGCTCAACCATTACACCCAGATCCCGATTTTCTTGTGATTGACTCATACTATCATTGCGTTTGCAGAAATTCAGGACCAGATTCTTCTATTTTCGCGGTTGCAATAAAATAGAGATCCCGATTTGCTTGCGAGGCGAGGAATAACAATATTGATATTTTCATATCGCTAATGATTTAGACTTTTGCTTTTAGTGAAGCGACATGGAAAAGGATACCACATTTTTCATGTGCTGTTCACAGTAGAACGATTTGTGCTTTTCTTATACCAAATGGATTGGAATTATGTTTTTTTTCGTCGCAAAGAAATCGGGCGCCGCAAAATGTTCTCATCGTACCATTCAATATTACACATGTACCAATAGTAGTAACCGATTTTTTTTGGAATGCATGAAAATCGGAATCCTGATTTTCCTGCAACTCTACAATCTAATATGTAAATAGTTGGGCGGTTGAAAGATTTACATATTAATATATTTCATGTCGCAAGAAAATCGGGATTCCTATTTTCTTGAAAGTGCCAGAATAGAAGTATTCCAGTGGTTTGACATGTGCAAGAAAAGCGCCCATCTCTTTCTGTTATGAAAAATTGGATTGCCTACTTGACTTCATTGTATTGATAGAAAATCACAATCCCGATATTTTTGCGCAGCTAGTAAGTCACCGGTTTCACTGAGTCACTACAAAACTGTTAATGAGTCTTGAAGTTCTACAAGCATTAACAAATTGAGATTCTGTTTCGCATGAATATCGGGGTCTTGGTTTAGCAGCAACAGAAATTAATTGGGAAAATAAACTAACCAAGGAAGACAGTATCCTGATTGAGTTGCGTCTGAAAAAATTGATTGTAAAAATAAGACACATCGGGGTACGCAGTATCCCTATTTATTTGAGTCGCGAAAAATTTGGGATACGAATCGGAATCGAAGTTACTGATTCCTTTGCTCAGCCATTAAATCAAGATCCCGATTTTCTTGTGATTTAAACTTCGAATATGTTTGCATGTGTAGAACTTCTACAACTGATTCTTCATTCTGTAACGACACAATGGCACCAGTATCATGAGGTGCCAGCGGTTCAAGATAATTGAGAGTTTGTTTGTCGTTCAATGTAATGAAATGGAGTTAGCAAACGAATTTTTTCGTGGCACTAAGAAATGGATGCTTTTCTTTTACACGCCAAGCCAATTGCAAGAAAGTGGAGATCCCAATTTTCATGCGCTGTACGAAATGGAACTATACTACGGCGGAGGACACCATCCGGAGTGCGTAATCGGCGACCCTGTTCACCTAGACTCATCGCCGATACCTGGTGCACGCGTTTTGTCGGAGAGCTACTGAGCGCACCACCTAGAGTGCGTAATCGGCTAGCCTGTTCACCAGACACTTTGCCGGTATCTAGTGCACTCATTTTGCAAAAAAGCTACGGATCGCACTACCCGGAGTGCGTAATCGGCGACCCTGTTCACCGAGATACCCTTGACCCCCGTGGTGACATAGTTACTATGCCGGTTCAAAGAACACGTGATAGTGTGTACCACCTTGATTCAACGTACTATCTATTTTCATTTTTAATCATTCTATTTGTCTAGAGATAATGCTGCGCTATATAAATGCATAGCCGGTAGTGCAATCTGGACTCCGTTATCGGGCAGCTAGATTACCTGCATAACTCTCAGAGTTGCAGTGCATATGATCGATATGCTTAATTTTTTCTAAACCCGTAAAGTCGCGCTATATCTATATGTATTTGTTTATAGTGCTATATATATTCGAAGTGTGCCATAACCAACGTAAAAATCCAATCTTTAATGATTTTTTTCTCAAAAACGGTGGCTCTCCGCCAGTTGCGCCCGTGGAGACTTTTGTTCAGGAGATCATAATCTATAATACATTAAATTTTCAGTCAATTTGACAGGGAACCAATTTCCATTTAAAATGTGCGGGGTCCTTTTTTGGACAAAGAAGATAAATTGTATAATAATCATTTAATAGATACAATCATTTCCGCATAAATTCCTGATGAATCGAGAAATCCACATATTTGTTTAAATACTGTTATAAAGGACATCACTGCGCTTTTATTGAAATGAAGTTAGATAAACGAGAAATTAGCAATAATGAAAATAACAATGAATTGGATCAATTTAAAATACAGTGTGATGAAATCAAACAGTAGATTAATATAAGATATGTTTGTCCTCCAGAAGCAATGCATCGTTTATTGGAATATAAAATGAGTGAGTTATCAGATAATAAAATGCCGGTTCATGATAATGATCAACAACAAATTTATTATGTAAAGAACAAAGAAATGAACGTATTGAATAAGAATGTTGGAACACAACTTGCAGCTGGGTTTGAACTCAACCAAATAGATAAAGAAGCTCGCAAGTATTTTTAGACAGAAATTCCCACATATTGTATATTCAATCAAAATACAAAAAAAATGGAATAAACGAAAACAATATAAAAAGCCAATTTCGAGTACAATGTATTTAGTAAATCGTTAAAAAAATTCTTTATCCGATTATTATTATTACATGTTAAAGGAGCCACATCATATGAATACTTAAAATCATACAATGGAATAACAAATTAAAGTTACTATAAAATTTGCAAAGCATGAAATTTAATAGCTAAATATGAAAAATGGGATAAATGTTTAGAAGAAGCATCACAGAATAAATTTTCAAAAAGTATATGTCAATTATTTGCTCATATTTGTGTATTTCACAATCCAATTAATGATTCTGAATTTTTTGAAAAATATAAAACACAATTTTATTTACCATAAATGTCTGGGAATATAAACGCCATAAAATAAGACACCCAGAAATTATAAGCTAATAAAAAATAAGACGCGTTTTAATCTATAACATTAAAATACCATAAAATACCATAAAATACCATAAAAATGCAAAAATTTTAAACATTATAAAACTCCATAGAAACACCATAGACCAAATCCTATGAAATG
The DNA here is from genome assembly GCA_018906965.1 of Philotrypesis tridentata. Lineage (NCBI taxonomy): Eukaryota > Metazoa > Arthropoda > Insecta > Hymenoptera > Pteromalidae > Philotrypesis > Philotrypesis tridentata. Next base: position 125,968 of record JACCIB010000254.1, read on the forward strand.
TAATAATATCGTCATACCATAAAACTCCATAAAAACCTTATAAAATCCCATGAAATTCAATAAAATATTGTCAGACCATAAAATCCGATAAAATGTCATTATATCGTCACGCCATAAAAACCCCATCCGAACGGTTTAAAATAAGAACTACCCCCCCCCCCCCCTCCCAACAATCTATAAGCTATAATAATGCAAAAAATATGACGAACCCCATAAAGCACCATAAAACTTCGTAAAACCCCATAGAACTACACAAAACGCCATAAAATAGCATAAAATATCATAAAAATTAAAAAAATTTAAACATCATGAAACCCCATACAAACACCATAGACCACCATGAACGTTATAGCATCAGGTTTATATAACACCAAATAACATTTTTACCGAAAAGAAACCATAAAATGCAACACCATAATTATTTTACAGAAAGTAAAGTCTTAAAAAAAACACTGAAGAAAAAAAAGTCGGAAAAAAGTCTTAATAATCTTTAAAACTACAAAACAACCCTATAGGACCACAATATGTTAAATTTTTTTCGGCTATGGGATGCGCGGAGATGTCAATTAACGTTCAGTCGAAAAAAAATGAAGTTGAACAATTATTTTTTACTAGTGGTGGAGATTTATTATTATTTTAGGTTCACTAGCCACCTTTCACTTTAATATAATATAGATAGATAGATAGATATTAATTTTTAAAAATTAAGACTTCTTTAAAAAGTCTTTTGCGCACTGGGTTTCAACTGAAATCGATCAAAAATTGTATAAATTCCTATGAAGCCAAGTCGAACAAAGTTCGATTAACAAATAAAACTTCGATTTACAAATAAAAATCTTCAGCAGACTTTGAAAAGCGAAAAATTTAATTTTATCCTTATAATCGGTAGAACTTTCGATACAAGAATCGATCTTAATTTTTTAACTATTATAAAAGAGTTCTATTTGTAAACCCAGAAACCCAGAAACCCAAAAACCTTTAACCCTGAATCCCTTAAACACATAAACTCTTAAAACAAGAAACCTTTAAAGCCAGACATCTTTAAATCCAGAAACCCATAAACCATGAAATCTTGAAACACATAAACTCATAAACCGAGAAACCCTTTAACCCTCAATATCCTTCAACTACCAACTCCTTCAAACCCACAAAATCGTTATGTTCGGAAACAATTAAAGCCACAAACCCTGAAACCAAATAACAAAAAGATCCTTAAGCCCTTTGATTCACAAACCCTCGAATTCGTAATCACATAAAGCACAAATATTAAGCTTAAAAACCCTTAAACCCAAAAACCCAGACTTCTAAGCCAAAAATTCTTAAGCCCAAATATCGGTAACCAATAAATTATTAAATGCACAAAATTCTAACAGTTATAAACCACTACAATCACGAATCTTTAATCTCCTGTTACCTGGACATCCTGCGTAAGCTGTTGTCGCAATATTGTAAAGTGATGAGTGCGTTAACTTGAGTAGTTCAATTGAGAGTTCGCCCCGGGCTGTCGACAGAGCTATCAGGAAGTAGGTGGCGATTTGGTTTTGTATCATCATTTCATATTGAATAAAGCTAAAGTAAAGCAATTATACGAATGCTACCTATTGGAAATCCCTGACAAACGTCTGTCCAAGGAAGCAGCAGTAGAGCAGAGCAGCAATAGATTAGTATACATAGTATTCAAATTAAAGAAAGTAAATTTAAATCTACTTAACCAAATCAAGACATAACAACCCAAAAAACATATACCAATGGATTTCTGGAATTAAAGGTTTCTGGGTTTAAAGGTTTCTGAGTTTTTGGGTTTAAGGGTTTCTGGTTCTAAGAGGGCAAGCCTGGGTTATTGGCTAAAAATGAAAACTTCTTTTAGCATGCTATAGAAAAGCTAAGAGTATCTAGGTTTAAGTGTTTCTGAGTTCAAAGTTTTCTGGGTTGAAAGGTTTCTGGGTTTAAGAGTTACTGAGTTGAACATTTTTGGATTTCTGGGTATAATGGTTTCAGGGTTTTTAAGATTTCTGGGTTAAGGATTGAATTTGAAGGTTGGGTTTCGGGAGTTAAGGGTTTCTGGGTTTACCCTAGTAGAAAATAAACCAACTGGGATGGATTGTTGGCCAACGGTATTGCCAATTGAATTGGCGATAGGACACTATTGGGCAACGATTCGCCAATAGATGGCGAAATTTTTGGTACGTCCGTCTAACCTCAAAAACGAACCTTCGTTGTTTATTTTGGTCCAGAAGAACGGATTTCAGCCAAAAGAAAGTATTTTGACGAAACAGGGCGTTTAATAAGCTCGTTTCATCACAACATTTTTCCTACATCAGGTACGAAATATACTATTTTTACATGCGTTTTATATTATTAAATATTCATAAAAAGTTAATAATACATCATTTTTATGATAATTTAGAGGGGAGAAATCCACCCAATATTATCATAGAGTCAAAAACTATGAACTAACGTTTGTTATAAGTAAGGTTAAGATTACGTATAGCCTACTGTATAACTCAAACAATATCGATTCTTAAATCGAAATTTCAACCGATTTTCAGGATAAAAATTAATTTTTCATTTTTCAAAGCCTGCTAAAGATTTTTAGGTGTAAATTTAAGTTGGACACTTTATTCGACTTAGCTTCATAGGTACTTATGAATTTTTTGATCGATCTAAGTTGAAACCAACTGCACAAGAGACTTTTTAAAGAAGGCTGAATGTTTAAAAACTAATTTGCAAAATATAAATTATTAAGCCGATGAAATCGATCAAAATTTACAAACCATTCTTATTTTTGATACCAAGTAAGAGTATAAAACTCCACCTTAAAGGTTTCAGGATTTAAGCTTATTGAATTACAATTTTTTTTAAAATGTTACGTCTGAATAACGACGCTCACAACTATATATTTATTATTGGAGGTGTGATGGTTCTAAAATAAAGAAAGTGTATGCTCGGTAATTCAGTATGTAGAATAAATTTATTGTATGTTAAAAGTTCATATATAATTCTCTCCTTTGGCTACCGTATTCGCGGTCATGGCCTACCGGGTAGGAGAGCGGGATTTCGAGATTACCTTCTGTACAATTCGGTGTTAGGAAAACGTGAGTATGAGTACACACGGCGCGAACAGAATAAGAACGGTACCTTGCGTGTGTACATGTATGTATAAACGTGAATGGAGACAGATGGTTGTACGCGCAGCTCGATGAGGCGTTGAACAGTTCTTCCGATGCTCCAGTAAAGTCTCCAAAAATAGACGGCCTAGCCTACTGCCGGGCTGGTGCAAGGTGCGATGTCTTGTTTCGGGGTCGACGGTTGCTCCCAGCTCCCTCGTTCTTCCGAAGAGTTCCAAATGAGGTTGGATCAGCGATAATCGTCTCGTAGGCAGAGGTTCCCCGAACGTAGCACTGGTTGAGATAGAGTGAGTAGGTCACGGGCAGAGCTTCGCCCGTGCTCTTGGTTACTTGATGGTCGACTAGCTGCGGAGCTTTTTCTCCAGCTCTATTTAAGCTCTAGCCTCTCCCCATTGTCGCGCTAGATTTGCTGCGCAGAATATTTTCCGCGTAGGTTTTTCCGGGTTTAATCTATGGCTTTCTCATAGTGGTGACTATTTTCAGATACAGCATGATTCACATATACGCATGCGATCTCCGTGAACATCGGAAGATTGCTATAAATTCACGATTTGCCATCTCTAGGGCGCCTTATTTGGGGTGGCTAATATTAGTTTTTATAATTATCCGGAAAACAGTCATCGGACAGATCGGGTTACATTTGATCTGCGTAGATCGAGGCATTATATAAAAATTTAATTATATACTTTTCGTGGTTTATTACAAAAATATGTTTTATTTAAATCACAGTGCATAGTCAATATTTATAAAATTAAATATTCACTGGATGAAAGAGAAAAATTCGCTTATTGAAAAACTAAAAGTTAGTTATTTAAATAGTAAATTTCAGGAAAAAAATTTCCCAGGAATTTTCCATACACGCACCATATTTTTCTCTTAGAATGACCTGAAAAACAAGAAAACAATTATCAGGTAGGTATGCCCTCAAAACTAATTTCTTATTTTTTCTCTGGTAAAAATGTAAAAGGATTGTAAATAATATTCTAAGAAAAGTATTCATGATATTTTTGCTAAGTTAGCTTCGTTTCGTTGCAACGTAATAAATAAATTCGTATAAATAGTTATTTTTATACTAAAAGTAGACAGTATTTCCTTGAATTTCTGTCCTCCATTTGCATTTCTACTTTCAATCTCCGTAACCATACTTACAAGTCAATGATTCTAGCATAAATTTGTCCACTTGCTATACAATTTTAGACCAAAAAATGAGTTTACGAAACTGACTCTTTTTGTAGAATGTTTTAAATGCATGTCATGCTAATGTAAATTATAACTTTATAATTTTCTGCACTTCTCTAGCGTTACGTTTCGGTCTTATTCCCGTGAAATCTCTCCTCGGTTTCCGGTTAGAGCCTTGCGATTCTTTTCAACGAGATTAGTTGTGAACAAGGCGTATGTTTTTTGCCGACCAGCTAACTCAGCCCTGCACTAGGGAAAGGAGAGAAGGCGGTTCGTTTAATAAGCAACTCGTGAATTTTCAGCCAAAGTATTCAGATATATTCTCCTAAACTTTGAGATTTTAACCACAAACTCATTATTCTCTCGAAATCACAAGTTACTCACTTCTTCAGCAAAATCCGCAAAGAACTAAAGGTATATACCCAAATTCCACGAGATAGCCTGACTCTAGCGCATCTTGAGGCCATACGCACACTTGTCTCCTCAAGACAACACTCACGCTTTGCCCAAGGATAAAATCTTACATTGATGTTTGGGTTCGCTGACCGAAAATCCTACCATATCCTAGAAATACACTCAGTACACCTAGCCGAAACGCGATGTGTTTAACCTCCGACTCACAGTGGATGGAAAATGGTAAAAATGATCAAAAATGTCGCTTCACGCGAAACTGACTCAGAAAAACTCTGAGAGAGCTCATTTTGTTTGTATGATCATGAGGAATAAAAAAAATGTGTAGCCGAATAATCGCAATTGGCATAGCTACGTATTAGCGACGATATATAGGTATAATTCCACGATAAAAAGGGACAAGCTCTTGATTAGATTGGTTATTAGCTGTATCAGAATTTAAAAATATGAAAAACGCTTCTGAAGTAATAAAGAAGAAATGAGGATACCGCTTTTTTAATTCATGCCGCCGCAACTTTGGCGTAATTTGGCTTCGTTTTCGAACTAAAAATCGATGTTAGATTTTGGCATTTTCATCAATTTTTCTTTCGAAAATGAAGCTAACTTAGCAAAAATGTCATGAACACTTTTCTTAGAATATTATTTACAATCTTTTTACATTTTTTCCAGAGAAAAAATCAGAAATTAGTTTTGAGGGCATACCTACCTGATAATTGTTTTCTTGTTTTTCAGGTCATTCTAAGAGAAAAATATCGTGCGTGCATGGAAAATTCCTGGGAAAATTTTTTCCTGAAATTCACTATTTAAATAACTAATTTTTAGTTTTTCAATAAGCGAATTTTTCTCTTTCTTCCAGTGAATATTTAATTTTATAAATATTGGCTATAATAATTATTGAGAAAATAGCCGAAAGAGCCGGAACAACAACATTGACGGCCGAAAGAGCCGAAAGAGCCGGAACAACAACATTGACTGCTTCTGGCAATATTCACTCCTCCTTCCCCCGCCTAACACTGGCTGGGGAAGAATAACATCTAGTATTCGTCGTTACGTGCCTCTACTTTTTTCTGAAGAGGGTGACATGTTCACCAACACGTTGAATAATGAAAAAATTTATTTTTTACCTTTTTCCCACACACTTTGCCTCGGAGAGATCGACAGATTCATTAAACAATTACTGAAAAACACCGAGGGATAAAGCCAAAGGAATATAGTTCACACTTATTCACATCCTTATTCTACAAAACAATTTGGATAAGCCAAAATGATTTCTAAAAAATAGTTATGATCTAATAGAAAAAATCAATCATGTAAATGTTTCAGCGGATCATTGTACTGTAAGCTCAGATGTAAAATCGCTATACACTAATATCGACAAGGTGTTAATAAAAAGCAGTATCGAAAAGAGATATAAGCGAATAGCTTGAGCATCTGACATTCCACAGAAATTTACAGACTAAAAACTGAAGTCATGCGAATAGCTTATTTAAAAAAAACGCGTTTTTATTTGTTAGTGCTACGTAACTGAACATAATTACTTTTCGTGCTTTCAACGTTTCTCAAATATGATATATTTATGATATTTGTATGTAGAATACAATAAAAATATCTATCATGTATTAAAAATTCGTTAAAAAATATTAATAAAATGAGCAAAACTATGCAATATTAGAAATTTGCAAAATTGCTCATTCTCATATTTGCTCTTGTTTGTTTATTTAAACTGAAAATTTATAAAAAAAATGTTATCGTATATTATTCATTGTAAAAAATCAATTAGACACAAATATTCGCCAACAAATAAAGTTATAAAAGGAATGAATTTTGAATTTGGCGCTTACCGAATGAGCAGTGCGATGTGCTTTCGAAAAGGTAATTCGTCTAGATACCTATTTTACCATACAGTTCAGAATTCACAAACAATAACACTTGCTTTGAATTTTAATACTTACTCTTATTCTGCATTGCTCAACATTATTAAATAATAAATTTTATAATATTGATAGCATTTGTTTTTAAGAAGTACAGTGCACAAGTATAAAATTTGTGATCAAGATGAGTCCAGATTCAAGAAATAGAGTTCCAGGATCATCTGATAAAAAAAAGATGTCGAAGAAGAAAGAGTAGATCAAAGAGTTTTAATCTGAAACAACAGAAGGAAGTTTCAGCATCAGCATCGACATCAACATCTTTACAATAACCAGAACGAGTAACAGCAATCACTTCAACACCTACGCCTGATACAGTTCTTTTGACATCCAGGGCACGGAGTCCGAGATCTGCTGCGTAAGCTTTACCAGGTGCATCATTTATACAGCCAGAAATCCCTGTGTCTAGGTTTAAACAGAAATTAAAATCTAATTATTTAGATCCTAGTGTTATTCAAAATAGGATATTTGATGTTTATTTGCTTCTGCCAGGATTACAGCAATTTCTGGCTTGTAAAACTTGTGGTAAATGTGTTAAATTTGATGAAGTTGATGTACGGGATCTTGGTAACAAGTTAGCCGTCACCTGTACTTCTTATAATGCAGATGCTTCCATTGACTCCAGCAGAAAGATCAGAAAACAGAGTAACGCTTATGAAGTGAACAGACGTACCGTTCTACCCATGAGAATTCTTGGTTATGGATACACTGGTTTGAGCACTTCATGTGGAGTAATGGATTTTCCTACTGCAATCGCTCATAATAATTTTGACAAAATTAATCAGGAATTGAAAGAAGCAAGCCAACGTATAGTTGAGGACTCGATGAAAGCACCTATGTAGGAAGATTGTAGTGACGAAAATCAAGAGGATGATCGTCAAATGATCATCAGGCGATGATTGTTGGAAGAAACGAGGACATTCTTCTCTTCAATGCGATGCTATTCGAAGCCATAGTAATTCTGTTCATGAAATGTCAAATGCTATATGGGCAACATTTCATCAAAAAATCAACAGATGAAAATCATACTCACCACTTTTGTCCACAGGGATCGAGATCTTGGTGCAAGTGACAGAAAGCCAAGACAAACAAGTTGAAGAACTTCCACCACGGAGATAGCATGCCTGCTGCCATCATGAATGCAATTGAGCCAATTTATCAGGACTTGACGAAGCCAGACTTGCTTGAGAGATGCATTGGAGGCTTCACGCAAAACAGTAATGAAAGTTTCAATCATTCTGTTTGGAAGCTCATCCACAAGCATAGTTTCAGTGGTCTGACAATCCTTCAAATTGGTGTCTACATTGCAGTCACTTGTTTCAATGAAGGCAAAGCAGGAATGCTTCAAGTCATGAAGAAGTTTAGCGTCAAACCAGGAACCTCTGCAGTGAACTGGACCAAGACTCAGGATAAAGAGCGGCTTCTCTTGTCAGAGAAAAGAGAATTGGAGTCCACACTAGAGGCATGTCGAGCCAGAAACAAGAGAAGTCATCAGGATGATGACTTTTACAAAGCTGGAGCTAATTAAACATTATACACATTACTCAAGAATACTCACACACCATACATAACCTCACATGTAAACATAGAACATGATTTACAACACAAACACTGAAAACATATTTACAATTTTTTTTTCATTTTTTATTTCATTTTCTTTTTAATTTGAAAATCAAAAAATGTTTAATTTTAAATTTTCTTATTTTACACTTATTTTACAGCATCAGCTTTATAAGCTCTCTATAGCTGGAATGGATATAGGTCAGAGAGAGAGAGAGAGAGAGAGAGAGAGAGAGAGAGAGAGAAAGAGAGAGAGAGAAGGAGAGAGAAAGAGCTAAGAAGCTGAATAGAGTTGTCTGCTTGCTTTCTGGTTCCTTTCCATCAGCTCATTTGGACCTTATTTTCTAACCTTCAACTTGACACATAATGGTAGTACTACACTTCTGTTCATCACATGTAAGTAATAAAAACATTTTGATAACTTAATTATAAAAATGTTCCGAATTTAGAAAAATTACATTTTTTTATGATTTTTCATTTTGTTTTATATCAGATGACTGGACACGAAAAAAATTGATAGACCATCCTCAAACTTTACAAAGATGACCAGGATCAAGGAGCACGGTAGTGCCACGATGACAGGTATAAGTTACTTCAGTACATACGCCCCGACGGGCGCTATCCAGACCCTATCATACATCTTATAGGCATTGCTCGAAACTCGACTTACGGTTTTCTTTACTTTAACAGCTTTGCTTGTCACATGGGAGAACTCAAACGAAAGCTTGCGAAAAAACTAACCAAATCACATCAGGGTCACTGGTCAGGTGATACCATTGACCAGTTTGGAAATGTTAGCAATTAAAAGTTTCAAAATTAGAGTATTCAAAACTGGTCACTAGTATTAATATAAAATTTCTCTGATTATCCTTTTGACTGATGATGATATGTACTTGTTACCTTTTAGAGAGAAGAAGGTATAAGGATAAATGAGACCGTTATGCATCTCTTCGAGCCAGTAAAATTTTTTATTTTAAGTTCGCCGACGTTTCGAGTCGTTCCGACTCCTCATCAGGGCTGCAAAGCCGATTTAACAATAATATAATTTACAAAACATAATTTACAATTTTAAAATACTTTTACAATAAAATTTACCTTAATAAATATTTCAAATTACTTTGATAATGACATGATTACTATTACTGTGGAAAGCTTCCGCTAAAAAACAAAGTCTTAAAATTAATAATCAAACCACACTATCTTTGATTAAAAACAATAAACTCTTACTTCCTAAACAATGACCAACTATATTTAACAGCGTCGGTGTCATCGGGTGGTGGTGTGACACCGACGAGGATCAACCATCGACTAATTCTGGCTACCTAGCACCCCGATCTTTATACTCGGAAATTTACTCACACAAATATGCAATATAATTCGAAAATAATACAAATGTAGATTTTCTGTACAACGATAGAACAGTCGGTACACAGACCGAAATTATACAGTAAACATACATTTCAAAGAGGTGGCACGAGTATAGTACCATGCGGTAGGATTCGGAGCCCGCGTCGCAGATTCAAACGCTCCTTCCATAACCACCGCCTACATGCAGTAGTATGGCTGGAACGTTGCCTAGCAACTCGGATTCCCGATCCTCCCGCTGGGATGTGCCGCTCCGCTCTGCCAGCCGAAAACTATAATACATGTCGGCTATACAAGAGAACGCGAAGCGGTGTGCCACACTCTCTAGTTTGCTGTCGCCCGCATCTCGCTCACACGCCGCACAGTCTCTCCATTCAATCAAATTACAATTAAATATTAGAATTAATTATTAAATAAGAATTACATAGTGATTAAGAATAGTAATTAAGAATTAAATAGTAGCATTATGATTAGGATACAAATTTTTACAGATTTTTTGGACTAGACTTTAAATTTGAAATGACATTTGTATAACTGGTTTTTAGGTGGCACGTATCCTCAGCTCTATTAAGAGTGCCATTAAAATATTGTATGTGTAACATCTCGGAGAATCGTCTACGGAAGGTCGACGGTTCTTTATCTATAATTTTAATATTGTCAAATCTGTATTTGTAAGGACGAATTTATAGAGGGTATTAAAACTTTGCTTGATTGCACTTATTTAATATTTAATGGTAGATATTATAAACAGGTCTCCGGTGCTCCTATGGGATTTTGCTCGAGCCCTGTCTTTGCAAATATAGTGATAGAAGAGCATGAAACACACTGTTTAAACATTGTTAAGGCGAGCGTACCTTTATATTATAGATACGTAGATGTTTGCTTCTGATTATTGAGAAAGAAAAGGTGGAGTTTGTTCTTGATATTTTCAATAATTATAAAAAAAAATTACAGTTCACTTATGAAAATGAAACTAACAATAGTATTAATTTTCTAGACAGAACCATTTTCTATGAGCATAATGGTAACATTTTTACAAACTGGTTTCAGAAAAAAACGGCTTCGGCTAGATATATAAATTATTATTCACACCACCCCAAAAATCAGAAGATTGCAATTTTATACAACCTGCTTGATAGAGCAATGTTAATATCCGATTCGCGGTTCCACTCGCATAATATAGAGTATGCAAAAAAGATTTTGATTGCGAGCGATTATCTGTTCGAATTTATTAATAAAGATTTTAAAAAGCGAATTATTCGCAATCTTGCCCTCATGCAAAACAAAACTGAGGGCATAGATTCGGATAACTCAAATATAATTAACAGTAATGATAATAATAGCTACGATAACAAAAATTCGAAAATAAATGAAAATGTAACGGTTAAAAACAATTTTGCGGTCTTTCCGTGTTATGAGAAATTTAACAGCAAATTGAAAACTGTATTAAAAAAGAATGACATATTGTTAGTAAATAAGATTATATAGTAGATAAGATATATAGGTGAAACCTATCGTCCTTTAAAAAATCGAGAATCAGAGCACAAACGCTATATAGAAAAAGGAGATCTTTCCTCTCCTATTTCGGTACATGCGATAGAGACGGGACACTCGTTCAAATTTGATAATATTAAAATCATGGATAAAGAACCGTCTACTTTTCGTAGACGGTTCTCGGAGATGTTACATATTCAATATTTAAATGGCACGCTTAATAGAGCTGAGGATACGTGCCACCTCAAAGCAAGTTATAAAAATGTTATTTCAAATTTAAAATCTAGTTCAAAAAATTCGTAATTATAAGTTTGTTTTGTATTTTTAATTCAACGTTAACTTATCGAATATAGGGACTGTGCGGGGAATGAGTGAGTGAGATGCGGATGACAGTAAGCGAGAGGAGGTGGCACACCGCTTCGCTTTCTCTTACATAGCTAACATGTATATATAGTGATTGGCTAGCGGAGCGGAGCGGCACATCCTTGTGGGAGGATCGAGAGTTCGAGTTGCGATGTGACGATCCAGCCATATTACTGCGTATACGTTGAAATCATGGAAGGATCGATTGATTTTGCTGCGCGGGCTCTCGTGCCTACTACATGGTATTAAACTTGTGCCACTTCCTTGAAAGATTTGTTTTCTGTATGTTATCGGTCTGCGGAACGACTCTTCTACCGCCGTGTAGAACACCTGTATTTGTATTATATTCTAATGATATACATAATGTTATTACTGTGTATGAGTGAGCGAGTTCCTAGTATAAAGATCTGTGTTCTCGGCGACTGGAATTAGTTGATCGTTGATCCTCGTTGGTGTCACATCACCATCTGGTGACACCGACGCTGTTACAAGCGTTCGGTCATTGCAATAAGTAAGATTGTTAATATTTATAATTAGTAAGATTTTTAAGTTTCAATTTTTAATTCTAGCTGGCGTATTCGTTGTAAAATTTGGTGTGAATTATGTTTATAGTAGTGTGATTTTTTATCATTATTAAGGTAATAATTTTAATTGTAAATTTCATCTGTTAAATTATTTAAAATTAATTTGTTTATATTTTGTATTGGCTCTGCAGCCCTGATGAGGAGTCGTAACGACTCGAAACGTCGGCAGATTTAATAAATACAGTGGCTCGAAGAGATGCGTAATTGTTCTTATTGATTTATTAAATTTATTATCAATCTTATGTACTAACGATCTATCGTTCTTTTTTAATACTGTTTTCAATTTGTTATTAAATCCCTGGTAATATGGAAAGACCGCAATATTATTTTTTCCATTTGTTTTTTTATCGCCATTTACATAGTTGTTATTATTATTATTATTAGTAACTATTTTTGAATTATCCAAATCTATGCTCTCATTTTTATTATGTATGAGGCCAAGATTGCGAATAATTCGTTTTTTACAGTATTTATTAATGAATTCAACTGGGTAATCATTAGCTATCAAAATCTTTTTTGCTTGTTCTATATTATGCGAATGGAACCGCGAGTCTGATAATAACATCGCTCTATCTAATATGTTATATAAGATTGCTATCTTTTGATTCTTAGGATGGTGTGAGCAATAATTAATATATTTGGACGAGGCCGCTTATTTCTGAAACCAATTTGTAAAAATGTCACCATTCTGTTCATAGAAAATAGTAATATCTAGAAAATTAATACTATTATGTGTTTCAATTTCAGAGGTAAACTGTAAATTTTGGTTATACTTGTTAAAAGTGTCAAGAACAAACTCCACCTTTTCTTTCTCAACAATCAAAAGGCAGTCATCTACATATCTATAGTATAAAGGTACACTAGCTTTGGTAATATTTAAACAATGTGTTTCAAGCTCTTCCAACACTGCATTCGCAAAGACGGGGCTTGAGCAGAATCCCATCAGAGCATCCGAGATCTGCTTCTAGAATTTGCCATTAAATACTAAATAAGTGCAATCTAGTAAATTTTTAATACCATCTATAAATTCGTCTTTGCAAATACAATTAATATTAGACAGCCATTTCCATCTGTTTTCGATCGCAGAAATAATATTTTCTTTTGGTAGACTAGTAAACAACGAGACGACGTCAAATGAAGCAAGGCAATGTTTATTCGGTAATTTAATGTCTTTCAATATATTCTTAAGCTGTAAGCTGTTTGTGATGTTTGATTTTGGTAGAGGGAAATGTTTTGAAAATAGATTTGATATACACTTGTCGAAAGAGTACCTGGGGCTATTGACCGCAGAAACTATGATACGTACGGGATTGCCTGGTTTGTGTATTTTTACTAAGCCATATGCTTTCGGCAGCGACGTGTGCTCGATCCCTTTTGAAGATAAACCTTTAAACACCTGATCGCAATCTAGAACGTCCCGTGTACTCCAAAGGTCAATTAATTTTTTCATACGTTTTTTAATTCCCGCAGTTGGATTAACTTTTACAATCCTGTAAAATCTCTCATCGCTGAGAGTTTCTTCTACCTTATGGATGTATTCAGAGCATTCGATTGCTACCGTAACATTGCCTTTATCTGCTTTCGTAAAAAACAACTCCGGATTGTTTTTCAAAAACTTTTTTGTATCATTAATATTTTTGTGCATAATCTTTTCTTTATAGGAAATGTGTGCCTTATTTTTGATTTGTGAATTAAGAATTGATAGCACACCGTCTCGCAATTTACCGTCAAGGCCGCGATTCAACATATAAACATTTTCCAAACTTTTGAGTATTTCAATAGCTTGCCTGAATTCAAAGCCAATACAAAAATTGTATTTTTCCTCCATAGACATGACATTGGAAACGAATGTCGGAAGAGAAACATCGGATAAATTAACAATCCATTTTTTCTTTAATTCATCTATTTCTTTTGAACAAATTTTTAATTGTCTGTGGTTATCGTTATTGAGATTATTGTTAAGGTTGTTATTAATTTTTTTAATGTCAATTCGAATACCACTGTCATGTCTATGTTCAAGAGTGTCCAGAGATAATTCTGATATTTTTTTCCCGTGTAGCGCTGTTAAATAAATTTTACGGTTTTCTTGAGAATACAGAGAGAATTCTAAGACTTTATCTGTAAAAGATTCACCAGTCAACTCAGTCATTCTATTTACGATGAAATTTATATTTTTTCTCAAAAAGCACAAGTGTGTATTTAAATCTATAATTTCTAGTTTTAGAGTTTTTTTACGTAAGTTATTTATATGTTGATTATACTTTCTGCTTGCAAAGCTGCTATGAAAGTATCTACGTGCGTGCATATTCGCAATATGGTTCGGGACCAGATCTTTTGTGCGACATTCTAGTAGAAATTTTAATTGGCACGAACTTTTTTCTTTCTCCCGCTGCATTCTAAGCAGCTTCGCAAATAGATTCTTAACAACATCTCCGTTTCTATAATAATTTTAAAAATATCTCCGCCTCTGAAGGAAACCGGAAATTGCAATTCATCAATATATTCGTCAAAATGGTTTAAGTATGAAGGCCCTATACTGCTGTTAGTGCGCTCGAAAATCATAACGTTCGTTGAACTTAGCTTTAACAACGAAGATCCCCCGATGTTATTAAGAGAAGTCGTTGACCCTCCTTCTGCTGTGATTAAGTTGTCGGTCATTGTCCCCAGTGTCGATGGAGAGGTACCGGAGCCGGGCTGAATGTTTCTTTCTTTCCCAGTCTGCTTATTTTAAATTTTAGGTAAAAGCATATCCGTGATGCAATGCCAATTAATTGAAATATATGAATCTATCGCTCGAACTTGGTGAATGATAAATGAGACCGTTATGCATCTCTTCGAGCCAGTAAAATTTTTTATTTTAAGTTCGCCGACGTTTCGAGTCGTTCCGACTCCTCATCAGGGCTGCAAAGCCGATTTAATAATAATATAATTTACAAAGCATAATCTAAAATTTTAAAATACTTTTACAATAAAATTGACCTTAATAAATATTTCAAATTAATTTGATAATTACATTGAATGATATTGAATTGATAATGACATTGACAATTACTTTGAATGTTTAGGAAGTAAGAGTTTATTGTTTTTAATCAAAGATAGTGCTGTTTGATTATTAATTTTAAGACTTTGTTTTTTTAGCGGGCGCTTTTCACAGTAATTGTAATCATGTCATTATCAAAGAAATTTGAAATATTTATTAAGGTAAATTTTATTGTAAAAGTATTTTAAAATTGTAAATTATGTTTTGTAAATTATATTATTGTTAAATCGGTTTTGCAGCCCTGATGAGGAGTCGGAACGACTCGAAACGTCGGCGAACTTAAAATAAAAAATTTTACTGGCTCGAAGAGATGCAAAACGGTCTCATTTATCATTCACTAAGTTCGAGCGATAGATTCGTATATTTCAAGAAGAAGGTATACTTTCGTTGAAAAGCACACTAATGTATATTCCGTCAATAGGTTATCATGTTCAACAACCTTAAATAATTATTCGTGACGCAATGCACGTTGCTTCTCTGCATCCTAGTCGACGCACTGCGACTCAGGACAGATGAAGGATTGTTATTTTTGTCATCTTCTTGATCCTCACGTACTGAAGATTGTTCTTTAGCAAGACGCAATGCCTGGTAAAGAACAATCGAACTGAAAAATTAAATTTATTTTTTAGTTTAAAACCCTTTCCACTCGAGATCACACACTGAATCTCGAGGTATTCAGGAAACAAAAAAGTGCGTGAGACGCAATGCTATGTGTTGACATCGCACTAACGATAAAATATATACATATATTACAAGAGCTCAGCCCGACTTATTGCGAAGCGTTTGCATCTCGTTGAGTGCATGAGAAAAAGAAGAAGAAAATTTTAAAAAAGATTTTAAAATTTATTAAAAAAAAAATAAAAATAAATAAATTGAGAAAATCGCTGTTAAGACGCGTTTCGTCGAATACCCTTACAAAAATACATTGCTTCGCTTTTAGGGCTTCCAGAGCGCCAGCGCTTTCCAGGGGCTTTACAGGATAGGAAACTTAATGCTCCTTCCAGCTCCAACTCCACTGGAGGAATTACCGCTGTTCCAAGAATCGGCCGCTCTTTTATACGTTTTGTCGGCGCTGATCCGACGCTGAAGCAGTGAGTTTCCCCCACCACTGTCCCGAACGCCCGCATCGCTATAGATATACGGATATATGTGAAAACTTAATTTACATGTTTTGCCGTTATAAACAATTAATTTTCGCAAAAATAAGAAGATACGAATATGTATCGATACTTAAATAATAATGAATAATAATTTATTGCTAAGGACAAGCTATTGGGAAAACAAAATCACACGCATACAAATATGCTGGTCGCGAGAATATAACGCTTTTGTTGCTGTTTTTACGATATTAATTCATGATTTATCCTATAATTTGCACATGACTCGAAAACTAACAAACTGACGAATACGTGCATTACAAATTTATATAGTGAAAATGCCTTAGAAAACGTTTACGGATTGTAAAATGAGTATTTCTTGAGTATTATTTAGTACAACAATATTTTTGATGTTTAAATTAATATTTTGAAGTCGGATTTTTCGTGTGTTATATAGTTCTTGAATCAAGGAATATCATTCAAGCATTTATTTGAACAAAATCTAACATAAAATGTAAGATATTTACGTTACAATTTGGTGCCGTTATCCATGTATTAAAATGGAGCGCGCGGCATGACAGCTTGCAACACCAAAAGAAAATACAAATAATTTAATAAATAATAAAGTAATGTTATGAATTTAAAGATATGCATGTTAATTACATACCTATGCGTTTATTTTATTCAATAACGTTAAAAATTAAATGTTTAAATAGGGGATAGGTCCGTGTACGTAGCAATGTATGTACTTAAACAGCTTGGTATCAAGGGGCGCGGTAGCGCCACGATGGCAAGTATAAGGTACGTGAGTACGTACGCCGCCGTCGGGCGCTAGCCAGACCCTATATACATCTCATAGGCATTGTTGGAAACTCGACTTACGGTTTTCTTCACTTTGACAGTATTATTTGTCACATAGAAATACTCAAACGAAAGCTTGAGACGAAACTAACAAAATCACATCAGGGTCACATTTTCTGAAAATGCTTCTATCAACAGATATTGTAAAGTGAAAGTTCGAGCCCCTCGATTCTCATCAAGAGAGAAGAATGAAAACTGAACAATTCGTCCGGTTACGTCAGCCCTACGTATTTCCGTAATAATATATAGCACACCATGCATCAATATAGATCTACTTTGTACATGCTGAGCAGATGCAGACGATGTTTCATGGTGAAACATTGTTTATGTTTATAATAATCAACGTAAATATTTTAATTAATAATTTAACATATTATTATAAAATATTGTGATAGTGCGAAATATATCATAAGTTTAATATTTTAAAACAGTGTCATTTAAAAACAGTGAGAAATAAGTCAATTTCGTTCATAATGATCGACATGATTAATAGTGTATAATTAGATTCGATAAGTATTTAGTGTTATGATTGTGATTTATTAATATACAATATAAATCAAGGTTTCGTGAACTGATACTTTGTTTAAATGTTCTCTTTTCTTGTTCAGATACTTTTGGGAGGTTATATTGCCATTGAAAAAAGTTTGAATTATAAATATTTATGATTTGCAGTATTTATTATACTGTGAAGTAAGAATATTTATTAAGTTAGCAGAATATCTGGTGCAAGCGGAAGATTTTTATTTTGATAATAAGTAATTCATCTCCTAGTGTGAAGGATTGTTTTTTATGGAGGATCGTCTCCTTATGGAGGACTATCCACCTCTTGCTGTGAATTATAGACTTTTTCTCTATCCAGATCGGATGGAATGTACCATAAAAAAGTGTTAAAAAGTGAACTTATTATAAGTGTAAAAATAAACTTATTATATGTTTTGCTTAGTTATAAAGAGAACTAGTGATGGCACACAATTTTATAAGCGAAGAATTCTTGTGACATGACAAGCTAGTGAAATTTTCATTTTTTAGTATCGAAGAAAGTTTTTAGTGTTTGCAGTGCATGTTTTTCTATCTCTATTAAGAAGTTACGTAACTTTTCATGTTATAAAGCAAAGGAATTCCTGTGAGAAGCTAGTGATGTGCAAAGGATTTTTTCAAGATTTACAATTATTACACAAGTTCAGAAGACAAGTGATTTTTTAGAAGTTTCTCCCAATTTTGAGAGAGCAAGTATACTCAGATTCCAGATGTAACGAGACTTTTTCAAGTTTCACTGGAAGGCATTATTCAACTATAAGATTATAAATAATTTTCTTGTTATGTGACAAGCTAGTGAAAGTGTTGTGCTTTTTAAGTATCATTGAAAGTTTTGTTATTATTCTATAAGTTCAGAAGACAAGTGGTTCCAGATGTAACGAGACTTTTCTTAATGGAAAAGCATGTTTTGCTTAGTATATTATAAAGAGAACTTGTGATGGCATACAATTTTACAAGCGAAGAATTCTTGTGACATGACAAGCTAGTGAAATTTTCATTTTTTAGTATCGAAGAAAGTTTTTAGTGTTTGCAGTGCATGTTTTTCTATCTCTATTAAGAAGTTACGCAACAGTCGTGTTATAAAGCGAAGGAATTCCTGTGAGAAACTAGTGATGTGCAAAGGATTTTTTCAAGATTTATAATTATTACTCAAGTTCAGAAGACAAGTGATTTTTTAGAAGTTTCTCCCAATTTTGAGAGAGCAAGTATACTCAGATTCCAGATGTGACGAGACCTTTTCAAGTTTCACTGGAAGGCATTATACAACTATAAGATTATAAATAATTTTCTTGTTATGTGACAAGCTAGTGAAAGTGTTGTGCTTTTTAAGTATCATTGAAAGTTTTGTTATTATTCTATAATCAGAAGTCAAGTGGTTCCAGATGTAACGAGACTAGCAGCCTGCACCTTTTACTGTCTTATATGTAAAAATAAGTGGTTAATGAGTTTACATAAATAATAAAAATACTATCTGATTCTACTCCAAAAGAAAATAATAAAAGGTCTCTTGAACAATTTCTGTAGATCTAATAGTTTCTGAATTAAAAATCATAAACTGTTTTTTTTGTCAACTCCAAAATGATTTTTAATTCAGCAACTATTAGGTTTAAAGAAAATGTACAAGAGACCTTTTGTTATTTTCTTTTGGAGTAGAATAAGCTAGTATTTTTTTATTTATCTAACCCTACGAATAGCAATTTTTAATTTTGACGAACAGGCCAACAAAAGCAAAAATTTTTGTTAATGAGTTTACATAAATAATAAAAATACTAGCTGATTCTACTCCAAAAGAAAGTAACAAAAGGTCTCTTGAACAATTTCTGTAGATCTAATAGTTTCTGAATTAAAAATCGTAAACTGTTTTTTTTTGTCAACTCCAAAATGATTTTTAATTCAGAAACTATTAGGTTTAAAGAAAATTTACAAGAGACCTTTTGTTATTTTCTATTGGAGTAGAATAAGACAGTATTTTTTTTATTTATCTAACCCTACGAATAACAATTTTAAATTTTGACGAACAGGCCGACAAAAGCAAAAATTTTTGTTAATGAGTTTACATAAATTATAAAAATACCAGCTGATTCTACTCCAAAAGAAAATACCAAAAGGTCTCTTGAACAATTTCTGTAGATCTAATAGTTTCAGAATTAAAAATCGTAAACTGTTTTTTTTGTCAACTCCAAAATGATTTTGGAAGAATTCTTTTGACTGGAAGGAGTTTCACTGGAGTTTCACTGAAAGGCATTATTCAACTATAAGATTATAAATAATTTTCTTGTTATGTGACAAGCTAGTGAAAGTGTTGTGCTTTTTAATTAGATAAGTATTTAGTTTTATTTTGATTTATATAAATATACAATGAAATAATGGATTTGTGAACTGATTCTTTGTTAAAATGTTCTCTTTTATTTTTCAGGTTCAACTGGAAGGCATACAACTATCAGATTATAAACAATTTTCTTGGTATGTGAGAAGTTAGTGAAAGTGTTGTGTTCTTTTAAGTATTATTGAAAGTTTTGTTATTATTCAATAAGTTCAGAAGACAAGTGGTTCCAGATGTAACGAGACTTTTCTCAATGAAAAAGCATGTTTAATTAGTATACGGTATAAAGAGAACTTGCGAAGGCACAATTTTACAAGCAAAGAATTCTTGTGACATGACAAGCTGGTGAAATTTTCATTTTTTAGTATCGAAGAAAGTTTTTAGTGTTTGTAGTACATGTTTTTCTATTTTTATTAAGAAGTTACGCAACTATCATGTTATATTCCTGTGAGAAGCTAGTAATGTGCAAAATATTTTTATAAGATTTATAATTATTGCACAAGTACAGAAGACAAGTGATTTAGAATTTTCACCCAATTTTGAGAGAGCAAGTACACTCAGATTCCAGATGTAACGAGACTTTTTCAGGTTTTACTGGAAGGAATACAACTATCAGATTATACAGAATTTTCTTGTTATGTGACAAGCTAGTGAAAGTGTTGTGTTTGCATCATTTATTTATCATTGAAAGTTTTTACAGATTTGCAGTGGATGTTTTCCTATTTATAATTATTCTATAAGTTCAGAAGACAAGTGGTTTAGAATTTGTTCGCAATTTGGAGAGAGCAAGTACACTCAGATTCCAGATGTAACGAGCTTTTCTCAAGGGAAAAGCATTTTTTTGTTTAGTATACGGTAACGAGAACTTATGAAGGCATACAACTATCAGATTTTACAAGGAAAGAATTCTTTTGACATGACAAGCCAGTCAAATTTTCATTTTTTAGTATCGACGAAAGTTTTTACAGTATTCAATATTGAACAGCTCAAATATGGTCTAGATGATTTTCAGGGAGACCTACCTGAAAATTTAGACACTAAATTTATGATGTCAACCGTGTAAGTAGTTATGTGAAAGTCATACAGGGGATACCACAACTTTCCTGACACTATTTTTTACAGGTTTTCATAAAGTTTGAATTCGATTACAGTTTTCTAAACGTTTACCAAATTAGGTGGGTTGCATTAAAAATGATAATACGTCTATCATAAAGAAACATAGGGATATTGGAAATTAACTTACATATACTTCATTTTATTCTAAATATTATTTTCATTATTCTATAATATAGATTAAACAATTGTGAAGGATACGATGTAAACTTGTATAAATATTAAAATGCTATATCACTCATGTTCTGCATGACAATAGTATACGTAACGTACAAATGCTTTCAAGAAAGCAGTTATCAGTTAATTAATTAGCAATAATTTTAGACGTACAGATTTCTTTGATGTATATTTGGGAAACAAATCATTATGGAACTTAACATAAAATTTAGTGTCAATAAAGGAAAAAAAACGCGCTATTCTATTTACCTCGAGGGTGGTGTGGAAAAGATAGATTTCTTAGTGAATACTAATGATCTAAAAAACTATTTACTCTACAGATAGTGTCTAAAAAATAATTATTATTATTATTACAATAATCCATGAGCAAATGTACATTAATATTTTAAATTTATTACTTATTTAGTTGAGGTTAACTATTCTTTGTAATTTACATATTATATACCTTTTAAAAGTAGTGAAATCTCTCCCCCCCCCCCCCCCAAACAAACCTTTTCAAGGTAAAAGGCGGGCAAGTATAAGGTTGTTTCTACATGTAAAAATTAAAGATTAATTTTACAACTCTTAATAACCTTAATGTAAAAAAACTCTTAATAACACTTATGCAGACAAAACCAAACTTTTATTAACATTCATACAGACAAAATAAAAATTCTTAGAGCTTACTCTAAAATTCAACTTTAATTTTCAAACTTCGACAACTCTTATGTAGTCGAAATTATAAGTGCTGTATTCTATACAGTTATTTAATTATGGAAATTAAAGATCTTGATAACACTTATATAGACAAAATACTAGTAGCTTTACTGCATACTCTTAAGGGGTTATGCCTGAGTTAAAGTCGTCAAAAAATCGATTTTTTTTTTATTGACTTTTTTCATAGGAAATTGTCTGTAGAATACGATGCTGAAGTCCCTTTTGCCCAAAAAAAATTGGGTAGAAAGCTACAGACCAAAAACTGAAGGCGTGCGAATAGCTTATTTTTAAAAAATCGTAATTTTCGCGTTTTTATTTGTCAGTGCTGTGTTACTGAACATGATTATTTTTCGAGCTTTTAATGCTTCTCATGCATAATATTTGTATGTAAAATACAATAAAAATATTTATTATGCAATTAAAATCCGTTAAAAGATATTAATAAAATGAGCAAAATTATGCAATATTAAAAATTTGCAAATTGCTTATTTCCACATTTTCCTCTTTTTTGTTTATTTAAATTAATAATTTATTTTTAAAAAAGCATTTGATTATTTATTATGCTTTATAAAAAATTAATTAGACGCAAATATTCGTCAATGAATAAAATTATGCAAAAAACGAATTTTGAATTTGGCGCTTACCGACGGGGCCGCGCGATATTCTTTCGAAAAGGCTATTCATCTAGTAACCTGTTTTACCGTATGATTGAGAATTCAAGAGCGCAAAAACACTTGCTTTGAATTTTCATATCAACTTTTATTCTGCATTGCTCAATATTATTAAATAATTTATTTTATAATATTGATAGCATTTGTGGTTAAAAAGTAGAGTAAGTGAGAGTGATTTGTGATCAAGATGAGTCCAGACTCAAGATATAGAGTTTCAGGATCATCTGACAGAAAAAGAAGATTTGGAAGAAGAAAGAGAAGACCCAAGATTTTTCATCAAAAACAGCAATGGGAAGTTTCGACAACAGCACCAGCACCAGCATCAGCATCAACATCTATACAACAAGAACGAGCAACACCAATCACTTCAGCATCATCTACGCCTGATACAGTTCCTTCAACGTCCAGGGAATGGAGTTCAAGATCTGCTGCGCAAGCTTTACCAGGTACCTCAACATCAGTACCGCCAGAAATTCCTGTGTCTAGGTCTAGACAAAAATTAAAATCAATTTATGTAGAACCGAGTGGAATTCAGAATAGAATCTTTGACATTTCTTTGCTTCTGCCAGAATTACAGGAGTTTCTGGCTTGTAAAGCTTGTGGCGGATGCATCAAATTTGATGAAGTTGATGTACGAGGTCTTGGTAGCAAGCTATCCATCACCTGTACATCATGTAACGCAGTTGCTTTCATCGACTCCAGCAGAAAAGTTGGAAAACAAAGTAACGCTTATGACTACACTCAACACTTGAAGCACGACGAGCCAAAAGAAAGAGAAGTCATCAGGATGATGACTTCTACAGAGCTGGTGCTTATTAAACACACATACACACATTACACACATAACCAAATACTTATACACCATACACAACCTCACTTGTAAACAAATAACATAATTTACAACACAAACACTAAAAAACACTGAAACACATTCACAATTTTTTTCTGTTTTTTTCACTTTTGTTTTCCTTTTTTTTTAATTTTTTTCATTAAACACTTTTCACACACACATCACACATGTCACAGCATCAGCTCTGTAGAAAACAGTCTAGCTGAAAAGTAGGTCAGAGAGCAAGCTAAACAGCTGATTGGAGCTGTCTGCTTGCTTTCTGCCTCCTTAGCTCACCTGATGGACTGTTTTCTCTAACCTCTCAACTACATGAACTTGATATGATGATGATAGTTCTACTCTTCTGTTCATCACATGTAAGTATAGAAACTTATTTATTTACAATAAAAGCATTTTTATAGCTTAATTATAAAAATGTTTCAAATTTAGAAAAATTACTTTTTTTAATGATTTTTCATTTTGTTTCATTTCAGAGGACTGGACACGAATAAAATTTTTGGATTATCCTCAAACTTGACAAAGATGACCAGGATACGTATATCTTTGACTTAAATAAGGTCCAGGTGTGAAGAAAAATTGTAAGTATATTTTATATCATTAAATGTCAAGTTAAACTTTAAATGCTTTTTTCTCAAGTTTTGAATTTTTCTCATCTTAGCTCAGTTACCGCATGATTTCTCAAGAACCAATGGACCAATCAACCTGAAATTTTTTGGAGAACTCCAGGAGGCCTTTCTTCACTGCTTGAACGGAACAGAATTTGCAAAGATAAGTCAAAAGTGAATGTTATGTATCTAAACATACGTAACATTCACTATAATTACATATATTATAACTTATACGTTGCTAAAATTAAAAATTTTTATTTTTCAGTAATTTCCTGCGTTCAAGCTGAGGAGAAGGCAATTTAGAAGATTTTCCATCCAGTTTGGAAATAATTCATCAACCAGAACTTGAAAATTCATGCGGCAAAGGAAAAAATATGCAGAAATTTAGTACTGCATACATGGAACTATTTACATAGTAAGTATGCATAAATAATTTTTTAAAAATATTGAAATTTACTATTAATATGTATATTTTCATTAGGAAACAAAATTTTTTTTATATTCATTATAAATAATTTTTAATTACCTATTAATTGATAAATTGTTTTTTTCAGGTTTAACTCAGGCATAACCCCTTAAGACGTGTTGATATTATAATCGTCAGATCAACAAATAATATATCTTCTTTCCTCTTGTGAATAAGTGATCGAACACAAATACTGGAAGAATATGTGATACTTATAGATCAAGTTGGAAAACAAATAATTATGTTAGGATGAATGTCTTCTTTTACCTATTCAATGAGTTAATCACAATCACTCAAATCATGATGCTTATACATCAAGCTAAAAAATCCGAAACTCGCATGTATGAAAATATGAACGTGTAACCATCTTCGCGTTAAGGGTCTGTTGGACAGATTACCATTTCTTTAGTGTCACGTCTCCTTCGATTATCTATACCTTCGATTTGACATAAATTCTCATTTTAATTTTAAGAAAAGAAAGTTATGATATCAATAAATAAATTGGCAAGTTTTTTGTTATAAAAAGTAATTGTTTTCAAATAAATAAATAACCGATTAAATTGAGGAAGGATTATAAATATATGTGTTCATATAAACACTCAATCAAATTGCAGCATGTGAAAAGGTGGATAGCCTGTGAAAAGATACAGTCGGGTACAATTAAAACTTTGAATAATTGCGACTGCTGCCACGTTCTGTACATGTAATAGAATGGTATGATGTTCTTACATGACATTATCACATGACAAATGTGCCCATAATATGCAGTAATATCATGTTTGTCTAAAATTATTATGTAATTTAACAAAATTGTTTCGCATCATGAAAACTTTTTCATTTATTTATGGAAGCTACGAGCGGATGTACAATCTACTCTACTTAGTAATTCAGTAAATGTATTGCTATCCTTATTTCATTAAAAATCTATGTCCAGGACGATTATATACAATTATATATGAGATTTAAATTCTGTTGATTTACATACATTTAAAAAAACAGGAACAAATTCTATCATGTAGAACGCAATTTTTTGACGGAAAAACTTGCCGCCCCGTCCTATCATAGATAATCGATGAACCACTAAATGTTAGTGTAATTAACAATATCATAAAATTTTTAATATAGTTAATTTATCGTCCTATTATCCTATAATGCGTAATACTCAAATCATTATATTAATCTGTGAGACCAATGGCCTCAAATAATAATAAACAATGGATTTTTTTAATTAAGTAAAGATTTTAGTTAAGTAAAGATTTGGAACTAAAAGCTGTAAACTACATAAATATTAATTTAAAATTTTTAAACTTGATTTATTTTCCAACTTGAGTCATAGAAATTTATTTTATAACATTTTTTTAATATGTAATAATAGTAAGAATTATTTTTAATCAACTTTCTGCCATCTTCCGATAATACTAACAGAGGTTTGTAAAACATACATACAAATAACCAAAAATTGTAGAATGATTGCAAGATTAAGTTTGAATTCTTCAAAAATTGGTCAAGGACAGTAATAAATACATATAGAATGAAAAATCGATTCAGAGATTTTTTAACGGTGTTTCATTAACAAGTTAATTTGGTTAACCTTGAATAATTTAAAGATGGTATACATCGTTATCTATGATAGGACGGGGCGGCAAGTTTTTCCGTCAAAAAATTGCGTTCTACATGATAGAATTTGTTCCTGTTTTTTTAAATGTATGTAAATCAACAGAATTTAAATCTCATATATAATTGTATATAATCGTCCTGGACATAGATTTTTAATGAAATAAGGATAGCAATACATTTACTGAATTACTAAGTAGAGTAGATTGTACATCCGCTCGTAGCTTCCATAAATAAATGAAAAAGTTTTCATGATGCGAAACAATTTTGTTAAATTACATAATAATTTTAGACAAACATGATATTACTGCATATTATGGGCACATTTGTCATGTGATAATGTCATGTAAGAACATCATACCATTCTATTACATGTACAGAACGTGGCAGCAGTCGCAATTATTCAAAGTTTTAATTGTACCCGACTGTATCTTTTCACAGGCTATCCACCTTTTCACATGCTGCAATTTGATTGAGTGTTTATATGAACACATATATTTATAATCCTTCCTCAATTTAATCGGTTATTTATTTATTTGAAAACAATTACTTTTTATAACAAAAAACTTGCCAATTTATTTATTGATATCATAACTTTCTTTTCTTAAAATTAAAATGAGAATTTATGTCAAATCGAAGGTATAGATAATCGAAGGAGACGTGACACTAAAGAAATGGTAATCTGTCCAACAGACCCTTAACGCGAAGATGGTTACACGTTCATATTTTCATACATGCGAGTTTCGGATTTTTTAGCTTGATGTATAAGCATCATGATTTGAGTGATTATGATTAACTCATTGAATAGGTAAAAGAAGACATTCATCCTAACATAATTATTTGTTTTCCAACTTGATCTATAAGTATCACATATTCTTCCAGTATTTGTGTTCGATCACTTTTTCACAAGAGGAAAGAAGATATATTATTTGTTGATCTGACGATTATAATATCAACAGGTCTTAAGAGTATGCAGTAAAGCTACTAGTATTTTGTCTATATAAGTGTTATCAAGATCTTTAATTTCCATAATTAAATAACTGTATAGAATACAGCTTTTATAATTTCGACTACATAAGAGTTGTCGAAGTTTGAAAATTAAATTAAGGGTTCACTGAATTTACAACTATTTTTTTTAGTATCACTTCACCACCTTTGATTTTACGAAAATTCCAATTGTAATTTTCAGAAAAGAAAGTTGTGATATCAATAATTAAATTAGAAAGCTTCTTTTATAAAAAACCAATCGTGCTGAAATAAATAAAAACTAATTAATATACTATAACAATAGCTTTTTGCAGGAAGAAGTTGTGAGAGCTTCGATGTGTAGTCTTTCGAGTAAAATGTTATTTTTATCTCTACAAGGAATACATTGAAGAATAAACATACAATAATACTAATGTAGTTTATAATATTAAATGCAGTCACGATCAAACAGACCTTTCTGTTAGGATTCCCTTTCACTTTGTGGATAAGATTATTTATGCAATTATAATGGAATATTTTTATTTTAAAGCGTGCATGCACGCCTTTAATTGACGTAACTTTTTATTAAATAATTAAAACGAATTTGAAAATAATTAGATAAACTTGTTTGAAAAAATGAAAAAAAAATTTTATTAAAAAACTGCTTGAATTAAGTATTAGTGCAAGTTTCAAGTAGTAAAATGAGATATGAAAAGTTTAATTTCGTTGACGCAAACGCTTACAATTGTGTACGCAGTAAAAAAAGTTCATTAAAAAAAATGTTCTATTAATAATAGATTTGTGAGATGAAAAATTAATACTTTTAAGAATTTAATAGCTTAAATTGAAGGCCTGAATGCACGCTTTAAAATAAAAGAAGTTTCATTATAATTGCATAAATGGCACTTTTACAGCGTTACAAAAAACATTTTTTTCGACTGTTAACCCTGCCATAACCCCTGAATCTTTTGCGATTTACTTATCCACGAAGTGTAGGGCAATCCTAACAGAAAGGTCTATTTGATGGTAACTGCATTTAATATTATAAACTACATTAGTATTATTGTATGTAGATTCTTCAATGTAATCCTTGTAGGGATAAAAATAATAATTCACTCGAAAGACTACGTATCGAAGCCCTCACAACTTCTTCCTGCAAAAAGTTATTGGTACAGTATATTAATTAATTTTTATTCTACATATAATTTTTCGTATTCAAACGCTCATTTATTTACTGATTTCAACACTATTGGTTTTTTATAAAAGAAACTTTCTAATTTAATTATTGACATCACAACTTTCAATTCTGAAAATTAAAATTAAATTTTTCGTAAAATCAAATGAAGTGAAGTGATACTAAAAAAATGGTTGTCAGTTCAATACTTAGAATTTTGGCTACGTAAGGATGGTGGAGACTTTGAAAATTATTCTATAATTTAAATGAAGAAACAGTCTTATACTTGCCTACCATTTACTTTGAAAAGGTTTTTTTTGGGGGGGGGGGGGGGTACGCTTATCATTCATTTAAGGGGTTATGACAGTGTTAAAATTTTAAAAATATCAATTTTTTTATTCACTTTTTTCATAGTTAATAGTCCGTAGAACATGGTCCTGAAAGCCGTTTTTTGCTAAAAAAAATTTGCCTCGAAGATATCGACAAAAAACTGATAAATCCGTTTCAAGTAAATTTTTGAAAAATCGTGAATTTTAAATATTTTGATTAGGCCAAACTTGTGGAAAGAATTGTTCTACCACACTTCTTACAGAGCAATTTCATGAGATATCTTACTGAAAATACGACATAAAAACCGTTTTACAAATCGTTTTTTTCTCAAGAATTATTAATTTATTTCCGTAAAATATAATAAAATCCATAAAATTAATTTTTCTATGTGTGATTTTATGTTACTAAACTCAATGTGTTGAAGTAAACACATTCAACAAATTTGAATTTGCCACCCGAACAGGTTGTGCCTCACACCGTTTGATCGAGAATGAAAATTACTATATGATCGGTATAGTAGAATTTTCTGTGAGAATTTGAAGCAGCTAAACAGCTGTTTTTCATCCAACCTTCAAGACACTATCTCAGTGCAGCTTGTCTGCTAACTGCTGTAACAATGCTTATAAACTCAGTGGTGTTGTAAAAGTGCAAGAGCTTCTGCAGAGTACAACAATTATTCAGATAAGTATTGGAAACTAATCAGTAATAATTGTGTTCATAATGAGTTTTTTCTTTGTTGGTTTATTTTTTGCTTTTCGGTATACGGGTGCAAGCCAGCAAGATGGGAGTTTATATTGACTATCTGGAGTATTATTTTGCATACTCTTTAACAATCTGAAGTGTATTTAATAATGGTAAGTATTGCATGTAACTGCAATTCATAAACATAACTTGATTAAGAATAGCTAACGATAATTTTTATTTTATTTACAGCTTCTAAATGCACTTATCACACAGTATGATGTGCGCGTACCATCAAGTATACATTATTG
This sequence comes from Philotrypesis tridentata, assembly GCA_018906965.1. Taxonomy (NCBI): domain Eukaryota; kingdom Metazoa; phylum Arthropoda; class Insecta; order Hymenoptera; family Pteromalidae; genus Philotrypesis; species Philotrypesis tridentata. The sequence continues at coordinate 155,495 of JACCIB010000254.1, forward strand.
TATGTATATTTGAGTACTAAAAACAAATCAAGGTATGCCAGATAGTTTCTGTAGGTATAGCTGAGTTTATTTGTATGATTTATATAATAAACTTTAAATGCCATTTACTCAGATTTAGTTTTTTCATGATTTTTGTCTACTTGCCGCAGCTTTCTGAAGGAACCGTACCATCAATCCTGATGCGCCAAAGTGAAAAATCTTCCTTATGAGTCTGGTCATAAACTGAGTGGAGCAGAATTGGCAAAAGTAAGTTAAAAGTGAATGTTATGTATGTTTGCATATGTAACATTCACTGTAATTATTAATATTGTCAATAGAAGTATAATTAATTGCATTAATTTTGTGTTTTTTAGAAATCCCTTCCACTCAGTTTGTGAGGACACTCATAAGGAACATTTTCCCCTTTTTTCATCAGGATTGGTGGCACGGTTCCTCCAAAAAGCTGCGGCAAGTCCAGAAAAATGATGAAAATCATGCTTTTTAGTAAGTAAATATCTTTAATTGTTATCAATTATTACACCCACTTAATGCACATTTCTAATATATAAAAGTGGTGTATAATACTTATATTTTAAAGGAAAAATATAATTCTTTTTCAGGATTTAACACTGTCATAGCCCCTTGAAAAAGGTCCAGGCATGAAGAAAAATTGTAAGTATATTTTACATCATGAAATTTTCAAGAGAACATTAAATGCGTTTTTCTCAAGTTTTTCTCAAGTTTATTATGATTTTAGATCAGTTGCCGCAGGATTTTTCCGGAACTATAAGACCAATCAAATTGAAATTTTTTTGAGAACTCCAGAAAAGCCTTCTTCACTGCTTGAATGCAGCAGCATTTGCAAAGATAAGTTAAAAGTGAATTTTATGTATGTAAACATATGTAACATTCACTATAATTACTTATATTATAACTTATGCGTTACTATATATTTAAAATTTTTATTTTTGACAAATCCGTTCTTTTCAAGCTGAGGAGAATTACATTTAGAAGATTTTCCATCCAGTTTGATCTGAATTCATTATCCCAAGCTGCGCATTCTAAAGGCAAAGGAAAAACAATGATCAAATTTAATACTTCACACATGGAATTGTTTACATAGTAAGTATAGATATATAATTTTTCAAAATATTTAAAATTACAATTAATATGTATACTTTCACTAGAAAAAAGAATTTTTTTATATTACTTATAAATAATTTTTTTTGCCAATTAACTAATAATTTGTTTTTTTCAGAATTAGCTCAGGCATAACACCTTGAAGAGTTTTATGAACAGATACAACATTCCTTAAAACAGAATTATATCACAACTATTCCTAAAATACACAATCGTATGAGTAACATCATAATTAAAGCCAAGGATAAAAAACGAAAATAGTTGGAGAGGTAGTTGTATATAAGCTGCATTGTAATGAGTACGTGGGACAAACTAAGAGAAGTGCGTGCACATTTATTAAGAAACATAAAAAAATAAAAAAATAACGTCATTAGTGATCACAATAATCAAAGTAACCACAGTTTTAATTTAAATACAAGTCTTGTTTCTGTAATGTTACATATTCAAATGCAAAATAATGGCATCAATAAAATAGAAGATATAAAAACTCAATAACGTGTACACGCACTTATTATACCATTTAAAAAACAAAACGGATTACAGATGTTCTTGACTTGTACATATCCACAACTGAGATTATTAAAAGGCTGCTTATTCAGAGTCCGCTTGAAGAAGCTGCTTATTCAGAGTCCGGTTGAAGAAGCTGCTTATTCAAAATGGCATTTTTTTTTTAATTTTGTAGTGGCAACCCTGCGAGAATTTAAAATCTGCTTTACGGCGAAAATGAGCAGTGAAAAAAATCGAAAAAATTTCTGAGAAATTCGGGAAAAATTCGTAAAAAACGGAGAAAATTCTGAAAAATCGTAAAAAATTCGAAAATCGTAAAAAACCGTAAAATTCGGAAAAAATTCGGAAAAGTCGTAAAAAATAGAAAAATTTGAAAAAGTCAGGAAAAATTTACGACACGCACAAAATTGTTATGGTAAAAATATTACATATAATTATTATTATTATACCCAATATACAATTTTTATTATAATTATTATAAAAATTTTATCGGGTTTTCAAATGTTTCCGAACTGTATCGATTTTTTTCTCAAATTTCCGACCTCTCCTATTATTTCTGATTTTTTCCAAAATTTTCCTGACTTTCCCAAATTTTTTGATTTTTTTACGATTTTTCTGAATTTTATCCGATTCCCTGGTAGAAATTCAAATATCTTAAATGGCCTATAAACTAGAAAATGGCTATGAGAAATATTCGGTTCCTAACTTACGATGAAACGCGTTTTCTCCCATGATTTGAGCATTTCATGGGTATACTGATAACCTCCAAATCATTACAGTAATTTTACTGCATATATTGTACGCTAAATACAGGGAGGTGTACGTATTTCAGTCAGTTTCGATACAATGTATGGAATAAACAAGCGTTTGAAGCTGTAAATACGTGGATTACTAAGATATTTATGATTTACTTAATTTTACAATTTTTCGATCGGTTATATTAGGCCAATCAAATTAACATTTTTCCGCGCGAAAATTCTAAACAGCAATATTATTAGCTTAAACCATTAGGACGAGTATGTACATTATTAATCTGAGTACGCAAATAGCTGAATTTGTACAGCAAATTCGCTATAAACAATTAAAGTCGGAATTTCGCATTTTTTTTGGTTTTTCCTCTGCGTATTGAAAAGTATTATTCTCAGAGAAAAAAATTTCAAATAAAAGTTGTTTCTTATGAAATTTTGCACAAAAATATCAGCGGTGGCATATGTCTATCTCTAATAGTTTAGTTGTAAATTGGCAATGAACGTGAATTCTGCCAAAATCGAAAATTGTTTATAATTATTGAACAAGTTATGTTACGTTTCCTTTATTCTATGACAAGGTAGTACTTAATAAGTACCATAAACGTGCAAAATCCGAATTCTCTATCTACTATAGTTTTTGTGCAATAAGGAACGAAAGTTGAAAAAGTGACTATTTAAAGTACGCATCATTTATAACCGAATGGCATAGGTCCCTACATATATTTTTGACCTTGAAGGAAGAAATCTCTATTACTTGGCCCTTCCGAATTTCGAACGGCGAGCTCGGCGCCTAAACAATTTTCGGTTTTGGCAGAACTCGCGTTCATTGCCAATTTACAACTAAATTATTAGAGATAGACATATGCCACCGCTGACATTTTTGTGCAAAATTCCATAAAAAACAACTTTTATTTGAAACTTTTTTCTGTGCCATCAATACTTTTCAATACGCAGAGGAAAAACCAAAAAAATGCGAAATTCCAAATTTAATTGTTTATAGCGAATTTGCTGTACAAATTCAGCTGTTTGTAGATTCGGATCATTAATGTACACATTCTTCCGAGTGGTTTAAGCCAATAAAATTGCTGTTTAGAATTTTTGCAAAAAATTCAGTTTTCAGCTTAATTTGACTGACCTACATGTTAAATATTGTTTTCATAGCCATTTACTGGTCATTTTTTATAGGCATGTTTGCAAGCTTGAGAATACCTCGTAATATGGTATAATAATATTTTCATCCATTTTCATTCTAAAAAATGGCTTAAAAAGGTTCGAAAAAGCGTTTCATCGCAACGCGAAAAATGGTCCCATTTTTGGCTCATTCCTAACAAAACAAGGGTTTTACTAGTTTTTAAATGATATGGATTTCTTCCAGGGTTTTTACGAATTTTCTCCGACTTTTACGAATTGTTTACGATTTTTAGGAATTTTCTCCGATTTTTACGCATTTTTACGATTTTCTAATTTTTTACGATTTTTCTGAATTTTCTCCGATTTTTACGAATTGTTTACGATTTTTACGAATTTTCTCCGATTTTGACGCATATTTAGGATTTTCTAATTTTTTTCGATTTTTACGAATTTTTCCCGAATTTTTCCGAATTTTTTCACTGCTCATTTCTGCCGTAAAGCAGATTTTAAATTCTCACTGGGTTGCCACTACAAAATTAAAAAAAAATGTCATATTGAATAAGCAGCTTCTTCAACCGGACTCTGAATACGCAGCTTCTTCAAGCGGACTCTGAATAAGCAGCGTCTTCAAGCGGACTCTGAATAAGCAGCATTTTAATCTCAGCCGTCGATATGCGAGATAGCGACAAATGTGACGTCACTCCAAAACAGATCGCTCGAAAATTCGCGAGACTCCTCGTGGATATAAAAGCGCTGGTTTCACCTATTGTTTCCTTATTATCGAAACAGTAGCCGAGGAAGCCATTATTGTGCGTCTTTATATATAAGAAATCAAATTTTAATATCTATCATTTATTACAATTTGTTGTACTTATTTATTAATTCTCACAAAAAAATTGACAGTTTCCTGAAGACTGTGACAATATTCACTGAAACGTTGAAGAAAGGAAAAATGGTGTAAATTATTTTCGGCATTTTCCTACACACTTTTGCCTCTTAGAGATCGATAAACTCCTTCAACAATATTAATTACATCCTCCTCGTCATTTGTCAGACTTAAGTCGAGTCACGTATCGGAAGTACTGGTATGACATAAGCATTTGGTCTGCGATAAACGGATGCAATCAAAAAACGCTCATCATTTTCTATAGTTAACTCTACAATTAAAAATTAGTTCTCATCGATCAATGAATTTTGAGAACACAACAATATTTTACTATTTATACTATTCCGAAAATAACAAGCGACCCCACCGCCTTGCATATAAGTTCGTTTTTTACTATTTGTTTGATTTAATAATAGGCCATGATGATTATGTAAGAAATGATAATTCAGAATAGAAACAACATTGTCCTCTATGGCGAGAGTAAGCCATGTCTCGCAAATAGCTAGAACATGAATATTCTTTTCGATTATAAAACTATTTATTAGGTTTTTAATGACTCTTCTATCGTTCGACGGTGGTAATCAGAGTTAAATGAATTTATACATCTCTTCGAGCCAATCACAAATTTATTTTCCAGCCAACGTTTCGGATCCTCTTCAAGGCTAAGTCAAAACAGTACAATATAAATACAATATATATATAAACCATATTAATTATAGTACAAAAAAACTATCTTACAAAAAAAACAAAAATTCAATTTAGAGCATCTCGTAGAGCCAGCATTCACTCAATACCGACCTAGATTGCTCAAATATAAAAATTTAAGTACAATAAAAACCAAGTTCATTTAAATAATATAAAAATACATTCGTCACACTCCTACCTCGACAAACCATTACGAAAAGAACAAGTACCGGTGTTGCCAGATGGTGATGCGACACCGGCGGAGGACAACGATCAACTGCCTTCCGAATTCCACGTACGCAAAGTGATATCCCGCACAGACACACACATACCAACGCAAAATTTCTCTATATATGGTAATACAATCTATTGTAAAATACGGATCTCCGACACTACGATGGGACACACCCCCAGACCACATACGGCACGAAGAAGTGGCACAATACGTCTACCATGTAGTAAGTCAGAGAACCCGCGCAGCAAGTTTGAACGCTCCTTTCATGACCGCATTGAGAACCAACGCAGTACGGCCGGAGCGTCGCCTAGCAACTCGGGCTCTCCATCCTCCCACTGGGATGTGCCGCTCCGACCCGCCAGCCAGTCATAACTGAGACATGTTGGCTCTACGCAAGAGAGCGCGGAGCAATGTTCTGGTCTGATGCTATCCGTATACTGCACCATCGTCGCTCGGCCTCCGTCCTCTCTTGAACAAAAATTACTTATTATAATAATGCGGACTTGACTTAAGGGGTTATGCCTGAGTTAAAGTCGTCAAAAAATCGATTTTTTTTTTATTGACTTTTTTCATAGGAAATTGTCTGTAGAATACGATGCTGAAGTCCCTTTTGCCCAAAAAAAAATTGGGTAGAAAGCTACAGACCAAAAACTGAAGGCGTGCGAATAGCTTATTTTTAAAAAATCGTAATTTTCGCGTTTTTATTTGTCAGTGCTGTGTTACTGAACATGATTATTTTTCGAGCTTTTAATGCTTCTCATGCATAATATTTGTATGTAAAATACAATAAAAATATCTATTATGCAATTAAAATCCGTTAAAAGATATTAATAAAATGAGCAAAATTATGCAATATTAAAAATTTGCAAATTGCTTATTTCCACATTTTCCTCTTTTTTGTTTATTTAAATTAATAATTTATTTTTAAAAAAGCATTTGATTATTTATTATGCTTTATAAAAAATTAATTAGACGCAAATATTCGTCAATGAATAAAATTATGCAAAAAACGAATTTTGAATTTGGCGCTTACCGACGGGGCCGCGCGATATTCTTTCGAAAAGGCTATTCATCTAGTAACCTGTTTTACCGTATGATTGAGAATTCAAGAGCGCAAAAACACTTGCTTTGAATTTTCATATCAACTTTTATTCTGCATTGCTCAATATTATTAAATAATTTATTTTATAATATTGATAGCATTTGTGGTTAAAAAGTAGAGTAAGTGAGAGTGATTTGTGATCAAGATGAGTCCAGACTCAAGATATAGAGTTTCAGGATCATCTGACAGAAAAAGAAGATTTGGAAGAAGAAAGAGAAGACCCAAGATTTTTCATCAAAAACAGCAATGGGAAGTTTCGACAACAGCACCAGCACCAGCATCAGCATCAACATCTATACAACAAGAACGAGCAACACCAATCACTTCAGCATCACCTACGCCTGATACAGTTCCTTCAACGTCCAGGGAATGGAGTTCAAGATCTGCTGCGCAAGCTTTACCAGGTACCTCAACATCAGTACCGCCAGAAATTCCTGTGTCTAGGTCTAGACAAAAATTAAAATCAATTTATGTAGAACCGAGTGGAATTCAGAATAGAATCTTTGACATTTCTTTGCTTCTGCCAGGATTACAGGAGTTTCTGGCTTGTAAAGCTTGTGGCGGATGCATCAAATTTGATGAAGTTGATGTACGAGGTCTTGGTAGCAAGCTATCCATCACCTGTACATCATGTAACGCAGTTGCTTTCATCGACTCCAGCAGAAAAGTTGGAAAACAAAGTAACGCTTATGACTACACTCAACACTTGAAGCACGACGAGCCAAAAGAAAGAGAAGTCATCAGGATGATGACTTCTACAGAGCTGGTGCTTATTAAACACACATACACACATTACACACATAACCAAATACTTATACACCATACACAACCTCACTTGTAAACAAACAACATAATTTACAACACAAACACTAAAAAACACTGAAACACATTCACAATTTTTTTCTGTTTTTTTCACTTTTGTTTTCCTGTTTTTTTTAATTTTTTTCATTAAACACTTTTCACACACACATCACACATGTCACAGCATCAGCTCTGTAGAAAACAGTCTAGCTGAAAAGTAGGTCAGAGAGCAAGCTAAACAGCTGATTGGAGCTGTCTGCTTGCTTTCTGCCTCCTTAGCTCACCTGATGGACTGTTTTCTCTAACCTCTCAACTACATGAACTTGATATGATGATGATAGTTCTACTCTTCTGTTCATCACATGTAAGTATAGAAACTTATTTATTTACAATAAAAGCATTTTTATAGCTTAATTATAAAAATGTTTCAAATTTAGAAAAATTACTTTTTTTAATGATTTTTCATTTTGTTTCATTTCAGAGGACTGGACACGAATAAAATTTTTGGATTATCCTCAAACTTGACAAAGATGACCAGGATACGTATATCTTTGACTTAAATAAGGTCCAGGTGTGAAGAAAAATTGTAAGTATATTTTATATCATTAAATGTCAAGTTAAACTTTAAATGCTTTTTTCTCAAGTTTTGAATTTTTCTCATCTTAGCTCAGTTACCGCATGATTTCTCAAGAACCAATGGACCAATCAACCTGAAATTTTTTGGAGAACTCCAGGAGGCCTTTCTTCACTGCTTGAACGGAACAGAATTTGCAAAGATAAGTCAAAAGTGAATGTTATGTATCTAAACATACGTAACATTCACTATAATTACATATATTATAACTTATACGTTGCTAAAATTAAAAATTTTTATTTTTCAGTAATTTCCTGCGTTCAAGCTGAGGAGAAGGCAATTTAGAAGATTTTCCATCCAGTTTGGAAATAATTCATCAAGCAGAACTTGAAAATTCATGCGGCAAAGGAAAAAATATGCAGAAATTTAGTACTGCATACATGGAACTATTTACATAGTAAGTATGCATAAATAATTTTTTAAAAATATTGAAATTTACTATTAATATGTATATTTTCATTAGGAAACAAAATTTTTTTTATATTCATTATAAATAATTTTTAATTACCTATTAATTGATAAATTGTTTTTTTCAGGTTTAACTCAGGCATAACCCCTTAAGATTAGAAATGACATTTTTATAACTAGACTTGAGGAAGCAGGTGTCCTCCGCCCTGTTAAGTGTGCTATCAAAAAATTATATGTGGAGCATTTCAGAAAAGCGTCTACGGAAAATCGAAGCTTCTCTGTCAACAATTTTAATATTCTCGAAATAAAAAGTGTGCCCAGTCTGCATTGCGTGGACGGCAAGGGGGAGAGTTGGTATCCCCTTCGAGCAAGAAAAAAATCCTGAAATGTTTTTTACACGAGCGGATAAAGGCAATGTCACGGTGTCGATTGAGCGAGAAACGTACATTTCAAAGGTTGAGGTGGCCTTCAGTGATGTGATGTGTTTTACAATAGATTGTATTACTATATATAGAGAAATTTCGCGTTGGTATGTGTGTGTCTGTGCGGGATATCACTTTGCGTACGTGGAATTCGGAGGGCAGTTGAGCGTTGTCCTACGCCGGTGTCGCATTACCATCTGGCGCCATCGGCACTGTGTGTCGTTTGTCGGTCGTTGGAGAAAAAAAGTAAGGTTGTTTTTTTAATAATTATTTATTTAGTTTTTATAAAATTAATTGAGTTTTTATAGTTTAGCTGGTTTTCCTGCTTTCCGGCTCGGTGAAAATATTAGATGTACTAAATGTTTTGAGATTATATTTTAGGTATTTTATTTAAATTTATATGTACAATTTTTAATGTGATTTATTTTATTATTTTTGTAAAACTTTTTGTTGGCTTTTTAGCCCTGATGAGGAGCTGCATTAGCTTGAAACGTCGGCTCTAAGAATGAATTTCACGTTTTTCGAAGAGATGCATAGTTGTCTTTTTTACATTCTACAATACTCGAGCGATAGAAGTATCATTTATAATAACTAATATTTTGCTTGCTTTTACTGGTTAAATTAGATTCTAGATGACCTCATTAGTTTAGCTCCAAAATCGATGGACACAGTCGACAAAAAACACCAAGAAAATCCGTCGAAACGCAGAAGAGAAGATCTTACAATATGCCTGTTGATACAGATGAAACCTGTAACTCTGTGCGAATCAAACAAGAAGCTCTGAGTACTTACGAAAATCAGTTATGACGATCACATGGAATGCCAAGTGATGACACGGTTTTGATCTTTGACGATGATTCTTCGGAATCGCTTCAATATATATCTCTGATATGTATAATTGAACATTTCAGTAAATATTAATACTGATTCAACAAAACATCATTAAAATGATAAATTTTGTAGATAAAGGATTCCAATTCGTTGAAAAGAAAATGTCTTGTGACGTATTCCGACGACGACGACGATGATAAAGTAAAAATAATAATAATAGTGATAAGTATATAAGTGAATAATATAACAACGTAATTTCAAATTACTTAAAATTTTTAGGAAGCAAAGAAAAGAATTTAATTGATTTTTTAAAATTACTTTTCAGGTTATCGAACTCGTCAAGAACTCAGACGTATTCATGAAAAGTTATGCCTTGAAGAACGCAAAAGATGCCTGTGATAAGTAGACCAACCTAGCCAGAGCCCTCGTGAAAATAATTTTCAAAGCAGAAGCGCTCTATTCTTGTTCGCTAAAAAGAAGGTCGGCACCAAATGGTTCAGGAAGCACTGAGACCAAAATTTACGTTTTATATAAATAAATAATATAATATATCTCTTTTCAGCATATATACGTGCAAATGCTAAAAAGCAGGGGTGGAAACCAATGCCTGATTCGAATATTTGAAGAAGTATGTCACAATTGCTCATTGAAACCAAGGACTCCAAAAAACTAAACCAAGAACAAAAATTAAAACAAAAAAATTAATTGTATTTTTAGTTTAATAATATTATGTTAAATAAAGGTACTATGTTCAATTTCCGTTAGAATATAATTGTATACAATTTGTATACAATTATACAATATGTATACAATTTGTATACAATTATACAGAATCGTTTTTTTCTACAAATTATGCATTATGTTGCATATAAAATATTTAAAATTTTGATTAATTGTTTCCACGTGCGATGTTTCTTTCTCTAGCGCTCTAGTTCAGCCTTGGCATGTGTTTACGAAATCTCTCTCTCTCTCTCTCTCTCTCTCTTTCTCTCTCTCGTTCTATTTCTCTTCCGCTTTAGCGATGTCGCGGGCCGTTCCTACCGCTCGATGTTCACGTCGCCTTATACATGTATATATACATGCATGCGTACACTTTTAGCTAGGAGCTTACGTGTGTGTTGTATATAAGTGCCTTGTCCCAACGTTATCATTTATTGAATGATAGGATTATTTTGTTTTCTTAAATATACTAGTCCTGCTAAGGTAACGGATGGTTATAATTTAAGCTGGTTTCTATTTATATTAGGTAAAAAGTCTTTTCTATTTAAAAATTAAAATCGATGATTATTTTTTACCAATTTGACTGCGTCATCATAAACTTTTATGAACTCATTGGAAAGCGGCACCTCCTCAATTTTGAATGTGACTCCATGAAAACTAAGTTGTCTTGCAATATACATGCCGCGAAGTTTCATATCCATAGCAACAATTTCCATAGCACCAACACCGCGTTTTTCAACAGACATAATGAAGTCATTGAATTCTGGAAATGATGTTCCTGTACCCCACATACCAAGACGCACCATATAAGCCATATTTTTTGGCTCAGAAGCTCCAGTAGCACTTGCATAAACAACTCGAGCTTTTGGTAATTTGTTTTGCAGTTCCAGTACTGTTAATCCTTTAGGAAAGTTTTAAAATAAAATTAATAAAAAAATTCAATAAAATTCTTATCAACAGATACTAATTACTGTTATGTTTACCTGTTTTCGTTGGTTTTGAACTACCCGAGGGACAAAGATTTTTTGCCCGATGACATTCATCAAAAACAATAATACCATCAAAGTCTTGTCCACACCATTGCAATAACTGCTTCATTCGACTTTTGTACTTTCCTTTCGTTTGGGAAGACTCTCCTATAAGAGCTGAATATGTGCTAAAAATAACTCCTTTTTTTACATTGCCGTTGATTGATGACGATATTTTAGTATATTTAAATTTGTTTAGACTGTGAACCTGCAGGAGAATGCAGTCATTTATAAATAAAATAATATCACAATTTACTATGAAATTTAAAAAATCATGTTTTTGCTATGAACTTAATTACATAATTCAATTTTCTTTATTTTTCTTAATACTTAGATTTATATTACGTTTAATACGTTAAAATAGTACATTACGATACATGTGACCTAAATAGCCCATTATTACATGGCGTGTTACATAGCTGTTGTGTTGCATGGGTAATATTCACGCCGTGTGATGGATAACTTTGATTACCAGGGTCGTATAGAATTTTACCTAAATCCACAGTCACGATCATTTATGATAAAAAGCATTCATTAGTTCACCGTGAAGTTAACGCACGAGCGTAGTGTGATCTTCACAGAGAAATAATCGATTATTTAGGTCATAGATAAGTGTGACTTAGGTGTGGATTTAGGTCACATTGTGCTACAAACATAAGGGCCATTCTACGTGAAAAGGCATGGACATTTTTTCGATTTTGGACAACATTTTTTTGTTAACTCCTTTTTTCATCAAAAGAACAAAAAAATTTTCAAATTTTTAAATTAATATGCTAAGAAGTTACGAATAATTTAAATAATTATGGCTTATGATCCTGCAAAATTAATACTTGAAAATGATTTTTCATTTTCATATAAAAGCTTTTTAGGCAAATCTAAATTGGTACCCTTCTTTTAGGTACCTTTTAGTGATCAATATTAATAATTGCTTCTATCTGTACTTCGGCGGAGTCAAATTTTCATATCAAGAGATCAAATTCTCCGTAATGACAACAGCTTCCATCGATCAAAATCTGGTTTTGGGATGACCATTCTATCTGTTTCTACTTAAGTAAATTTATTTTTAAATATTTAATTTATTACGTAATAGCCAATAATTGTATTTTATGATATCCCTTTGTCATATGACGGCTTTCTCGCCTGTCGTTTCGCACATTAATAAATAAATAGAATCAGGAGAGTGAACATCTAGCACGGGCAAGCATAGGCGCAGAATTCGAGGACACAAAAGTATCCAATATCAAGAATTCTGCGGCTATCAACACTTTCCTCGCCGTCGAAAGCGGGTGACACATGCACTGCCAATACTGCACTCTCTCGGCTACATTGTTCCCAGGGCCTATAACGCCCCATAGGTAAGACAGAAAAAGCCGAGAGAGAGAGAGAGAGAGAGAGAGAGAGAGAGAGAGAGAGAGAGAGCAGCAGAGAAAAGTGCGTTTTAATTAAGAGAGGGAAGGCCCAGAACGTTCCCGGGGGCGCAATAAGTAAAAGCACGCATCACTCTGTAGAGATTCACTAACGAGTTCGGAACTTTTCATAGGTTTTTCCAGATTTTTGCAGTTTTCATATAGATTTTCATTCGTAAGAATTAATCACGCTTCAGATTTTATTGGTTTATTTATCATTTATTTACCAGTGCGGTGAGCAATTTTCATTTGTTTTGGACCACGAGGATTTATATATATAAATTGAAATAAATAAAGCCACATTTACCGACCCTCTATAACTTATTAGTTTATATTTTATTAGTCGTTTCCTTGTTTCTCTGGAAAAAAAATTATTTGCCCATTCAACTATTATCTCGCCATTAGCTTCCATGTCAAAGGCAAGGCAAGACTTCTCACACAAATTAAAAATAATATAAATATTCATTAATACAAGAAATAGTGTTTCGATTGGGACGCGGCCGCGCAGACTGATCATCCGCTCGCAGGTTTGCAATCGCATCTGCGAAGCGGGAGCTCGGTCATTTAGTTTAACTTGAACTTATTTGTCTTTTTTGTTTTCATGTAACTGAACTTTATATTTAATTATTTTCATTACTCGTGTACGTAAAAACCTGTCCATAATAGTTGAATGTCCCACAGAGATATGCAGCCCTGATGCGCTCACGCTTACACTTTTCTCTGATTTAAATTTTAGTTGGTAAGTTAAACTTAAGACTGTTTTTTCCTTGTCCCTTATTCACAAAAATAATGTAAAGAAAAACGTTAACGTACAGATATTAAACTCGATAGAGAGCGACGATGGCTCAATCGGTAGAGTATCAAGCTAGAAATCCAGAGGTCCTGGGTTCAAGTCTGACTCTTGACGATTTTGGGGACACCTCTTTGTTTACATAAGGTCTGTGCATCTGAGCTTCAGTGGTTGGTATTCCACTATGTACACCGTGTATATTTCACTGTACATAAAACTGTAGGTCCCCCTTCCCTTGCAGATTATCAAGTTGGTCAATAGTGGACTCAATGCACTAACTGAGGACTTGTAAGGACGCAGGGAATAAGAGAGGGAATGAGAAGGAATGCGACTTAAAAGCATACAAAAAACAAAAATTAAACCCGAAAAACTAGGAAGCAAAGCAGGATAGGCCCGATCAAATTTTCCCGTGTCAGGAAATACATACGTTCAAAATGAAGCAACGCGCGCTAACGAAAACGCAGTTAATACTAGTTTTCCATGTAGACTAAATACTCCTCGAAGTAGCTGACTGTCCACAGCTGCTTCTGAGTACGAGTTTCAACTCCGTATAATTAATTTTTTAATAACTTTGCAAACAGCGAAGTTTCTCTCAAGACATTGTTAACTGCAGACTACAGCACGACTCACCGACACTACAGACTCAGCGCGTGCGCACACTTTCAGAACTAGTATATAGTGCGTTCCTTGCGGATTTGCAAGTTTCTGAATAGTGGACTCAATGCACTAATTGTGGACTCGTAAAAACGCAGGGAATGAGAGTCGCTAATACCGACAGGGGATGCGACTTAAACACAAAAACAAAAAAAAAACTTGTCTTTGTAGTTCATACAATATAAAATTTCCAGTCCGACCTCGCTATTTCAAAATGGCGAATTATTGCAAAATTATTATTCTGTATTTTCACATTCATTTCAAGTTGGTGCAGATCGCGGCAAATTGATGCAACCACCTACAATCGATAGCTCATATCCTACTTAACAAATGCTAAATTGAACTTTTCTTCAAATTTTATGATATCCCTTCAAATTTTTATCAATGTCCATTGCTAGGGATGTATTTTGGCCTATTTTGAAGTTAGAGAGTCATGATAAAATGCATCTTAAAGTAAGTTAAAAACCATGAATTTTCATATAAATTTCGTTAAGATCGGATAAGTAGAAGCTGAGGTAATTTTTTTTTTCAATCGATGATTACGCCAAAGCTACTTGATATTTTTAATTTAAATTTGACACACTACTTGTTCAAATATTACTCTAAATGATAGTAGTTTTCCCGACAGCTGTAGATGACCACGTTCACCTAGAACAACCGGTGAACCAAGCGAAATCAGCGCGCGCGGCCGCGCAGCTACTCCGGCCGGGCGGCGCGGTTTTTGTACGCAACGCATAATATACATGAATATTGATCTGAAAATATTGTTGTCACGCCCGCGCACCATATGTATGTGAATAATGTATAAAAGAAACATAATAGCGTACTAAACTTAATATACATATTTATCATTGTCATTATGGAGATATACAGGGTGTCCCATTTTAACTTAGACAGCTGAATAACATGACAAATTGCAATCTAATCAAAAATTGTTTCAGACAAAAGTTGTTGGGCATTGAGGGGCTGACCCTTCGAGGTCATTTGAAGGTCCACTTTTGTTTTTTGAATATAACCCACTATTTTTGACCTCAGATTAGAAAAGAGCGCGAAATTTTACGTCCAGATGAGCTTTTGCGTTAAAGGTCAAAGTAAACTATACAATTAATTGCAAGGTTTAATTTTTGTTTGAGGCATAAAGCTTACAAAGACTACATCAGTGACCATGTTCAATGATATAATATATACTTTTATTGTAGACAACTAAAGGACAACGTAATACATCTACTGAAGAAATGCAAACCTTGCCCCTAGGTACAAGTCATCACAGAGTCAAACACTTATTGATAAGGAGACCCCCTTTCCGCGATACTTACAAGTGCATCTTTTCATGAAACTTGTAAGCACCCCCGGAGCCGACGACGAGGACGTAGGGGGTCTCCCGGCTCCATGTCTTTGGCCCTAAAAAGGGCCGATTTGTGGTTGTGTTGCTCTGCAAAGAGGAAGCCAATTAAGATCATGTTGTAAGTTATAACCCAGCCAGTGAAGGCAAGATCATGTAGTAACCCAGCCAGTTAAGGCAAGATCGTGCAGTCACCCAGCCAGTGAAGGCAAGATCGTGTAGTAACCCAGCCAGCTAAGGCAAGATCGTGCAGTGACCCAGCCAGTGAAGGCAATATCGTGTAGTGACCCAGCCAGTGAAGGCAAGATCGTGTAGTGACCCAGCCAGTGAAGGCAAGATCGTGTAATGACGCAGTCACTTAAGGCAATATCACATTGTTATCAGTTCTCTCCGCATGAAGTAGATGTTCAAAGTGTGCAACATTATTTTCTAAGCATAGCAGTAATCGACGGCGAAAATTATGTTGTACATTTGTAAGCATTTGAAGGGTTATCGCTCCACAAGCTCTTCTTATTCTATCCACCATATTCAGTCTTGTCGTTGGAGCTTCACTATAAACAACATCTTTTACGTATCCCCATAAAAAAATCTAGCGGGTTCAGATCTGGTGATCTAGGGGCCACAAAACTGGTCCATCTCGTCCTATCCATCGATTTGGAAATTGTTGATTCAAAAATGTCTGAACAATACGAGCATAATGAGCTGGAGCACCATCTTGTTGATACCATAAGTTTAGTCTTATTGCAAGAGGAATATTCTCTAGGTATCCTGACAAATCATTTTCCAAAAATTCTAAATACATTTGACCATTAATGATACGTTCAAAAAAATGTGATGCAATTATTTGGCCATTGCAAATACCGACCTATACATGTAAACTCCAACGATGTTGATTAAGCACCTCACGATACCAATGTGGATTTTCTGGTGACCAATAATAGCAATTATGCCTATTGAGACTACCATTCCTTATGAATGTCGCTTCATCACTGAAACAAAAATTCCAAAAAAAATCTGGATTTTGATCCAACATCTTAAGACCCAAAAATGTACTCTGAGTTCATAATCAGCCTCACTTAATTCCTGTACCAAAGTAATGTGATACGGATGGTGATTGACTGATCGTAACAATTTGTGAGCTCTATTTCGAGGGACTCCCAATTCCCATTGTATTTGACGGGTACTAATACGGGGATTTTGGTGAACCATAGCCAAAACTGCAAGCAACCTAGGGTCGTTATTATTCTGAAACCTATTCCTCTGTCTTTGGCGATGCAGTGGATTATTGCGAGATCTTCTTTCGATGTTTATCACTTGTTGAGCACTAGGATGGCGGCGATTTGGAAACCGCTCCGCATAAGTTTAAGAAGTAAGTCTGTAATTCCTACCACATTCACCGAAAGTTATAAGAATATCGACTACTTCATTAGGCGTATAATTTTCCATTGTAATGATAAGAATTTTATCAGATTAATTTATGCTCAATTACAAATTTTCAACAAAATACATAAAATCTAGTCAATTAGGCACTAAATGGATACAATATTGGAGAGATACAACAATAAAAGGTATAAGCACCTATAACGCTGTGGGGTCAGAGTATGAATAAAAAGTTCACGTATTCAAAAGTCGATAAATAAATAAAAAATATTACGTCGGTGTCATTTTGTAATTTCAATATAAAATAATCTACTGTGATTTTTTACATAAAAACAAGACTACTGATTCATTTAAAGTCGATCTGTGAAATTTTAACATTCGGGGTTATGGTTAATTTCAGAAAAAGTTCACATCGTCTCCTATAGGGAAAGCTTATCTGGGCGTGAAACTTCGCGCTCTTTCAGAATCTGAAGTTAAAAACAGAACATGTTCAAGGTCATGGAAGAGTCAGCACTTGAATACCCAATACCTTCTGTCCGAGGCATGGTTTTAAAAACACGGATTTACCAGCTTAATGCTCCAAACAGAAATTTGACCTTGAAATGACTTGTAGAGTTTACTTTGACCCCTAACGCAAAAGCTCATCTGGACGTGAAATTTCTGGCTCTCCCGAGGCCAAACCCGAGGTAAAAAATAGTGGGTTATATTCAAAAAACAAAAGTTGTCCTTTAAATGACCTTGAAAATGCAGTTTAAGTGCATATTCAAGGTCACAGAAGGGTCAGCCCCTCAATACCCAACAACTTTTGTTTGAAACATTTTTTGATTAGATTGCAATTTGTCATGTTATTCAGCTGTCTAAATTAAAATGGGACACCCTGTAGATGTGTGTGTACATGGAAACAGTATATGTATATACAATATAAACATAGTACTAAATGTGTATTTATATATAGAATGCTGTGTCAAAATATGTTGAAAATCTATGTTTTCACCATACATGTATACTTTTGTAGTTTTGGGAATGGATGTGTACAACATACGTACGTGTATATAATAGTACAGAGAATTAAGTACAAATTTTCGATTTTACGTACGCAACGCATGATGTTCATAAATATCGCGTAAATTAATTTATTCCGAAACCAAAGCAGTAATTAATGTCTTTATTTTTCATTAAACATGTCTTTCTCTCAGCTTATATATGCTATGAAAAATTTGTCAAATTTTCTGTGTTTGCATTCAATTTACAGTAATTTTATGAACATAAACTACAATAGTATACATGTATAGTGAAAACATAGATTTTCAACATGTTTTCACACAGCATTCTATATATAAATACACATGTAGTACTATAATTATATTGTATAAACATATACTGTTTCCATGTATACACACATCTATATCTCCATAATGACAATGATAAATATGGATATTAAGTTTAGTACGCTATTATGTTTCTTTTATACATTATTCACATACATATGGTGCGCGGGCGTGACAACAATATTTTCAGATCAATATTCATGTATATTATGCGTTGCGTACAAAAAATTGAAAAATTTGTCAAAAGAATGACAATTTTTGGTATTTGCATTAACTTTACAGTGATTTCATAAACATAGCATAAAAGTTGAGAGCAAAACATGTTAAATAAAAAAAAACGGTTAAAATAGCTGCTTTGGTTCCAGAGTAAATCAATTTACAATTAAGGTTCCGAAAAATCTGTGCGGCGCCGCAGCGGCACTCCCCCCACCACCACGCTGCCCGACCGGAGTAGTTGCGCAGCCGTGCGCGCTGATTTCGCTTGGTTCACCGGTTGTTCTAGATGAACGAGGTCATCTACAGCTGTCGAAAAAACTGCTATTATTTAGAGTACTATTTGAATAAGTAGTGTGTCAAATTTAAATTAAAAATATCAAATAGCTTCGGCGTAATCATCGATTGAAAAAAAAAATTACCTCAGTTCCTACTTATCCGATCTTAACAAAATTTATATGAAAATTCATGGTTTTCAACTTACTTTAAGACGTATTTTATCACGATGCTCTAACTTGAAAATTGGTCAAAATATGTCCCTAGCAACGGACATTTGTTGATAAAAATGTTGTTAAAAATGAATTTGAAGAAAAGTTCTTTTTAGCGTTTGTTAAGTAGAACATGAGCTGTCGATTGCAGGTGGTTGCATCAATTTGTCGTGATCTGCGCCAACTTGAAATGAATTTGAAAATACAGAATAATAATTTTGCAATTAGTCGCCATTTTGAGACACCGAGGTCGGACTGGAAATTTTATATTGTATGAACTACAAAGACATGTTTGATCGGATGTCTGACCAAAAAACTTAATTTTTTATATAAACTATTGCAATATGAAAATTTACAAAATTTTTTTTGTTTTAAATAATTTAGCGATGAAGAAAGTCAATTTTGCAATTAAGAATACCCGTACCTCATAGGAAATTCAATTCTGAACAATTTTGATACTCAACTTTTTGACGTAAAGTTAATAATAAAAAAGCTACAGAGAATAAACCAAAACAATATGCTTTTTTGAACTTTATTTTGCAATAATAACAATATTCCGGGTAGGTACATTATAGAGACTTTGTGGTAGTTATCAGTACACTAATTCTTACCACTTCCAATAATAAAACTGCTAGTGACACGAACTTCCTGTCGAAATCCCATGGGGCCCCGACCATAAGATAAACTTATTACAACACACTTTAGTTAAGGGGATCCGATAGCCACTAATGACCCGTCACTAAACGTACGATAAAAAAGTGGTTAGATCCAATAAATATAATGAAATACACAAATCCAAGAGATAGTTGCCCTTCGTCTCGGTATGACCTGTCGGCATGCAAAGTTTAGAATCAAAATATTTAGGTGTTGAGGAGAAAAATGCGAACAAAAATCAGTAGCTGTCAGCAGAAGCATTTACGTCAGGTTACCGCTACTGAATATCGTTTGCATTTTTCTCCCCAACATCTAAATATTTTGATTCTAAACTTTGCATGCCGATAGATAATATCGAGACGAAGGGCAACTATCTCTTGGATTTGTGTAATTGATTATATTTATTCGATCTAAGCACTTTTTTTATAGTACGTTTAGTGACGGGTCATTAGTGGCTATCGGATCCCCTTAAAAATACATGTAAAATTAGGCATAAAGAGCTCTCATTTGAACAATTGGCCGGTAATCGCAAAAGTACAAAAGAAATTTTTTTGTATATATAAGAGTTGCACTCTCACAAATTTTCAGCTCTATTGGTCAAAAATTGACCGAGATATCGTAGGTTACAATTTTTGCGATGATAAACTATCAGGGATTCCCGCGTTGTGGTCGTGCCTAATAAACAAATAAATTCGATTTTTTTTAATTAATTGCAATAATTTTTTTTAACTCTTGACTAATAAATTTAGTCTCCTTTTACAGCAATCAAAGTTCCTTTTTTTTAGTTTAAAAATTAAAAATTTAGTTTCAATTACATTATATAATTTCATATTAGTTTGACACTTAACAACAATTTCTTTTTTCAAATTCATTCAACAATAACATTTTTTTTCTTTGCCATTTTCGGCATTCGTCTTAAGGGGTTATGCCTGAGTTGCATCTGAAAAAAACAAATTTTCAATGAACAAGCTAAACTAAAGTATTTATTAGTCGTAGAAAAAAATATCTTTTACCAAGTTAAAGTATAGATATTTAATGTGATTTTACATGTTTTTAAAAAATGATGTATCTTGTGACGTTGTAGATTTAAGGTAAGGTTAAGTAGATTAAAATTATCACGAGATCCCTAGCGTGAACGCACCCTGGCACCCTGTTATCGGGTTGCCTCTCGGCGAACCGTATTTGAAATTAATATAATGTTGGACATCCGGTTCTTTTATTCGGTTCGCCGGCTGCTCAGTGGTAGTAGAGACTGCTTACCCGGGATGTAGATTACGAAAAGGGGGATAGGGAATATACGCGAAATAACTTACACAGAATTAGCTTTTAACTGCCCGGCATTTATTGAACAAAATTCGAATAAAGGAGTTGTAATACGTACGTGCTAGTGTCCGGCTCACGGACTGACGACCGACCATATATCGCGAGCGCGCACTCAAAAATATTTTTAATGTTGACGAACTAACTGGCTGTTCCTGATTACCGCTCTTCCTCTCGTTGTGCGTTGGGTTGGGTTAGAACAATCCTTTCCACAAGTTTGGCCTAATTAACATATTTAAAAATCACGATTTTTCAAAAATTTACTTGAAACAGATTTGTTAGTTTTTTGTTAATATCTTCGAGGAAAATTTTTTTAGCCAAAAACGGCTTTCAGGACCATATTCTACAGACTATTAACTATGAAAAAAGTGAATAAAAAAAATGGGTATTTTCAAAATTTTAACACTGTCATAACCCCTTAAAGAAGCAGAAAGGGCTCAACCTGGACACCCCGTTTCCGGGCAAGCAATGAGGTAGTTGGAGAGTGGAGAAAGCGTAGTCGTAGCCCTGCTGCTGGCCTCGGTGGCTGCTCGAGCCTGTTCCAGGCGATTGGCTGTGGCCCTCACCGTGAACACTCACCTCGCCTTAATTTCAAACTGGGAGAGCGCGGTGAAATCGCTGATGAGCCCAGGCTCCTCGCCTCCCCAGCTGTTTATGTCCGGCCGTTCTTGGTTGTTCATGTCTGAAATGAGTATTAGCGATTAGTATTTTACTTTGATTTGTAAAGGGATGCGTTTCTCATAACCATGGTACTTACGAAGGTTGCGGAAAGTTCCGTATAACAAACACATGCACTTATTGGGGATACTACATTGGGTGGTGGATGAAGTAAGTTACTAGGGGTTTGTCTAGGGGCTCTGTACTTTTTCAAGTCACTCACGTGTACCTTAGCTACTTTCCTACTTTTACCTTCGACTGGTTTTAACATATACGCGACTGGTGATTTCTTCTGGGTAACGGTGAAGGGGCCGTCATATTTGGGGGCAAGTTTGGCTGAGAATTTTTCTGTTCCCTTGGATAAGGGGTATGATTTTCTCATTACCAAGTCTCCTACCTGAAATTCAACGACTTTCCTTCCTCTATTATACCGTTTACTCTGTTTGTCTCGTTCATCGTCAATGTACTTGGCGATTAAGTCTCGTAATGCATCCAGTCTTTTCATTCTGTCCTCCCACAAAGCCGGATCCAATCGTAACTTTTTCGACCCCCTCCCATTCTGCTCTTAGGCTTTTCACCGGTGTAGGGTGTCCACCGTAGTTAAGAAAAGCAGGTGAGGTTTCGAGTGTATATTGTCTGCCCGTGTTGATAGCGTGTCTTAGTTCGTGCAAGTGTTTGTCCCAGTGGCTGTGGTTCGCCGCATAAGAGGAAATCATGGTCTTAAGGGTGCGGTTACTTCGCTCCACGGGATTCGCTTGCGGATGGTATGGTAGAGTTGTTACGAGTTTCACTCCATACTGCTCCAACGTTTCCGCTAAGTGTTTGTTAATGAACTCCGTCCCCTTGTCTGTCAGTAATTAATTCTTTAAAAGCTCTGGTTATTGTTTTCCCGGTTATCTAGCGTAAGGGGTAACCTCTATCCAGCATGAGAAAAGATCTTGTAAGACTGCCAAATACTTGTTCTGACTAGAGCTTTTGGGGAAATTCCATGACGTCGGCTGCCACGACAGACCAAGGTCTTTCTACCAGCCGTTGTGCGATAAGTCCTTGCGGAGCCTACCGTGAGATTTTGTAAGCCTAGCAAGGCTGACAGCTTTTGATGAATTTACACACGTCTTGGAATAATTCTGGCCAGAAATACTCTCTGGCGATTCTATCGTAGGTTTTCTCTATTCCAAGATGACCGGCAGAGATTTCTGTATCTGCTGTATTTAAAACTCTTTCTCGAATTTCCTCGAGCACTACTAACTTCCAATTTTCGTCTGGATATGTAATCGGGTCGAGCATTGGATCTTCTTTGTGTTAATATAATTTTCCATTTTTAATGCGCTATTCTGAGTAATGCGAGGGGTTTTGTTCGACTTCATTTCTCCGTCTAATGTACCATTTGTCTTCTGTCTCCGTCGTGGCTGCGATTTCTGGCTCGATCATCCTGACGAGTCAACGACGTGATTCGTTCCGCTACGATGGACTATGTCGAATTCCCACTGTTGGATTTCTATAGACCATCTAGCTAGTCATCCTCTCGGCTCTTTGAGAGATCGAAGCCACGGCAGTACACTGTGGTCGGTGATCACCGTGAAGTGATAACCTTCCACGTATGGTCGCAATTTTTGTATAGACCAGATGAGTGCTAGACATTCTTTCTAGATAGTAGTGTAGTTAGTTTTCGCAGCTGTCAAAACTCTACTGACGTAAACTATGGGATGTTCTCCGTCGTCGAACTCTTGAGTGAGAACGGCGCCGATAGCGTAGTTGCTCGCATCACATTGAATTGTGAAAGGTCTTGAAAAATCTGGTCTGGCTAAAACTGGCGCGTTTGTGAAGGATATTCTCAATTTCTCGAAGACTTCCTGCTGTTCTTCTCCCCATTTCCAGTTCTTTTGATCACGTAAAAGACGCGTGAGAGGTACTTTCATCTCCGATTCATTTTCTAGAAATCTTGAGTACCATCCAAACATCCCTAAGATTCTGCGTAATTTCTTTCAATAATTTGGTACCTGACATCGTAAAATTCGTTCTACCTTCGTTGGATCTGTCTTCAATCCATCTCTGTCAAGTATAAATCCTAAATATCGTATTTCTTTCACGCCAAACTCACATTTCTTTGGGTTAATCGTTAGTCCGGCTGAAGTTAGATTAGTTAGTACGTGTTTTACTCGATGTTTATGTTCTTCCAACGTGTCTGTCGCAATGACGATGTGGTCGAGATAACACGTTAGGGGAATCTTCAGGGCCGAATAAAACGTCAAACAAACGCTGCAGAGTACTCGGTGCGTTGCACAAACCAAATGGCATGCGTTTAAACTGCCATAACCTATAACCTGGCACGACAAAAGCTGTGTATTTCTTGCTAATTTCTTCCATTTTTACTTGGAAGAATGCCTGCCTCAGGTCGATTTTACTTAAGTGTCTGGCAGCTCTCAGCCTGTCTAAAATCATATCCAACTGTGGCAATGGATAACTGTCTTTCTTTGTTACTTTATTCAGCTCGATGTAATTCACGAAAGACCTCTGTTCCATCTGGTTTCGGTACCAGTAGTGGCTGGCTGCAATAATCACTTGCTGATCTTTCAATGATTCCCAGATGTCTCAGTTCGATTGCTGCTTTCTGAATTTCTTCTATTTTCCGCAGCTATTTTCGCCTTGCTTTGCATCCTATTGGAGTTGGGTCGGTGACGAGAATGTGATGTTTAGTTACGTCTGTATAACCTAACTCTCCCACAGGATTGTCTGGCAAGATTTTGGCGACCAGCTCTTTAATCTCCTGTCTTTCCTCGTCGCTATGTTCGGATATTCCGGCGCTCTCTGCGATGATGACTGACGGTGATCTGGCTGTTGGTCTCTCAAACTCTCCCCATATAGCAATACTTTGAGAATATTGCTGGAATGTTACTTTGGTAAGTAAAGTAGGATCAATTATGTTGCGGGAAGGTTACGTAACCAGCTGGCCACGGTCAGGCAACATTGCTGCGAAGTGGAATGTCCGTTTTAACATTACATTGATTCGATCGGTATTCCGGACCCATCCGTGGAAAGTCATATTACAGTAATATTGTAGGAAGCTTATTCAACATTCCCAGATCATTAATATAATTATTCTTTTAATTATCCTCTCGTCATTATTCTCCAGTAATTCCTTTGCTTCAATGAGTTCTTCCTCTTCGTCGCTGGAGCTACTGTTTTCATCTACGTGCCATTGTATCTCAAAATTCGCAGATTCATCTATCTCGAGATCACTTTCTCTAGCGGTAACTCTGGTCTCGCCGAAGTCCAAAGCTTGTACTAATTTCTGGGCTGTTTCCTTGTTAACTTCGGCCTCCTTGTGTAAGGTTGTCGTTGTAGTAGTTTCCTGTCCAAAATCTAGTTTCGCTTCTTCTCTCATGAGCTTTTCGGCTTTCCTAGATTCCGCCAATTCTTTTATCTTATCTAAGCTACTTTTCGAGAATTCCACAATATCTTCCAGTCCGCGACCTTGTACTGTATCCTTCTCCACTCTCAAGCCTCTCTTTTTACACAATTGAATATCACTCTAGCTTTGTATCTTCGTCGCTACTCTCCATTGGCGCAGCCAGCGACTCGTCTGGCTTAGATTCCGCGTCCTTGGCTATGCTTGCTTGAACGTGATTTCCTCTGTTGTCTTCTCGTATTGCTTCCTTCTTCGTGATAGAGTCTGACCGTTGTCTGGCAATGGCATCTCCTCTTCTCACTGTTATCTCTTTTGTCTGTAATTTCTTCTTCTGTCATGATATCAAGGGGCGCGGTAGCGCCAAAATGGTAAGTATAAGTACTTCAATACGTACGCCGCCGTCGGGCGCTAGCCAAACCCTATTATACTTTAAACTTGCCCTGTTGGAACCTAGATGTACGGTTTTCTTCGTATTGACAGCTTTGTTTCCTCCATATGAGCACTTAGATGAAAGCTTGCGACGAAAGTAATAAAATCACATCACGGTCATATTTTGTGAAATTGCTTCGATCGAATGATTGTAAAGTGAAGGTTTGGACTCCTCAATTCTACTTGCGGGACAACAATTGTTCGACGGATATCCGGTGACGTAGCACCTACCTAATTCTGGGCTATATAGGTATACTTAAGTGCACGTTATTTTCTGCAGACTATATAGCTATACGTTAGTGTACGTTGTTTTTGCGCAGACGATGAACGATGTTTTCATACACAGTGTTATTTATTAAATGAACGTGAATTTTCTTTTACTGTGTTTGTATATATATTACTAAATAGTGTTAAATAATAATATAACATAAATACAGATTTTAAAACAGTGCCAAATATAATTAATACTTTTGTCTTGTATATACTCTTGTCTGTATATACTCTTGCAGTATTACTGGCTATAACTGTGCAATCGGTTGTGTGACGTCTTGTCTATCTGTTCTGGCATTATAGGACTCCATTAGTCATCGGATTAACATCTGTCCGTCCCATTCATATCATGGTGCTGCCAACTCTATTTCTGTCAATATTCTCGCTCGAAGTAATATATCCTACAGTACTCCTTTATTTCCATTTGTATCTGCATTTAGTTCTTCTATTTGTTTCTGTAGTTCTCTTCGATCCATTTTGAATATTTCTCTTTTTAATGCTGTGACCTCCCTGTTTTTATGAAGTACTTTCATAATATCTTGATGGTCGGCGTTAGACATCCTGGATTTTCTGGTAATTTTTAGAATACTGACTTAATTTGAACTCTGATTACTGGCTC
Source organism: Philotrypesis tridentata (assembly GCA_018906965.1). Taxonomy (NCBI): domain Eukaryota; kingdom Metazoa; phylum Arthropoda; class Insecta; order Hymenoptera; family Pteromalidae; genus Philotrypesis; species Philotrypesis tridentata. The sequence goes on from JACCIB010000254.1 coordinate 181,711, forward strand.
CGCAAAAAAAAATTTTGTTTCTGCTATTGCCGTAGTACTACTAAAAACATATTTCTGACCGGCTGTAAAATGAAATCTAGTGTCTGACTGTATAATATTCCTGAAAATTTCCCTAGTCTGTCCGTAAGTAGTGAAATTTATTATATAATTTTCGACGTACAAACTGTAAACCGTCTAAAGAAATATGATGGGGCACTGCTAGTAAATAGGATATGTACCAAATAGAAATAGAAGAGGCGTCGTAGGTGTGAAAACATTATCGGAAAAAATTGAAATTTCCTATGGAAATGGTTATATAGTGCTTGGTAGCTGACTTTAAAAATTTTCATTGTAAATTCTCCGGCAATCTTCGTGACAGAGTTACATTGTTTGCTAAATAAAGTGTGGGTTATCCGGCTATACGCGAATCGTGTCGGACTGTATGCTGGGAGAATGAAGGAAAACAAATTTTTTTATCGAAAGCCGCGTATAGCATGCGTACCGACCGTTTCTGGCTAAGCGCTCAAGAAAAAGAAATTTTTCGAAGCCTTCACCCCACTTGCTTCTTTACGCCGAAGTATAATTTTTATTCCCTCCGGCTCGTGTCGGATCTCCGTCGTGTTTCCTTCCGCACGAGGCGTCTTTCTATCACTTTCTCTCTCGCTCTCACTGGCTGTTTGCTGTCTCTTGCTCTTGCCTGTAAACACCACTGGGTATTAGTTTTCTATGCTTTTCCCGATGCAGCTCCGGTGGTGTCCAGGTGAGCATGGGTTGACGGTAGACCGTCACAATCTATACTTACTATTGTGACGGTCTACCGTCAGCAGAGGCTCGCCTGGACACCACCGGAGTCAGGTAGAAATAATGGCAAAAAAACTTTACTCATACCCGGTGGTGCTTACAGGAATGAGCAAAATCCAGCAGTCAGGAGCCAGAGTGAGCGAGAGAGAAAGAGACAGAGAGAGAGAACCACGGACAGCACCGCGCGAGAGAGTAAGAGAACAGCATGCAGCGCCGCGAGAGCGAGCGAGACGGAGATACGAGCGGCAGCAGCTGAGAGCGGAAGACACCGCACGGCAGCACACCAAGCGAAGCCACGAGGCGTACGCGCGAGAGCGACCGCCGCCATGTTGGCGAGCGCGGCGTAGAGATACGAGAGACAGAGACAGAGAATGGGTGAGAGACAGAGCGAATGATAATCGGAGAGTGGAGGCAAGCGCTGAACCTCGTGCGATATTGAAATAAAGTGGAGGGCTGCGGCCCCGTCCACAGTATGTACGCGAGCGAGGAGAACATGCGCCACCTTTGTTGAATGAAATAGGCAGGCGGGAAAGCGACAGATCAGCCAGACGAAGGATACACTGAACTAGGACATAAAGACGAATTCAAATGTCGTGCGAGAGCAGAACCAATTATTAAGAGGGCGCTGAATGATTGATGACAAATATTGTACTATGCGCGACATCGCGTGATAAATTCGAAAGAGAAAGAGATAGGAAAAGCTAATCTGTACGAGCGAGATAGCAAGAGACGCCGCGGTCGTGAGGAAGCCGGGCGCAACAGGCAGGACAGTCAATGTGCAGTGAGCATCAGAACAACAAAGAGTATTCCTTAGGACAGCAGCAAGTCGAGCCACAGCAGAGACACAAAAATGTATTAAGTATTTCCCTCCGTCACGATTCGTCGTTCTCTTCCACTCTCCACAACTACACAGTGTTGAGAGGTAACCCCGCGAAAGTTTTGCGCCGCGCAAGTTTATAGGGCACGAGACATTGCCGTACGAGAGGACGAGCCGAGCACGAGTTTTAGCCAGGTAGACAGTCGTGTTAACCTTACAAGTGCGCGCTCGCGAGAAACCGCCGGTCGACGGCCATTAGTCGGACGATATCACACACGTGCTTTCAGTTCCCGTAATTCTAATAATTTTAATAAACGCCGGACAGTTTTTACATTATCCGTGTTGTTGTTATTTGCGAGAGTTCCCTATTCCCCCTTTTTGTAATCTACAGCCCCGGGCAATAAATCTTATACACCGCTAAGCAGCCGGCACAGCGGTCAACGAACCGGGCGTGCAACTTCACAATCATTATTAAATTAAGTTGATAGGTAGCCCGATCACAGGGTGAGTCTACGTTCGCGAGTGTAGTACGACTACAAATTCGCAACGTCACACTATATAAGCAATCCCATGCAAAGTTTGGTAAATTTCAGCACTTTTTTTGCTTTGCCGCAGAAAATCTCAGCATCAGTTGATGAATAAAGGTCAAACTTAATGGAAAAAGTTCTAAATATGTTTCCTCACAGCTTGAACGGAAGACTTCGCTGAAAAATATTAATTTTAAATATTTCATAACATATAAGTTGATAAGATTAGTAATTATAGAGAACCCCCACCAGGGGTTATCACTTTGACGCGTGCCTTGATAGGGCCAGTGCGGGGTTTCGTCTGGCAAATCCAAGTGGAGTGTGGTATCCTGAACCGGACCGAGGGGTTGGGGGGGGCGGTATCCCCGGGGCTGGGGTAGATTCCATGCAGGCATGGCGGCGAAACTGGACCGATGCGAGGTGTCGCCTCTCTGGTACGGGAGTAGCTTCCCTGGTCTGAGATCCCCGTAAAAAGGGCTCTTCCGGCCGGGCCTCTCCCTGGGACTGGGTCCGGGTTCTCGAGAACGGCCATGCGGGTGCATCAGGGGCTAAGAACAACCTCCCATTGTGTTCGGGAGGAGGCGTAATGGTAATTTCATCCAACTCCCAATTCCAAGGTGTAGCTGTCATACCGAAGGGACTGGCTGGCCACCGGGGTCCAGGTGGTCGCAAACGATGCCCAGGGACTGCAGGGTGAAGCCTTTTGGTGTGCACAAAGCCCTCCCGGACAGATGGTTGTTCGGGGCTAAACAGCTGGCCCTCCCCGACCGAGCGTATTGCGGCAGAACTCATAGTCCAGTTAGGGTACATAATACAACACAATGACACGGACACACAAGAACAAAACACTACACTGTAGGATCATTAGGAATCCCCGGAGTCGTGACCTCTTTCTGTGTCACTCCAGCAGGAGTCTTCAACCCGTACCGGAGGGTACAACGGGAAAACTGGGTTGATGGCACTCCTGGGTCGCCAGACAGTACAGGGACCCGGGTTAGTCTAACCAACCGGACCTGGCTGCCTTATCAGCCGGCGAAAAATTCTGTTAGGCCTGCGGTTAATGACCGGGTAGGGCCGCAGCAGGTTGAGCGGGAAGCCCCGCCGCCGCGGCTTCTTCACAAGGTTCTTCAGAGCAAAAAGCAGGGGGGAGGATCGGAGCCGGAGAGGAGGAATCTGCCTGCCACACACACACGTATACATTCGCCTAAACAAGTTTATTTATACCGCTGCTGTGCCCTGCGCTCTACCGAGCGCAGAGGTAGTGAATGGGGGGGGGGGACGTCCTCGACCGACGGGGAGATTTTCGATGCACCTGACGGCGCCTATTTTCTCCATTATTGGGAGAATTGTCAACAGAGGGGAGCGCTGATTCTTAACTGTAAAGTGGTGGAGAACAAGTCGTGGCCTCTAGAATAGGTAGAGAAGTGGAAGGGCGAGGGACTTCAGATCAAGGCGGTTGGCATAGAGGATCTAGCCAAAATGACTAGGGCCTTGATCTACTACCCGGGATCTAAAGATACTAAGGTGGTGATCAAGAATATAGGGCGTCAAAACCCAACCCTCAAGACTGAAACCTGAGTAGTGACCCGTTCTCATAAGGCCACAAAAGGGATAGAGGCCGGGGGAAGGGAGGAGAAGGTGGTGAGAATGCTTTTAGAAGGAGAGAAGGTGGAGGAGCCGAAAGCCATTGACTGGCGACATTTTCTGGGAGGAAGCAGGGCGCACATCGTCCTCCCTGAAACGAAAGGACGAAAGGAAAGGACGAAGGGGAGGAGGAGAAGCAGGAGGAGGAAGCCATGGAGGTGGAAACCACCGTATTCCAGGATGGGGCGGAAGCCACAGTAGAGGGAACCCCTGATGACAACTAGGGGAACCAGACAGGGCGCGCACGCAACCACGGAAGCAGACTCTGTAGCAGCAACCAAAATAACGTTCGCGCAGATCAACTTATACAACTGCAAAAGCACCACGGCAGTTCTAGACAAACGCATGGCAGGGGTAGACACAGGCAGGGTTGCAAATAATTAATTCATCCTATAATTTAATTCCATGTTAAGGGGACCCACCACTTTTAAAATCTGAAATAAAAAAAATTTTCAAATGATTTTTAAATTGTTGCAATCAATTATAATTGAACTAAAACATTTTTAATCTAAAAGTATATACAAAATATAGTAAGATTAAATTTTTATTGTCCTACTTTGAGCCTAATACACATTCATGTCAGCGTAGACACTGTTCGATGATTTTTGGCACTGTCCGTAAGATTCCAAGTGTACGCATGGATGAAATGTGCTCAAATTTTTTTTACAAGCTTATTACAGTATTAGTTTCCGTATGAAAACAGTGATTTTAATTTTAATGAGTAGAAGATTTGAAATTCAATTCTAATTGACTGTAACAATTTAAAAATTATTTTAAAATTTTTTTTATTTCAGATTTTAAAAGTGGTGGGTCCAATTAACTCCCAATTCCTTTTGGAATCGTGAATAATTTACTGTATAAATCACAATTCCAAAAGGAATCGTGAATTATCTTGTAACATCCTACGACGATATTTGTTTTAAAATTTATTAATTGTAAATTAAAATACTATATTTTCAAAATTCAAAACAAGAAGAGAATTAAGATGTAGATTTCGAAATATTAAATTCTCAATGTGAGCTGTGATTTTGTAACACAACTCAGCAGTGTTGCTTATTCGGCAATCGTACTTTAAAAACTAATTATTAAGCGTTACAGTTTGCGAATAGGTCATCATATTCAGGCTTTAAAAGAGTCGAATTGGCCTCATTTTAATTAGTCTCGTGTTTAAGTCCGAACACCGTACTACGCGGTCCGTTAACTGGTGGAGATTTTTACACTGTACTACAAAGTACTATCTTGTGAATTTAAGGAACAACTGTATTATCCATTAAACGAAAACGAGTGCATCATTTCAAAAGCCTATCGTTCTTTCCAAAGCACAATTAAGCAGAAAGAAAAAGACGAGGACAGCGGAGACAGCAAAATAAAGACAGCAGAAGAAGAAAAGCAAAGGTAAGTCATATAAAATACTTAAAATAGAAATACATTACTAGGGGTAACAAGTCTATATCAATCTAGCCACTTGATTCTCACTTTTAAAAACAAATCTCCACACAAATAGAATCCTACCTATGTGGTGAGAGTGTAGGTTGGACATAACAATCTATTGTATAATTCACGATCCCTTTTGGAATGGTGAATTATTTATTGTATAATTTACAATTTCTTTTGGATTCGTGAATTATTTATTGTATAATTCCTTTAGGAATCTTTGAATTTTTCGCCTGTAGCTCTTTGTTGGCATAGGGTTTTGACTAGGCACATAACGGTTTATGGTTGGAAATGAGCTACCAAACAAAACTAACATGGTCCGATCAAAAATAAAAAAGTGCAACTTTTTTATTATTGTTTGATCCTAGGAAAGTTTAACCCTACGGATTGATTTAAAAAAAATTGTAAACATAGCCTTTATCAATACAGAAGTATCTGGGAATGTCTCTGGCAAGGTTACAGGGAGAACCTGGCGGCGAGGATCGGTACTTTTCCGAGGTCCTACGGGTCGACGAGAATATCGAGCATGGCTCCGAGATTCTTACGATGTTATCCTGAACTCGTATGAAGGAAACTGCGAAGTCAGGAGAAGGGTTAAACACAAGGAGCCCCCTGGTGGAACAGGTCACTGGGGAAGCTTCGTAAGGGCGTAATCAGACTCCGTAGTGGATCCAAGCGAACTAGAACGGAGAAGGATATGCTTACGTTTAAGGAAGCTCGTAGGGAGTATAAGAGGGCCATTGAGGAGGCCAAGACCACGGGGTGGAGGAGATCATGCAGTGGGTGGAAGGATCTTAAGGATACGGCTAGGCTATGCAAGGTACTCCAGCACCCCAAGGGCACCTTGGCCGACACAATTCAGGTGGGTGATGTTTGGGCGAAAAGTGCGCAGGATGCTCTTTCACTGCTACTCAGGAAGCATTTTCCGGATCACCGAGTGTGGGAGAGGGAGGAATGAATTGGCGAAGAGCCACGTGCATTACTACAAGGCTGCCGGATTGGACGGAATTTTCCGGCTTTGTTACAGGAGGGAGAAAAAATACTCGGGACTGCCGTAGAAAAGTTATTTAAGGCTTGCCTAGCGTATACACCCGGAAAATGGAGAAAAGCGAAGGTTGTGTTTCTCCCTAAACTAGGGAAGGCACAGCACTCGGCTGCAGGTGACTTGGTGAAAGGTTGGTAGACAGGTATATCAAAGAAGAATGTCTAGTGTCGGCACCCCTACACAGAGGACAGCACGCCTACCAAGCGGGAAAATCGATAGAGACGGTGCTAGTGTATGCTGCATACCGAATAGAAAAGGGTATGAAAAGGAAAGAATTTGTATAAGCAGCCTTCCTGGACGTGGATGGTGCATTTAATCACACTATCAGGGAAGCCATAGTGGAGGGAATGGTCAGGTACGTTATCTCCCGTACGGTATTCAACTGTACCTGGGGCATGCTGAGCAGTAGGGTAATCGAGGCGCACTCCCCTTGAGGGGGAGTACTCACTCCTACTCTGTGGTGACTGGTAGTGGATGGGTTATTGAGGAAGCTAGTGGATGCAAGTATATACGTGCGTGCGTATACTGATGACAACGGGGATGTTGTGGCGGGAGTCATGCAGTACGCGTTGAGCCTCGTGGAGGAGTGATGCAAGACAATGAGGTAAAGTGTAAACCCCAGGAAAGTGAACTTTATGCTGTATACAACCAGGTACAAGAGCAACACGGTAGAGCGGCTTGCCTTGAATGATATTCTACTCAAACTGTTGAAGGAGGTTAAATACCTTGTGGGGGAGGGGGGGGAGGATCATAGTTGACTCAAAACTAAACTGGGGTAAGCATATATGGAACAAATGCCCGAGTAACTTCTGGCTCTGCAGGAAGGCGATAGGAACAAAATGGGTATTAGGGCTGGCCCAAGTAAGATGGGTATACGAATCTAACATACAACCGAGACTGGCGTACAGAGCCATCGTATGAGCACATAAGAGCGACCAGAAGGGATATGCGGGGGAGCTAGACAGAGTCCAAGGACTAGTGATGCGATAAATGGCGTGCTCTATGAGGTCGACCGGACGGTTGCCCTGGAACTCCTGCTAGGAATTCCACCGCTGGCCAAGGGTATAAGGGCTGGCGCCTTTCAAGCATATGTCAGTCTCTCCGGAGCCAGGTCATGCGATAGGTTTAGGATGAGGGGGTAATGAAGGAGATCACGAAAGATAGTGATAGAAAGGCATTTGACAGGATGGCAGGGAAATTACTTTTCTTTAAACCATATAAGGTTTTCATTTCGCAGAGATCGGAATGGATCGGGGGCACACACGACCTACTTTAGGTGGGAGAGCTGTGGTTTACGGATGGATCTAAGACGAATCAGGGTGAAGGGGCGAGAGCTTGGAGGAAGGGCGGTACTGAGGAATTGGTACGCAGCCTGGATTCATACGAGACTGTATTCCAGACAGAAATCAGGGCCATAGGAGAGTCGTCTGACTGGTTACGGGATCACGGAACCAACCATGGATTGATTACCATATGCACAAATAGTAGGGTAGCGCTACAGGCACTGGATGCAATTCGCATCAACTCGAGAGAGGTGCTGGGGTGCAGGCATTCATTGGAGGTGCTGGCAAGGTATAAGGAGGTTTGGTTGGTCTGGGTGCCAAGACACTCAGGCATTATTGGTAATGAAAAGGCAGACCGTGTGGCGGGTAGGGGTTCTCACCTGGTAAGAGCTAAGCTCTGCAGAGTAGCGGTACCTGACTGCGTAGTGGACGGGATGGTGAAACAGTGGCTTTAGAAGGAGCTAGGGCGGAAATGGACGGGGGATGAGCCACCTCGAGAATGGCTGAACGCCCTGTGTAAGTCAGATAGGACTGAACTCAGGATGGTGGTGGGGTTTTTAACAGGGCACTGACGGGTAGGGTACCACCTGTACAAGATGAAGTCGTACCGGAGGTAGGCTCTATGATGTAGATGGTGTGGTTCGAGAGAGGAGACTGCGCTGCACCTTATGTGCAGATACACGACGTTTGCAGGTACGAGTCACAGGATATGGGGGTAACCTTCGTCGATCCAGAATTCATGAGAACGCTCAGCGTGAAGAGGGCTATAGATATGCAACTAGGGTGGAATATGCGGGGTGTCCTTTTCTAAGGATCTTAAACAGTAAACGATGAAGGAACAGAGGGAATGGCATAATGGGCTTGAACTGATTGCCAGATCCGGTACGTCCCCGGGCAGTGGCCGCCGGTATCACCTCCAGGAACTTGCTGATACTTAATTAGAAAGAATATTATATTAATGTAACAAAAATTTGAATTCTGATAACACTTATGCAGACAAAACCAAACTCTCATTAACACTCATACTGAAAAAAAAAAATTCTAAGAGCTTACTCTAAAATTAAACTTTAATTTTCATACTTCGACAACTCTAATGTGGCCGAAATTATATGTGCTTTATCCTATACAGTTATTAAATTAAGTAAATTAAAGATCTTGATAACACTTATTTAGACAAAATACTAGCAGCTTCACTGCATGCTGTTAAGAGGTGTTGATAATAAAGATATCTTCTTTCCCCTTGTGAATAAGTGATTGACCTATAACACACACACTGGAAGAATATGTGATGCTTATAGATCAAGTTTGAAGACAAATAATTATGTTAGGACGCATGTCTTCGAACCTCGTAAATGAGTTAATCACCAGCACTCAAATCATGATGCTTATACCTTAACTTAAATAATCCGAAACTCTCATGGATGAAAATATGAACGTGTAATACCATCTTCGCATTATCGTTTCCTTCGATTTTATCTATACCTTCGATATTATAAAAATTCCCATTTTAATTTTAAGAAAAGAAAGTTATGATATTAATAAATAAATTGGCAAGTTTGTTGTTATAAAAAGTGTGACACGGCGGGGCAGGTGGCTGCGGCGAGCGAGAGGAGAGAGGCACATCGGTGCGTCTCCCGGGGGTTTTTCGCGCTCGCGCGTGGGCCTTCCCCTCCGCGTTCTGAGTCGAGCTACACGTCGCGTCTGTTGTTTTTCGGGGTGCGGGCGCCTTGACACGACGCGGATGAGCTCGCTCACAGGCTTCGGGCCTCGGCGGAGACTCTCTTTCTCACGGTCGTTTGAGCCGGTAATTTTGGTTATAAATTTAGACACTCGGATTTAGTCGAATTTCTTTTATTACTTTTCACTACACTTCGCTGTGATGCAGTCTTCCTCGCGTACGGCCGTTGTCTCGTGCTCTGTGAAACGACGAACGCGAATACTAAAGAGACGCAGTCGTGCGCGGGTGGATAGATGCTGCTGGAACTCGTCACAAAAAAAACTCTCGATATCTCGGAAACTCTCGATGCTGCTCACTTGGAGGTTTGATCGGTACTGCCTGCTCGCTCGTTCGCTTCGGCGCTCTATCTCGCGATCTCACACATACACGCTCGCATCCATGTACAGCCGTCACGTGATCAGCCGCGGCAGATTACAAATTTCTTATATTTATTTTCGCCTCACTCGCACTCTGGCTTCGGCACACTCGCTCGCTTAATGCCGTTGTGGAGAGCCCTGGCGCCTCCACTTCGACCGCCAATAACATTTCCCGCTGCACACTACGAGGCTCGGTAGCCTCCACTCTTTCATGCTCAGCGACGGCATCGTGCTCTTCGGCACGCGCCGTGCTGCGCGCGCTCACGCACACACACATACACACGCGCTCGCTCTCTACAGTGTACGCAGCTCAGCCGCTCGTCGCGCCGCTCGCTGTAGCGCCATGCGCTGGCTGCGCTCGCCGTCGCCTCGTGCTCCTCGGCGGTGTCATGGCGGCGGCTGCGGCCCAGTGCCGGCGCCTGGCTATGGCTCAGCTGTTCTCTCCTGTAAGCACCCGTTGCCATTAGAGCATATTCCTCTGCTCGGTTTCGGGTGTCTGCAGGAGAGTCACTCAGCTTTCTTACGACGGATTCTCCGTCGCAAAAGTAATCGTTTTGAAATAAATAAATAACCGTTTAAATTGAGGAAGGATTATAAATATGTATGTATTCATATAAACACTCGACCAAAGCATGTGAAACGTAGATAGCCTGAACGGCAAATCGGGCGTTGCGTGCCCGATTCCAAACATTCGCATAACATGGAGCCATTTCGGAATTATTCCAAGTTTCAATTGTTACCGATTGTACATGTGATAAAATCGTATTATGTTCTTATATGATATATTATCACACGATAAATGTGCTCATAATGTGTCATAATATCATGTGTTTGTCCAAATTTATCATGTAATATAACGGAATTGTCTCGCATCATGAAAAATCATAATTTTTAAACTAATTAATGTCTATTATTTCCTTTTCCTGTTGTTATTTATGGAAGCAACAATTATGTGGTGTACAAGCGAATGTACAATCTACTCTAGTTAGTAATTCGGAAAATAAGTTACTATTTCCTTATTTCATTAAATCTATAGCATATGTGTCAAGGACGATCATCTATAATGAAATATGAGATTTAAATATTCTAGCATGTAGAATGCAATTTTTCGATCATCTACACATCGACGATCATCTACAATGAAATATGAGATTTAAATATTCTAGCATGTAGAATGCAATTTTTTTTATGGAAAAACTTGCCGTCCCGTCCTATCATTGACAATGATGGATGTGGTCATCAAATTATATCTCTCTCAAATAACTGATACTTCATTTAGAATGTGTTTCCTACGAATTTTCATCAATATTTGAAGAATCGAAATATAATTTTCTGATAATTCTAACGTCAAATTTTCATTATTCGTATGTATATCTTCACAAAATTAAGTTACTATTTTCAAAAGATAACAGGAATTTGATAAAAAATAATTTAAACTATTATAGTGTATTAAAAAATGGTATAAAGTCAATTTCTATTAGTGAAGCTAAAAATAATAAATTAAGATTTATGCTGCTTATAGATTATTTATAAATTTAAATGTATACTTAACTAAAAAATAGAATTCCTGCTATCATTTGAGGCCATTGTTTTCACAGTTTAACATAAATTTTGTGTAGTAGCGATTATAGGATAATAGGAAGATACGTTAATTATAATTAAATATTTTGTCATCTAGTTGATTACACTGATATTTTGTAATTCATCGATTATCTATGATAGGACGGGACGGCAAATTTTTCCATAAAAAAATTGCGTTCTACATGCTAGAATTTATTCCTGTTTTATTAAAAAAAATCTGGGATCGATTCTTTATATGAACAGAATATTTAAATCTTATATTTCATTGTAGATGATCGTCCTTGACATATATGCTATAGATTTAATGAAATAAGGAAATAGTAACTTATTTTCCGAATTACTAACTAGAGTAGATTGTACATTCGCTTGTTGCTTCCATAAATAACAACAGGAAAAGGAAATAATAGACATTAATTAGTTTAAAAATTATGATTTTTCATGATGCGAGACAATTCCATTATATTACATGATAAATTTGGACAAACACATGATATTTTGACACATTATGAGCACATTTATCGTGTGATAGTATATCATATAAGAACATAATACGATTTTATCACATGTACAATCGGTAACAATTGAAACTTGGAATAATTCCGAAATGGCTCCATGTTATGCGAATGTTTGGAACCGGGCACGCAACGCCCCATTTGCCGTTCAGGCTATCTACGTTTCACATGCTTTGGTCGAGTGTTTATATGAATACATACATATTTATAATCCTTCCTCAATTTAAACGGTTATTTATTTATTTCAAAACGATTACTTTTTATAACAACAAACATGCCAATTTATTTATTGATATCATAACTTTCTTTTCTTAAAATTAAAATGGGAATTTTTATAAAATCGAAGGTATAGATAAAATCGAAGGAGACGATAATGCGAAGATGGTATTACACGTTCATATTTTCATCCATGAGAGTTTCGGATTATTTAACTTAAGGTATAAGCATCATGATTTGAGTGCTGGTGATTAACTCATTTACGAGGTTCGAAGACATGCGTCCTAACATAATTATTTGTCTTCAAACTTGATCTATAAGTATCATATATTCTTCCAGTGTTTGTGTTTCAATCACTTATTCACAAGGGGAAAGAAGATATATTATTTGTTGATCTGATGACTTTATTATCAACACCTCTTAACAGCATGCAGTGAAGCTGCTAGTATTTTGTCTATATAAGTGTTATCAAGATCTTTAATTTACTTCATTGAATAACTGTATAGGATAAAGCACATATAATTTCGGCCACATCAGAGTTGTCGAAGTATGAAAATTAAAGTTTAGTTTTAGAGTAAGCTCTTAGAATTGGAATCGAATTTAAACTTTATGAAAACTTGTAAAAAATAATGTCAATAAAGTTGTGGTATCCCCTGTAGGCCTAATCCACAAAATTGACACAAAACTTTATTCTGTTTAACATAATTATTTACTTGATACAGATAGTATGAAAAAGTAAAGATCATTTAATGAAAAATAAATTTTTGGTTGATATGATAAACGTGAAATTTTTCATGATTTCCCTCTGATTAGTACGTTTAAGGGGTTATGACAGTGTTTAAAACCTGAAAAAAAAGAAAAATTGTTAGTGTTGTAAAAAATTAATAGATATATAGGTGCTCTAAAAACTATATTTTTGCTTTCAAATACAAGTATTATACATCACTTTTATGCATAAATAATATGCATAAAGTGAGTGTAACATTTAAAAACAATTAAAGGTATTTGCTTACCAAAAATCATGATTTTCATCACTTTTATTTACTTGCCGCATGTTTCTGATGGAACCGTACCATCAATCCTGTTGAATCAAAGTGCCAAATCTTCATTATAAGTCTGGTCTCAGACTAAGTGGAACAGATTCCTGAAAAACACAAAATTAATATAATTAATTAAACATATATTGACAATATTAATAATTATAGTGAATGTTACATATGTAAACATACGTAACATTCACTTTGAACTTATTTTTGCCAATTCTGCTCCACTAAGTTTGTGACCGTACTCATTAGGAAGGTTTTCCACTTTGGTTCATCCGGATTGATGTTACGGTTCCTCCAGAAAGCTGCGGCAAGTACATCAAAAGCATGAAAAAACTAAATTTGAGTAAAAGGCATTTAAAGTTTAGAATGTAAATCATACAAATGAACTCAGCTATACTTACAGAAAATATCTGGCATACCTTGATTTGCTTTTGGTACTCAAATATACATACAATAAAGTATATTTGATGGTACGCGCTTGTCATGCTATGTGATAATAGCATTTAGAAGCTGAAAATAAAATAAAAATTATCGTTAGCTATTCATAATCAAGATATGTTTATGAATTACAGTTACATACAATACTTATCATTATTAAATACACTTCAAGTTCTTAAAAAGTATGCAAAATAATACTTCAGGCAGTCAATATAAGCTGCCATTTTGCTGGCTTGCACCCGTATACCTAAAAGCAAAAAATAAACCAACAAAGAAAAAGCTCATTATGAACACTGTTATTACTAATTAGTTTCCAATACTTATCTGAATAATTTTTCTACTCTGCAGAAGCTCTTGCACTTTTGCAACACCACTAAGGTTATAAGCATTGCTACAGCAGCTAGCAGACTAACTGCACTGATCTAGTGTCTTGGATGAAAAACAGCTGTTTGGCTGCTTTCTGCTCCTTTACAGAAAATTCTACTATACCGATCAAACAGAAATCTTCATTCTCGACCAGACGCTGTGAGGCACAACCTATTCGAGTGGCAAATTCAAATTTGTTGAATGCCTTTACTTTAACACATTGAGTTTAGTAACATAAAATCACACATAGAAAAATTAATTTTACAGATTTTATTTATTTTACGGAAATAAATTAATAACTCTTGAGAAAAAAAACAGTTTGTAAAACGGTTTTTAAGTCATATTTTGTGCCCGAAGTACCCGAAGTGCAGGCAGTTTTCAGAAAATGGGTTGAGCGTCCCTTTTTTCAATGGAAATACATGTTCTGATTTCTAAAAGGTAAAAAGACCATACAAGTGGTTTAGCCCACAGCTTAGAGAGATTGTATAAAAATTTTGAAGATGATACAGCTGAGCAGTATTAAGATAATCGGAGATGAGATATATCAAAATTAAAAAATTCAAATTTTGCTAAGCCGTATCAACTTGAATATTCTCATACTATCCCTCTAAGTGACAGGCTTTACAACTCATTAGTTTTCATTACCTTTTACAAAGCAAAACATGCATTTCCCTTGGGAAAAGACTCGTTACATGCAAGATTTGGAAACTGAGTGTACATGTTGCTCTCTCAAAATTGAGAATAACTAATTTTTCATTAAGCAAATTAATCAGAGGGATAGCATAAGAAATTTCAAGTTATAGTATATAGTATATATATATATTTCTTATAGTATATTTATATAGCATATAGTATATTTCTTTAACATGAGAGCATGTGTTATTGTATTGCATAATACAAAACGTCTGCATCTGCACATAAAAATGTCTGCTCGTCTGCATTTACACACATATAAACTGTATACATACAATAGTATACGTAGAGCTGACGTCACACGATGACGTACTTCCGCGGAGAACATTTTCTCCGGGAGAAGAGTTTTCGTATAGGAGAATTCGTGATGCCGAACTTTCACTTCGCAATAACTTTTGATAGAAGCAATTTCACAAAATATGACCCCGATGTCATTTTGTTAGTTTTGTCGCAAGCTTTCATCTGGGTGCTCATATGCAACAAACAAAGTTGTTAATGCGAAGATAACTGTATGTCGAGTTTTCAACAGGGCTAATTTAAAGTATATATAGGGTCTGGCTATAGCGCCCGACGGCGGCGTACGTACTGACGTACCTTATACTTCCCATCGTGGCGCTACCGCGTCCCTTGATATTTTCACATACATAACATTACTTTTAACTTACTTTAGTCAATTCTGCTCTGGTCAGTCTGTGAAGGAAGGTTTTCTGGAGTTCTCCAAGAAATTTCAATTTGATTAGTTTAATACGTGCTGAGAAAATCTGTGGCAACTGACTTCGAATCATGAAAATCCTAAAGCCGAGTAAAATTCAATTGAAGTATACATATCTAAATCACAAAAACAAACTAACTAAGTACTTACGGGTAATATCTAGCATATTTTAATTATATTTTTGTTCTTGAACACATATACGCTGAAGTATATTAGGAGACTCGCGTGCTGGATATTAGTCTGTAATGATATCTCGATACTGAAAATAAAATTAAATATTAGAATGTTTACAATTATTTTTGCTACTTACCATTAATACATCCTATAAAGGTTCTTGTAAACATGTCAAATGAGATATAATATTCAATATGAGAGCCAATCAATCCATATTTACCTATAAACAAAAAAGAAACACAAAGAACTAAATCTTTATAAACGCAACTACTATTTACTAGTTTACAATACTTATCTGAATTCTTGTTGCAGAAGTTGTTGAACTTGCTATCCACTCTAATAACAGATTATAAGTAACAGTAGACAAATGCATCATCAAATTGAATTGAAACAGCTGTTTCCTAGGGAACTATTGTATCCATAAAACAGAACTTAATCTTCTTTATTGTTGCCGTGCGGCGGCAACTATTCGGTGGCAATTTCAAATCGATTAAATTTTTTTACTTTTTTCAAATTTTAATTTGCTTTATTTTATAAGATTGTAGTTGTTTACGAAAAATAAACTCAGAAAAAAATTGCTATTTTGTAAAAATTGTTTATTTGGCGGTTTATACTAGGTTAACAACTTTTTGAGAAAGAACTATTTCGCAAAATAGATTTATATTGTAGCTTCGGTGGAATTCCCTATAAAAATGTTGCACTAGAGGTATTACAAAAATTCTGTTCAATGATTGAGATGTAATCAAATTTAATATCGAAAATCGATGATTTTTCAAAAATTATCGGCAAAGCAATCCAATAACTCGTCAAATAATACAACATACCTCTTACACAATTATTAATTATATTATAAGTAGATTATCTTTATTTCTCCTCTTCAACATGGTAAAATTTTTTTCCAAATAATCACAGAATACCGGTGTCGTCGGGTGGATATGCGACACCGGTACTTTGAGATTACCGTAGTGTCATTTACGCTGCTTTTACTTATTTTTGTTTTCTTTTAAGCCCTGATAAGGAGCTGTACCCAGCTCGAAACGTAGGCAATAAAGGATTATTTGTAGCTGGAAGAGATGTATAGATTCATTGTGTATTCCATTAAAACTAAGATGCTGTAATTTCTTATACACGGATTAATTTTCCGTGTACCTAAGGGTTGCCTTTCACGATTGTTTTCTTGGAAAAAAATTTGTTTTTACAAATAATTAATATCACGTCTAACAGGTAAATTTCTCGTTAAATACTCTAATAAATGTTATACATAAACATACATTTAAATACATTTAAATAACAATAATAACTTGTCATTGCACGTATAAGTGCACATACCCACGTAACAGTAAGGCAATTTGAAGGCTTTCCTGACAAACCCCAAATTAATTATTAAAATATTTAGAAAAACACTAAATAACTTCGTCTCCCCATGAAAATAATTTTCAAACCTGATTATCACAAATTCATTTTTTTCTCTTTTGTTTTAACACGTAATGCATTAAGGGTTATAATGTTTTTCAACCGACGATTACACCGAAACTATTTAATATTTTTTAATGAATTTTCACACAATGCTTGTTCAAATGATGCTCTAGATGATAGCATTTTTCTTAATAGTTGCAATGGACTTAATTTTTGTAAACGGACCAATGAACGGATGCGAGATGAGCGCGCGCGGCCGCGCGACTGCTCCGGCCGGGCGGCGCGGTGGTGGGGGGACTGCCGCTGCGGCTTTCGTGAACCTTAGATGCAAACTGATTTTCTCGGCAACCAAAGGTCCTACGGTAATGCTTTTTTTTTATTTTATGTCTTTTTTCCTCAACTTTCACGTCGTGTCAATGAAATTTACATGAGTGCAATGCAAATACCCGAAAATTACGTTTTTTAGATGTAAATTTAATTTCTCGGCAACCAAAGGTCCTACGTCAATGCTTTTTTTTAAATTTTGTGTTTTTGCCTCAACTTTCACGTCATGTTAATTAAATTTTCATAAGTGCCACACAAACACAAGAAAATTTCATGTTTTCTGTTATATGCAGTACTACGTAATGTTTTCATATTTTCTATATATAAGTGTATATTAATTTTAAAAGCTCAGTACAAGGATAGTGTTTGCTTACGATTTCTGCATTAAACGAAATTAAGGAATTAATGTCGATAAAATATGTTTTTCAACTATAAGTTATCGCTTCGCGTTATGTAAAACTTTTTAAACTAGCATTGAATTTAATCGATTTTCATAGGATAACATACTTATTTCTATATATATTTACGCATGTGTAACGTTCTTAAAATCGTATGTGTATACGAGCGCGCGGTACACACACATACACATATATACGCGCTTATTCATGGCGTCAAGTGGAGAAAATGGTCGTATGCGAAATCGTATGTGTATACGAGCGCGCGGTACACACACATACACACATATACGCGCTTATTCATGGCGTCAAGTGGAGAAAATGGTTTAAAATGGCAACCAAAGGTCCTACGTTAATGCTTTTTTTTTCAATTTTATGTGTTTTTGCCTCAACTTTCACGTCATGTTAATTAAATTTTCATAAGTGCCATACAAACACAAGAAAATTTCATATTTTCTGTTATATGCAATACTACATAATGTATTCATATTTTGTATATATGTGTGTGTATATTAATTTAAAAGCTCAATACAAGGATAGTGTTTGCTTACGATTTCAGCATTAAACGGAATTAAAGAATTAATGTCCATAAAATATAATTGTATACAACTTTCTGGAGCTGCATTGAATTTAATCGATTTACATGAGATTATACTTTTGTATATAAATGTTTGTACATGTATAAAATAACTTTTCATCTGTTTCAACAGCGAATATGATTTTTTTGTAAGATCCTACGTGTATCAAGGGGCGCGGTAGCGCCTCGATGGCAAGTATAAGGTACGTCAGTACATACGCCGCCGTCGGGCGCTATAGCCAGACCCTATATACGTCTCATAGGCCCTGTTGGAGATGTAACATTCGGTTTTCTTCGCATTAAGAGCTTTGTTTCTCACTTATGAGCACTCAAATGAAAGCTTGGAATAAAACTAGCAAAATCACTTCAGGATCATATATTGTGAAATGGCTTCTATCAAAAGATATTATGAAGTGAAGGTTCGGGGTCACGAATTCTTCAACGCGAAAATTCTTCTCCTGACGGAAAAACGTTCTCCGCGGAAGTACGTTATCGTGACGTAGGCACTACGTATACTATTGCTTGCATCTATACAGTTCATCAAGTGTGCAGAAGAGCAGACGATGGTGTATTCACATTTTTTGATTTTTGAATATAATAACACATATGCAGTGTTAAAGAAAAATAAGTATTGTACAAAATAAAGTACGAAAGTGATTTTATTTTCAACATAATATGCAATTTATAAATCTGGGTTTGATGAAATATTTAAAAACTGACAGATATAATTATGAAAAATTTTCACAAACAAGACTAATAGCCTCAAATTAGATAAGTATTTAGTTGTACTTTTTTTTTAAATATACAATACATGAAAGATTCATGAACTGATTCTTTGTTAAAATATATCCTTTTATTTTTCAGGTTTTTTTACTATTAGATTATATAAAGAAATAACTATTCTGTGATGTGGCAGCTAGTAAAGTGTTAAGAATTCATCTTTCAAGAAAGTTTACGTTGTTGAAGTGAATATGTAACTTTTTCTATCGTCTCCTGGGTTCACCTTTCAAGCAAGTTTCTACATTCTTGAAGTGGATGTGTAATTTTTTCTATGGTCTCCTGGGAGGTAGACTCTCAGGCTATTCGTCGAAAAGGATCCTGATGAGAAGCTAGTGAAAGTGTTGTATTTTCATCATCCAAGAATCAAAGAAAATTTATACAGAATTTCCAGTTTATATAATTTTCTTGTGATGTGACAAGTTGGTTAAGTGTAAGGATTATATTCAATCTTCCACGCAAGAAAGTTTCTACAATTGTGGAAGTGCTTATGAACAATTATTAAATTTTCCTATAGTCTCCTGGGAGATAGACTCTCAAACTATACGTCGAAAGGGATCCTTACAAATAGCTAGTGTGTTTTATTTTCTTGGTTCAAGAATCGAAGAAAGTTTCAACATAGAGAATATTCAGTATAAGGAAAAAATTGTCTTGCATTGTGAGAAGTTAGTGAAATGTCAAGAATATGCATCGCTCATGCATGAAAGTTTCTAAGTTGTTTAAGTGTATATGAATAATTCATAACTTTTCCTATCGTCTCCTGGGAGGTAGACTCTCAGGCTATTCGTCGAAAGGGATCCTGATGAGAAGCTAGTGAAAGTGTTGTATTTTCATCGTCCAAGAATCAAAGAAAATTTATACAGAATTTCCTGTTTATATAATTTTCTTGTGATGTGACAAGTTGGTTGATTGTTACGATTATATTCAATCCTCCACGCAAGAAAGTTTCTACAATTGTGGAAATGCTTATGTTAACTTTTTCTATCGTCTCCTGGGAGATAGACTCTGAGGCTGTACGTCGAAAAGAATTCTTATGAATAGATAGTAAAAGTGTTTTATTTTTTTGGTTCAGTTTATATAAGGAAAAAATTATTTTCTATTGTGAGAAGCTAGTGAAGTGTCAAGAATATGCATCGCTCATGCATGAAAGATTCTAAGTTGTTTAAGTGTATATGAATAGTTCATAACTTTTCCTATCGTCTCCTGGGAGGTAGACTCTCAGGCTGTTCACCGAAAGAGATTCTTATGTATAGCTAGTGAAAGTGTTTACTTTATTTTGTTGGATTTTAGAGATTATTGAGTTTATATAATAGAGAATATTCTTGCTTCAGATTATAAAGGAAATAACTTTTTTGTGATGACAAGCTAGTGAAGTGTTAAGAAGATCTATATTCATCTTCTATGCAAGATAGTTTCTATACAATTGTTGAAGTGCTTGTTTATTATTAATTATTTCCTTATGACCAGCTAGTGAAAGTGTTTTATTTTCATCGTTCAAGAATCCAAGAAAGAATTCTCAGTTTATAAGTCCTTATGACAAGCTAGTGAAAGTGTTTAGTTATCATTTTTCCAGAATCGAAGAAAATTTTTACTGAATCTTCAGATTATATAAGGAAATAGCTATTTTGTGATGTGACAAGCTGGTTAAGTGCGTTGAGAATATTCCTCGATTGCTGATCTTCTTGTGAATAATTGTTAACTTTTCCTTTCGACTCCTGGGAGGTAGACTCTCAGGCTGTGAATCGAAAGGGATCCTTATGACCAGCTAGTGAGTGTTCTATTTTCATCGTTCAAGAATCGAAGAAAAGTTTTATAGAATTTTCAGATTATATAAGGAAATAATTTTCTTGTGATGTGACAAGCTAGTGAAAGTGTTGTATTTACATCGTTTAAGTATCAAGAAAGTTTTTACACAATTTCTATTGGGAGGTTACGCAACTGTCATGTTATAAAGGGAAGGAATTCCTGTGAGAAGCTAGTGATGTAAAAAATGTTTTTTCAAGATTTATAATTATTATATAAGTTCATCATATATATTATGTGAATTATTATTAAATTATTATGTGTAGGAAAAAAAGTGAAAATAACTATACCATTTTTTGCTTGTTCTCGACAAATCACACTTGAGATCCACAAATTGACACAATAATTATTGAAAAACACCATAGTGATTTAGACTTATTCACACATATACATAATTTAAAAACTACAAAAAGTCAAAAGCACTGGTCAAGTCATGTAAATTAATTAAATATGTTTATTAAAACACTCTACAACACTGTTGTACTTCTCACTACAAAAAACTTTAGCGAAAACTTGTGCACTAGCTTCGGCATGCCATTCCAGGGGAGGCGTCAAAATCTTCTTAAGACGTAACACACAAATTTCAAAGCAGCATTGACCCAGTGACCTGAAAACAAAAAGACAAAATTCTTTTAACAAAGCACCGGTGCTTTAAATCAACAAAAAGTCTCAATAATTTAAATAAAAAAAATAACTTATCTGACTCCAAACAGCAATGATCAACCAAGGGAAAGCACAAGTTTCCCATCACCACAGTGTACAAGTCCCAAAAGAAATCACTCCTCGGAGTAGCTGACCATCCATAGTTGCTCCTGAGTACGAGTTTCGATCCCGTAGCAACAATTTTAAAATACTTTAGCAGCGACAAAGTTAATCACGCGAGAGGTTAAACACTGACGTAACGTCGATAACCCCAGGACTACAGTCGACTTACCGACGCCACAGACTGAGCAAGCGCGCACTTTTAGAACTAGGGCGCTAGTGACAAATACTAGTACCACTGCCGCGGCCATCTTCAATTTTTAAATTTATAACTTATTCAGTTGATGTTAATTATTCTTTGTAATTTAGGTATTACATACTTTTTAAAAGTAGTGAAATCTCCCCCCCCCCCCAAAAAAACCTTTTCAAGGTAAAAGGCTGGCGAGTATAAGGTCGTTTCTTCATGTAAAACTTGAAGATTAATTTTGCAACTCTTGATATCTCAATGTCACAAAAATTCTAAGTGTTTTCTCTATCTATACAGTTATTTCATTATATCAATCAAAGTTAATTTTTAAACTCTCGATATCCCTTATGTGGTGAAAATTCAGAGTGCTTATTCTATAAATCTATTTTCATTATGTAAATTAAAGTCAAACTTTCAATAATAATGTAAATAATATTCTAGCAGGTTTATTGTGTACGTTTATTACTTTTCCCTCAGTAAAGGTTGATAAGAAATGTGATTATAATGCAATGATTAAAAAGGTATTTCTAATTAGTTCAACAAATAATTATGTTAATATATGTGTCTTCTTTTACCTCGTAAATGAATGAATCACAGACACTGAAAGAACATGATGCTTATACACGAAGCTGAATAACTTGAAATTTTCATCTATCTATATCAATATGAATGCGTAAACATCTTTGCTTGAAGGATCTGTTGGACAGACTACCATTTCTTTAGTGTTTCTTCTCTATACCTTCGATTTTACGTAAATTTCAATTTTAATATAGCAAAAGAAAGTTATGATATCAATAAAGAAATTGGCAAGTTTTTGTTATAAGAAGCAATTGAGTTGATATAAATAAATAATTGTTTAAATCCGAGAAGGATTATAAATATATATGTATTCATCATTATAAACACTCGACCAAATTGTGACATGTGAAAAGGTGGATAGCCTATGAAAAAATACTGTCGGTAGAATTGTCGGAATAACTGCGATTGCCGCCACGTCCTGCGCATTCCAGCTGACGTTTAATGACTGATCACTCTTACGCCGTATTTAGTGTGGGAGGTTAGGTCACCGTACTTCCGGTAAATAGAGCGTTCCGTGACCGGTCACAAACATGCCAAAGCATAGCACTAATTCGATATTATTCAAAGTTCAATAGTATCCGAATGTACATATAGGAATGATGTTCTTACATGACATTATCACATGAAAAATGTACCCATAATATATTACAGGATTGTTTCGCATTATGAAAACTTTTTCGATTATTTATGGAAGCAACGAGCGGATGTACAATCTACTCTACTTAGTAATTCAGTAAATTGCTATCCTTGTTTCATGAAAAATCTATGTCCAAGACGATCATTTGCAATTAAATATAAGATTTAATTCATACAAAAAATCGATTCCACATTTAATAAAAACAGTAACAAATTCTAGCACGTAGAACGCAATTTTTTTTATGGAAAAACTTGCCGTCCCGTCCTATCATAGATAATCGATGAACTACTAAATGTCAGTGTAATCAACAATCTCATAAAATTTTTAATATACTTATAATATATGTTTATATATAATATTTATGTATAATATAATATTATGTTAAACTGTGAGAACGATAGCCTCAAATAAAAATTGTAGTTCTATTTTGTTTATAAAGTATGGATATAAAACCAAAATATAAACATAAATGTTAATTTAATATTTTTTAGCTTGATTGATTTCCGAACTTTAATCATAGAAATTTATTTTATAACATTTTTGTAATACATAATAATAATTATTTTTATTGAACATCTTGTAACCAATCGATAATAATATCATACTTTTGTGAAACATGCATACAAATAAAAATAACCAAAAATTGTGTTTACAATGATTACAAGATGAAGTTTGAATTCTTCAAAAATTGGTTAAGAATAGTAGTAAATACATGTAGAATGAAAAATCCGATACGAGATTTTCTAACAGTGTTTTGTTAACAACAAATTACTTTGGATAACCATGCACAATTTTAAGATAGTACCCATCGGTATCTATTATAGGACGGGACGGCAAGTTTTTCCATAAAAAAAATTGCGTTCTACATGCTAGAATTTGTTACTGTTTTTATTAAATGTGGAATCGATTTTTTGTATGAATTAAATCTTATATTTAATTGCAAATGATCGTCTTGGACATAGATTTTTCATGAAACAAGGATAGCGATTTACTGAATTACTAAGTAGAGTAGATTGTACATCCGCTCGTTGCTTCCATAAATAATCGAAAAAGTTTTCATAATGCGAAACAATCCTGTAATATATTATGGGCACATTTTTCATGTGATAATGTCATGTAAGAACATCATTCCTATACGTACACTCGGATACTATTGAACTTTGAATAATATCGAATTAGTGCTATGCTTTGCGCATGTTTGTGACCGGTCACGGAACGCTCTATTTACCGGAAGTACGGTGACCTAACCTCCCATACTAAATACGGCGTAAGAGTGATCAGTCATTAAACGTCAGCTGGAATGCGCAGGACGTGGCGGCAATCGCAGTTATTCCGACAATTCTACCGACAGTATCTTTTCATAGGCTATCCACCTTTTCACATGTCACAATTTGGTCGAGTGTTTATAATGATGAATACATATATATTTATAATCCTTCTCCGATTTAAACAATTATTTATTTATATCAACTCAATTGCTTCTTATAACAAAAACTTGCCAATTTCTTTATTGATATCATAACTTTCTTTTGCTATATTAAAATTGAAATTTATGTAAAATCGAAGGTATAGAGAAGAAACACTAAAGAAATGGTAGTCTGTCCAACAGATCCTTCAAGCAAAGATGTTTACGCATTCATATTGATATAGATAGATGAAAATTTCAAGTTATTCAGCTTCATGTATAAGCATCATGTTCTTTCAGTGTCTGTGATTCACTCATTTACGAGGTAAAAGAAGACACATATATTAACATAGTTATTTGTTGAACTAATTAGAAATATCTTTTTAATCATTGCATTATAATCACATTTCTTATCAACCTTTACTGAGGGAAAAGTAATAAACGTACACAATAAACCTGCTAGAATATTATTTACATTATTATTGAAATTTTGACTTTAATTTACATAATGAAAATAGATTTATAGAATAAGCACTCTGAATTTACACCACATAAGGGATATCGAGAGTTTAAAAATTAACTTTGATTAAGGGGTTATGCCTGAGTTAAAATTAAAAAAAAAAAATTTTTTTTTTATTGACTTTTTTCATCGAAATTCATCTATAGAATAAGATACTGAAGTCGCTTTTGCCAAAAAAAAATTTGGTAAAAAGCTACAAACTAAAAACCGAAGGCATGAAAATGGCTTTTTTTAAAAAAACCGTAATTTCCGCGATTTTATTTATCAGTGCTATTGTAACTGATCATAATTGTATTTGCGCTTTTAACGTTTCTCGTACTTAATATATATATGACATTTGCATATAGAATACAAAATAAATACACAACAGAGTTTTGAAAAAAACGAATTTTGAATTTGGCGCTTACCGACCGAGTAGAGCCATATTCTTTCGACAAGGTTAATAGTCTAGATACCTGTTTCACCATACCATTAAAGCTTCATGAGCAATATCACCTGTTTTGAAATTTGATACTTACTTTCATTCTGCATTGCCCAATATTATTAAATAATTCATTTTATAATATTGATAGCATTTACAGTATAAAGTACAGTGCAAAAGTTTAAAATTTGTGATTAAAATGAACCCAGACAAGAGAAATAGAATACCAGGAGCATCTGATAGAAAAAGAAGATTTGGAAGAAAAAAGAAGAGATCCAAGATTTTCCAGGTGAAAAAACAAGAGGAAATTTCAGCATCTACATCATCATCATCTCTAGAACAATGAGGACGAACAACAGCACTCTATCCAGCACCTTCGCCTGATGCAGTTCCTTCGACATCCAGAGCACGGAGTCCAACATCTGATGTTCGAGCTTTACCAGGTACTTCAGCATCATTTACACAGCCAGAAATTCCTGCGTCTAGGTCTAGACAAAAAATAAAATCCAAGTACTTAGAGCCTAGCCTTGTTCAAAACAGAATATTTGATATTTCTTTACTTCTACCTGGACTTCAGCAATTTCTGGCTTGTAAAGCTTGTGGTGGATGTATTAAATTCGCTGAAGTTGATGTACGAGGTCTTGGCAGCAAGCTATCTATCACCTGTACTTCGTGCCATGCTGTTGCTTTCATTGACTCCAGCAGAAAAATTGGCAAACAGAGTAACGCTTATGAAGTGAACAGACGAGCAGTTCTAGCCATGAGAATTCTTGGTCATGGACACACTGGTTTGAGCACTTTATGTGGAGTGATGGATTTTTCTACTCCAATCTCTCACAGTAACTTTGACAAAATTAATCAGGACTTGAAAGAAGCGAGCAAAAGTATAGCTGAGGAGTCAATGAAAGCAGCTATGCAGGAAGATTGCAGTGACACGATACACGAGGATGACAAAGAAACAGTATCAGGCGATGGTAGTTGGAGGAAAAGAGGACATTCTTCCCTTCAAGGCGTTTCTACCCTCATACGCCATGCCAATGGAAAGGTGATTGATGTTTCTCCCAAGCAGTCATTCTGCCTAGCTTGTGAGAAACACCCAGAAGAGGATACATCACAGTATAAGGAATGGTATGAAGCCCATCAAGAAAAATGTTCTGCAAATCACCAAGGAAGCTCTGGCAAGATGGAAGTCAACGGCATCGTAGAAATGTTCCAAAGATCCGAGTCCATCCACGGTGTGAGATATAGGAACTACATTGGAGACGGAGATTCCAGAGTCTTCAAAGCACTTTCCGATGCCAAGCCGTATGGAGATTTTCAAATCATCAAGAAAGAATGTGTGGGACATGTTCAGAAGAGGATGGGAACGAGACTCAGGAACCTCAAGAAAAGCTTGGCTGGCAAGAAATTATCTGATGGCTTGGGCATTGGTGGAAGAAACCGTCTAACTGCTCAAAGGATTGATCAGTTGACGAAGTACTATGGCAATGCCATCCGAGGCCATAGTAATTCTGTTGATGAAATGTCCAATTCCATCTGGGCAACGTTTCATCACAAGAAATCAACAGATCAAGAGCCAACTCACCACCTTTGCCCGCAAGGATCAAGATCTTGGTGCAAGTGGCAAAAAGCCAAGGCCAACAACAACGAAAAAAACTTCCACCATGCAGATAGCATTCCTGCTGCCATCATGAATGCCATTGAACCAATTTATCAAGATTTGACCAAACGAGACTTGCTTGAGAGATGCATGGGAGGCTTCACACAAAACAGTAACGAAAGTTTTAATCAATCGATTTGGAAGCTCATCCCCAAGCATAGTTTCAGTGGTCTGACAGTCTTGGAAATTGGTGTTTACATTGCTGTCACTGGCTTCAATGACGGCAAAGCAGGAATGCTCCAAGTCATGCAGAAATTCAGCCTCAAGCCAGGATCCTCTGCAGTGAACTGGGCCAAGAGTCAGGATGAGGAGCGGCTTCTGTTGTCTGATAGAAGAGATTTGGAGTCCACGCTAGAAGCACGTCGAGCCAGAAGGAAGAGGAAAAACCAGGATGACGACTCTTACAGAGCTGGTGCTTATTGAAATACAAAATTGTCATATACCAAACACAACCTCACAAACATAGAACACAAACACACAACACTGAAAAACTATAAAACATATTCACAATTATTTTCTTTATTTTTCATTTTAATTTAATTTTCTTCATATTTTATTTCTCATTTTTGTTGAATTTTAAAATCAAATAATTTGACTTTAACACACAACAACATCAGCTCTGTAAGCAGTCTGCTGAAATGAATGTAGGCCAGAGAGCAAGCTAAACAGCTGATTATAGCTGTCTGCTTGCTTTCTGCCTCCTTTCCATCAGCTCATCTGGACTATTTTTTCTAACCTTCAACTTGACAGATGATGGTAGTGCTACTCTTCAGTTCACTGCATGTAAGTACATATTATACTTATTTTTTATGAATAAAAGCATTTTTATAGCTTAATTATAAAAATGTTCCAAAATTAGAAAAATGACATTTTTTAATGATTTTTCATTTTGTTTTATTTCAGTGGATGAAGCCGAACAAAATTCGTTCACTATGCCAAAAATGTTCAATGATGCCCAGGATATTCCTACCATTCACTTAAAAAAGGTCCAGGTGGGAACAAAAATTGTAAGTAGATTTTATATCATAAAATGTTGAATAAAACTTTAAATGCATTTTACTCAACATTTGTATTTTTATGATTTTAGGTCAGTTGCCGCAGGATTTCTCAGGAACCACAAGTCCAATCCAGCTGAAATTTTCTGGAGAGGTCTAGGAAACGCTTCTTCACTGCTTGAGCGGAGCAATATTGGCAAAGATAAGTTAAAAGTGAATGTTACGTATCTAAACATACGTAACATTCACTATAATTACTTATATTGTAACTAATTTGTAACTAACTAATTAAATTCTTCATTTTTCAGTAATGTCTTCCGCTCATGCTGAGGAGAATCACAAATGGAAGATGTTCCATCCTGTTTGGCTTTGATTGACCACCCGGATGATGAGAAAGCATGCGGCAAAGGAGAAAATATGCTTTAATTTAATACTTCATGTATTGAATTATTACTATAGTAAGTATAGATATATATTTTTTTTAAAATATGGAAAATCAGCATAAACATGTATAGTTTAACTGCCAAATAGAATTTTTTATATATAACTTATAGATAATTTTTTTTCCCTATTAACTAACACTTTGTTTTTTTCAGGTTTAACTCAGGCATAACCCCTTAATATAATGAAATAACTGTATAGATAGAGAAAACACTTAGAACTTTTGTGACATTGAGATATCAATAATGTATATACACGTAGGATCTTACACACTCTTTCTTTAATTTAGGAAAAGCTAAAATTGTCAATACATTGCAAAGCAATTTAAAATTATTAAATGTAATAATGTGCTTTAACGAGGGGAATGTCGATCAAAAAGAAATTGTTAATTCTGGTATAAAGCTGGTTAAATTACTTTATGGACAAAAAAATATTGATGAGCCTCAAGAATTATGGAGGTTTAACATGCTTAAAAGATTATCTTTGCAAAAAAAGTTTACTTTATCTATGCTTCATTTAATTCTTATTAAACAATTTTTCCTCATACTGCGCTGAAAGTGACAGTTCCTCTCCTATACGTTATATTCCATTTTCCACTTTATGCCATAAAAAGCCCCCGCAAGCGCGTGTGTGTATGTTAGTGTGCTGCGCGCGCGCGCGCCTGTGTGTATGTTTGTGTACTGCGCGTGCGTGTGTGTGTATCTGTGCGTGCTGTACGCGTATATACACGTAGGATCTTACAAAAAAATCATATTCGCTGTTGAAACAGATAAAAAGTTATTTTATACATGTACAAACATTTATATACATAAGTATAATCTCATGTAAATCGATTAAATTCAATGCAGCTCCAGAAAGTTGTATACAATTATATTTTATGGACATTAATTCTTTAATTCCGTTTAATGCTGAAATCGTAAGCAAACACTATCCTTGTATTGAGCTTTTAAATTAATATACACACACATATATACAAAATATGAATACATTATGTAGTATTGCATATAACAGAAAATATGAAATTTTCTTGTGTTTGTATGGCACTTATGAAAATTTAATTAACATGACGTGAAAGTTGAGGCAAAAACACATAAAATTGAAAAAAAAAGCATTAACGTAGGACCTTTGGTTGCCTTTTTAAACCATTTTCTCCACTTGACGCCATGAATAAGCGCGTATATGTGTGTATGTGTGTGTGCCGCGCGCTCGTATACACATACGATTTTAAGAACGTTACACATGCGTAAATATATATAGAAATAAGTATGTTATCCTATGAAAATCGATTAAATTCAATGCTAGTTTAAAAAGTTTTACATAACGCGAAGCGATAACTTATTGTTGAAAAACATATTAGTAGATGCTTCTCACTATCGGCAACCTTTCGGCAGCCGTAGAAGCAGTCATTCCCCCTCCCGCTCGCTCTCTACTGAGTGAGAGAGCGCGCGTAGAGTGAGAGAGAGAGAGCGTAGAGGCGTGCTGCGGCTACCGTGGAGTGCAGCGGCTACAGACGCGACGCTCGGGCTCGCGTAGTTGCGTATGACTATTCTCTCTCTCTCTCTCTCTCTCTCTCTCTCTCTCTCTCTCTCTCTCAAGCGTTAACGGCTTCGCTTGTACGCGCACTCCCGCGTCTCTCCAGCTATTCTGTACGTGCTAATAATACAGCTATTGACCATCTAATTTAATAGTATTTTCTACCTATTTTAATTAAAATAAATCTATTAAAATAAATGGTCAATAGCTGTATTATTAGGGTGTACAGAGTAGCTGGAGAGACGAGCATCGTCGGCGAATGACAGCTCCTGTAGCGGAGCCAGCGCCGGGCGGTGGTCGCGGAAAGCGCGGGTGCACAGCTGGTCGTGCTGCGCAGAACATGGTGTTCGCAGCACCCGCGCGACCTGCCGCCGCTCGAGAGAGAGAGAGAGAGAGAGAGAGAGAGAGAGAGAGAGAATTTTGAATTGAATTTAAAAATATTTATTACTGTACATTTTGTTGTACAAAAAATAATTAGATTAGCTAATAACTATTTAGATCTCTTGAGATTCATCTTGCAGCAGTCTTGTCTTTAGCTCTCTCTTGAATGTGAATGAGGATGAAATGGTTCTTAATGAGCGTAGTAGGTCATTCCATATGAGTGCTGATGAAATGTGGAATGACTTACGAAGCCTGGAGAGGGTAAAATATGGTATATCTAGAGCCCTCACCTCCCCCCTCTCAGGACGGAGAGGAACGTGGGCATCGAAGTACGCTACCAAATATCCTGGCACCGCTGTGTTAAACATACGATGCAGGAAAGTGGCAGCAAAGTACTTTCGACGACCGGCGATAGTAAGCCAGTTCAACTCACGCCTGAGGGGGGAGACATGCTCGTCCCCCCTAACACCATAGATGTACCGTATTCCTGAGTTACTGAGTACCTGCAGCTTGTTGTCGAGCGTAGCGTTAATGTCACAGTAAACTAATGAACAATAGTCGATGATAGGGAACAACAGCGAGAGAATCAAATGTTTACGCAGTCTCTGATTGGTGCTTCGCTTGAAAAAGTTTAGACGGTAGAGTAATGTGTGGGCCCTTTTGCAGATGTGATCCACATGGGCACTCCAATCAAGTTTGGAGTCAAGCACCACTCCGAGACTGCGAACCTCGGACTCATAGGGAACTCTAGTGCCATGTATGAGAATGAAGTCATTGACAACATTTTTCAATTTATTTAGATAATAAGGTGTTCCAAAAACTATGGCCTTGGTCTTTTCCACATTTAACCTCAGACTGTTATCATTAGCCCAGCACGCAATCCTCTCGGCAACAGCAGACATTCTTGCTGAGCAAGAATCTAGCTCCTCAAGGGGGCATTGGCTATAAATTTGCAGATCATCCGCATAAATCATGTGGGAGACATCATGATCAAAGCAGTATTGAATGTCGCACATGTACAGGGAAAAAAGCAATGGTCCGAGCACGGACCCTTGAGGGACTCCCGTATTTAGCGGGAGATAAGTAGATAGATTCCCTGTATCATCCGCGACAGCCTGCCTTCTACCAGTAAGGTAAGAGGCAATCCAACGGATGACCTGCTTAGACAAGCAGAAGAACGGTAGCTTTCTAAGGAGCTTAGCGTGACACACTGTGTCAAACGCTTTGCTGAAATCAAATAGAAGGAGAAGAGTTACTCTCTTTCGTTCCATACCAAGCCTGATATCATCGGTGAGCTTTAATAAAGCAGACTGAGTACTGTGGCCAGTGCGAAAACCAGCTTGAAGGGGATCAAGAAATAGTCTGGATTCGAGATATAAAGAAATTTGCTGGTGCACTAGCCACTCCAGCACCTTGGATAGGAAACAAAGAAGAGAGATCGGACGATAGTCCTTTAGTGCCGACGGAGACGGGACCTTTGGCAGCGCCCTCACAATGGACTCCTTCCAAACCGAGGGAAAATTGGACTCCCCAAGCGAAGAATTAAATATAGAGGTGAGATAAGGGCAGATAAAAGGCAAAGCCTTCTGCACAATAACTTGGGGAATCCCATCCGACCCCCGAGCCTGGGTGGAAAAGTGAGAAACCGCCAGCCTCACATCCTGTTCCTTAATTTCGGAAAAAGTGAAGAGCTGAGGAAATTCAAGCTCTTCAATCCACGACAGTGCCTCATCAACTGAGGGGGACAGGGGATCTGTACAGATCTTTGAGAAAAAGTTGTTATGCTCCTCAGAAGTGAAGCGTGCAGAGATGTTACTGCGTTTAGGAGGAACAATACCGAGATTTCTCATCTCCTTCCAGATCTTATCAGGGTCAGTAATGGAGGAGAGACGGGAGTAGTAGTACTCCTTCCTCGCCTCCTCCACCGCCCTGTGGGCATCGTCCCTTACTTCACGGTAGGCCAAGAGATCCATAGGGAGCCTGGACCTACGGAATCGTCTGTACAGCCTGTCCCTCTCAGCCACAAGGCCACGAAGCTCCCTTGTATACCAAGGATGCTTCATACGTCCAGTAGTCACAGTAATCAATGGAGCGAGATGTTCTATGGAATCAGTCAAGTAGGCATTAAGAGTGTTAATGTTGTCGTCAAGTGATGAGCTAGCGAAAGATGACCAGTCCTGTCCTTCTAGGGATTTTATCAGATCGGCCTGACGAATCCCTTTATAGTCACGGTAAGTAAAAGTTGAGTTTACAGATGGTACGTTACGTGGAATCGCAACGTCCAATGTGGCAGAGATTAAATCATGTCCGTTGATGAAGGGAGTGTCCGTTTTCCAGTAAGATAGCAAGTTAACTTGCTCATCTATTAAGCAGAGATCAAGCCAGGTGTCTGAGACTCGCTCCCCACGCAGACAATGGTGTGTAGCACCGTATGGAACCAATTTAAGGGAGTTATCCCGTATAAGATCGCGAACGAATTGTGCATCAGCAGACATAGAGAGTTGATCAGCGTTGAAATCGCCAAGCAACACTCTAGCCGCATAATTATGCACATGGTTCGCGAGCTCCTGCACAAAATTGTTAGTGTCGCCACTAAGAAATGGGGCATGTGGTGGTCTATACACCACAGCTACAAATGTTGGAACCATACCTGGAGCTGTCAGCTCGCAGAACAAGTACTCAGGCTTACCTGGCTTTCCGGCCCAGATACCGTCAGAAGAAGAGATGATAAGAGAAGTCAAGCATGAATGAATATAGAGCGCCACCCCTCCTCCGTGGTTGTTTCTGTCACGTCTGTGCAGGACATATCCCTGAAGTTCAACGATACTGTCTTCTGCACGTTCATCAAGCCAGGTCTCGGTTACAGCTATTACGTGGTACAGGGGACGAGAAGCCAGAAAGAGCCTGATCATTTCAATGTGACCCTTGAGAGAGTTCGCATTGAAATGACAGACTCGTAGACCTCCTACCAGACTCAAAGATGGTGATGGTGATGATGATGGTGAACGAGATGAAGATGCATGAAACGAAGAAGAATGAGATGCAATAAGATGAACGATGCGATCAGGCGTCGCTAATCCTCCTTGAGAAAATCCCTCAGATCTGCAGCAGACAAAAGCAATACGGCATGGTCCTCCTTCTTCTTCTTAATGTAGATGCGTCCTTCACGCACAAAAGTTGTGTAGCCATGCGCCTTGGCCGCCTTGTATGCCTCTAGCCTCAGGTGGTGAATTTCTCGCGGAAGCATCTCATTGATGTTAATTTTATCTTCGGGGCCAGATGGTAACGCTCCCGAAGCAAGATACTTCACGCGGTCGAGGGAGACAGTTTTAAGGACCTTGTGTCCAGCTATCTTTGCCCTAATGATGGACTGGGCCTGCTGGCGGGTTCGAAGAGTGACCGCCAATGATGTTGTCTTCTTCTTCTTGGACTTGTCCCTCTTGTTCAAGGAGGATGCTGTGGTGCTCGCGGCTGATGTTGCTGCCGCAAGCGCAGGTGGTGGTGGTGCAGCGTCTTCTTGATTCTCCTGTGAACTGGAGAGCTTCCGGACGTCCTGGATGTCAGACGGTGCTAAGTCCGGAAGCAAATGTGAAAGGACACAACAAGCCAGTTGGTGCAGATCCGTCTGAGAGGTGGTATTCAGACCAGATAGCACCAATGTAGAAGAGAGCTCCCCCCGTTGACTTTGGAGGAGCGCGATCTGTCCTCGGAGTCGGTGCAGATCAAGCGCATTATTACGCGCTTGCGCATCACTGACCAAGTTGGTGGTCACGGCAGCAGCTGGGGCAGAAAGAGTGTCGAGACGTTGTAAAATGTCCCCCATCTGCCTCCTGATGTCGGCAACTTCCCTTTCACTCGCATCAAGGCGATCCTCCACAGCACTGAGGCGACCCTCAACCTCGTCGATACGGTTGGTAAGGGCTGGCAGGTCGTCTAGAATCCTGATCTTCGCATCCACTGCATCTAGACGAGTTTTTAAGTCTAGGCGAAGATCAGAGGTCGCCTTAGCCTGATTGACTTCAAGATCCCTGATGGCTTTAATGACTGCCTCAAAGGGGTCATTGTGTTCGGAGGCTATTGGTGGAACACCGGGACTTTCCTTCCTTGTCGATGATAGATGGCGTTGATGTTGTTGCTGATGCTGAGATGTAGAAGCAACGGTGTTAGTACTCGAAGTCATCCTGGTAGTGGTGGTGAAAACAGAGGTTGCTACAGTGGTGGTGGTTGCAGCTGTTGATGTTGACGTGGTGGTGGTAGTGGCCGTAGCACCAGGGGGTTGCAGTGGAGGGATGCTGTTCCTCCTTTCCATACAAGATGTACATGTCTGGCGGGGTTGCCCATAATGCACCGAAGAGACCAAAGCGACACATTTTACGTGATAAAATTTATCACATATGTCGCATTGCTTTGGCCTTTTAGTTCTTATCTCTAACTTGCAGTAATCGCATGTTTCATAAACATCACCCACATTATCAGATTTGATGGACATGATAAGTGGCAACTGGAGCAGATCACGTAAGATTTGAAATGATCGGTAATAAGATCGAAAATTACCGATCAAGTGGTAACTTATCGATTGATGGTAAAGTTACCGACCGAGAAACGATAAGGTGTTAGATCGTTCAGGGTCCTCCAGATGGCGATTAAGCAATAGATAGAGATTACCTTGGGAGATAAGAGCGTAAGAAGCGTAGAAGAAGATGGCAGCAGAACACAAGATGGCGCGTGCAGTCCCAAAAATCGATAGATCGATGAAGCCAAACCAAGCCAAGCAGCAAAATCAGGCGGTGAAAAAGTTTGAGGTTAGGAAGAGAGCCACGTAGAAAACAGAAGAATCCAAAAAGCGTAGAGCACAACTTGCAGCACCCAATATATCGATGCTGAAGTTGCGTATTTGCGCATGCAACAATCTGCAACAAAACGCCCGTAGGCAGGTTTGCGGCAGAAAAAGTGCTTTTTAAAGAGAGAGCGTACAGAGAGAGATGTAAGCGTGTACTCACGAGAGAAC